>VZRS01010586.1:937353-1121871 GCA_013398055.1 Ifrita kowaldi | reverse complement strand
TTCTGTTTGTTGTGTTTTTTCTCTTGTATATGTAACATATGTTTGGTGTCTTTAAACACAATTACTTTTGTATAATAAAACTGTTGATTTGATGATGCAACATTTTCTGCAAGTGTGTTTAAGGCAGTTTATGTTTTCATAAGTTGCAATGAAACTCAATTATGTATGTGTAATAAGGCTCTTGATTGTTACACTTCTACTTTTCTGTATAATGAAGCCAGCAATTAGAATTTGGTTGCTCTATGGCATAGGAAAACACACTTGTTTTGTAGACAAAAGATCTTAATGAGCATCTCTAAAAAAAAGTGTTCCAAAAAAAAGGTCAATAACTCAAACATGTAATCAGATTTCTTAACAAAAAGGATTTGCTTCCTGAAAATATAATAACTTCAATGGGTAAACAATTGAGATTACAAAAATAGACTCATTCCTACGGTTAGAGAAATTAATGAGAAAATATTTCACCAATAAAGTTATTGCCTTTACATTGTTAACTTACACGTTGTCTTGAGTGCAGGTAAATGCACACAGCTTGTATAGTAATGAGCCCTAATCACACTTATCAGCATCAGCCTTTTGCTTTGGGCCAGAAGTGTGCTTCTAAAGCAAATTTCCCAATTGTCATTATTTAGCATGCATTTGTTTGCCTTCTGTGGCAGTCTTGGAGCATGGATACTATTCCTTTTAAGTTAAGGTAGACCAGAGGATATATTCTGGGAGACCTTCAGAGGCATTACTCCTGCAGTCTGTGGGTTCAGACTACAACAGACCCAAAGCAAACACTCTTGAAGTGTCTATACTGTGGACATCAGCTGCTAAACACCATCTCTTTTGCCTACACAGATTTCTTTCATTCATTTATCTTTCATAAAGATAATATCTCATCAAGGAGCTGATTCATGATTTTCTAGTAACTCTCCGCACTAGATGTTCATTTTGAGATCTCAACCTTTTAGTATAGGGCTGTGGAGTCAAACTGAGTCCAAACCAACCTGTTGCAATCACAGCTTTCTTATACTGTATGCCACCCCTGTGTCCATTTATCAATGCTGTGATAGGCATAAAAAAAAAATCTGATCAATTTTCAGTCAATTCTGATGACTGGCACATGTCGCTAGTGAGCAGAGTCTCAGTGAGAAAGGACACGGACGGTTTTACGTAGATAAGAAAAACGACACTTTATTAATTTACAGATGCGCTTATATACCTTAGCACGCTGGACTGACATAAGGTTATTGGTTAACTGACCAGCCACCCCCCAGAGGTATTGGCTGGACCCGGTAACTCTTACTTCATGTATTTTCTTCCTTGGTATCATAACAACACCATAGTTTACAATTTCTCTGAACTGTTTTCCCACAGCGTCCATGAGAAAGCAAGGCTTTCACACAGACGCCTGTCAGAAAACTAAAATCTCCCTGCACCCAGGCCTGTAACATCCACAGGCACAGAGCAAGCAAGGCTGGGAAAAGAGATTTGTCATCTTGGAGTGCAGGGGGTGAGACAAGAGAAGAGGTAGGACTCACTGAGGGTAATTATAGTTATCTGAATCTGATAAACAAACACTAATGCAATTGTCTCAGAGTTTTGTACTGTCAAGTAGAGAAATAAGCAATTTTAGGGTATGAAATGGACTGCGACCAAATAGTTTCTCTTTCTTTCCATTGACTATGAGGAAGCATAGGTGACCAGCACAGATGGAAATCTCATGTTTAACCCCCATGAATGATGTCCAGAGCACATGGTCATAAGCAAAGCAGAAAAAAGTCACAAGGATTGTCACCTTCAGGTGAGAGAAAGGGAACCCTAAATTGAGAAGTCAGACAGGTAAGTGCCCACTTGAAAGACTGAAGGCTGAAATAGCCAGTAGCAAATCTTCTTTTCATTTAAAGGAGCTCGTGTTTTACTATTAAAATTAACTCAGAAAGTAAGAGTAAAATACTGTCAGTGCACATCATTGTGGTATCACAGTCACACATGGCAGTCAATGCAACTTCAAATGAACCTACAACAGTTTCAAGGGTTTTTACGCACTCATTTGGATCCACTCACAGTAGTTCATAAAGCCAGGCATTTCACAGGTGGAATACTTGTCAAAAATCTACTTTAAAATGGTTTTGTTCCTTAAAACAAACAAACAAACAAACAAACAAACAAACAACAAAAAACCCCCCAACAAACATCAGAGGTTTTATTAGATTGCTCTGATATCCATACTTTTCAGAAAAAAAGAAATGTAATCAAAATATTGTAAATGTACTTCACTACAGCTTAATTTTCTTTGAAAACCAACTTTTTTTGGAGCTTAATGAAAATATCAATAGAAATATACCCTGGTTTAGGGTTGTCTTTGGGGCTTTTTTGATTCTGTGAAATGCAAATTGCTTCCAAATCCTGAATTAACTGATTTTAAATAATTTCCCCTATTTTTAAGTAGTTTTATAATTGTGCTTGCATTTAATTATGGTCCAAGAGGAACAAGATTTCTAATTATACTATTTTTCTTAAAAACATTGCTGAAACTACTCTTTTTCTATAAAGGCCAACTGCTTTGATCTTCTCTTTTTTTTTTTTTGTTTTTTTTGGTTTTTTTTAAATCACACTACAGTGCCTGACATAGCCATCCAGGGTGGGTGTGTGACATCACATTCTGTCTCCTTTGTGCTTGGAAAAATGACTAAAAATAGTACAAAGGAAACCCCAAAGCTTGGAAATTGTGAATGCATTTATTGTTACTTTTCAGGTTTTCTGAACATGCAGGTGAGATTACACTGAGTACCAGACTGATATTGGTAAAGCATGGAGATGGAGCTAGAGGTGAGGCAGAATGTGTGGAAGGTGAGGCTTTTTCACCCTGTGTTGCCAAAAAATTTGTGGCAGCATAAGGCAGACCTCAGGGAACTCCACAAAACAAGATGTTTCTGCACCAAAGGCAGGTAGCCCAAGACAGCTCAGGCTGGCTACCTCAGGGATACAAAGATGTGAATCCTATGGATCTCATGTACCAAAACCACGCTCTAGGGCTAGGGTGGGTGTCTGGGGTATTATTACTTGAACTGACCAAATAAACCTGATAATGTCTGCATGTGTGCAGCAACTGACCCACCATATGGCAGTGTCATCGCAGCATTAAACAGGTGTTTGGGCCTGGGTAAATTTAATTTGGGTCCAATCCAAAAGATATTTTGGAAGCATAAGCATGTGTTAAACTGCTTAATCCCTTTACACACTTCCACACACATGAAGAACACGGATTTCTTTGCTGTGGCTTTTACATGATGAACACACAACCTTATGCCATTATGCTCTGGTTTTAAGTACAATGTATGCCTGCCCTGCTCTTTCACAACTAAATGCAAGAAACATATTTTAGACGTTGTTGGTTTGCTTCTCTTGCTTCATCTTCTTTTTTTTTTTCCTTCCCTGCCATCTGGGTTTCCACAATTAGAGATAGGATTCATCTCAACTAACCTTCACTGTCTGAAAGGTGAATGGCCTAAAATAATCACCTAGGGTCTCTCTGCAGTCAGCAGAGAAAAACAGACAACTCCAAGTAGTGATTTGTCCCAACTTAAGCCAGATGTCTGACACAGACAGGACAAATCAGTCTCTGAGGCACCCATTGCTCTCCACTGAATATAAAAGGGTCCAGTTATCTGCCTTAGACCAAGTATGCAATTTTTATACAAAAACAGTAAGTGAAATAAATGCTGTCCTTAGCATCTTATAATGCACGTTATTCCTTACACAGAGTAAAGTACTTATGTGAAAAGGACTTCTTGTATAGGGATTGCCTTCAAAAGGAAAGCTAACATTTAATAATAGGGAAAATGGAACAGTTAATGCAGAGATTTGGAATTAAATGGCAAGATGAATTGTCAATGACTACAAGACTGTTTGTTTGACTCAGCAATACAATTACACAGCTGTAGATTATTATGGTTAAATACTTTACACCTGGAAACATACATGCATTTTGTCATCAAAAAAATTCCATTTTCCATTTCCTTGCACTTGGCCAATTAGATATATAATGATAGAAACATACATTATAAATTTTGCATGCAGATTCTCATTAAAGAAACATCTTAACAATATATTTTAAAGAAATTGCATACATACTTTTTAAAAGTAATATTTTCAAAAGACAGTTTGAAGTTAAGTCACATGAAAAAAATAAAGTAATTACACTTTTTCATACTGGAAGAGACATGGTCAAATAAGACTTTATATGAAAAATTATTCCTTTTTAAATTACTCTCTATTTCTGAGAAACAGCTTCTGAAGTATTGTGATAATAAATTACTCTTCAGAGCAGTGTCTGTTTTAAAAAAGGCCTTCTAAATGTACAGAACATGAATGCAGAAGACATTAAAATTACACGTGTTATGCCAAGAGAATATTACCAAGTTACAAACTTAAGTACTCAAAAATTAGTACTATTTTTTTTTAATTTGAAAAAGCTTAACATAACCCAAATAACTTTATAATAAAAAAATGCTCAGTCCTGAATCAATGGCAGAGCTTGTACCTTTTATATCAGTACATAAACTGATCCATCAGGATACAACACAGTTAAAAGTCAACATGTTCATCACATCTTCTCTTAATACAAGAATTTCTCCCTTATAATAAGAAGGATTTAGAGTGTATATAGGGGAAGAGTAGGAGGAAGAAGAGGCTGAAGGAAAAGATAATGGGTTTGTATTCCTCTCAAAGAGCTGTCATGGAAACATAAACTCTGACCTTTTCCTCCTAAAGTGTCTGTCATGGAGGAGTTTTGCATTGATTTAAAATAAAAAGCCGAAGTCTACTGCACCGATTCATACATCTACATGATCTAAACGTGCTTCTGCCCATTGAGTGTATGGAAGTCCTGAACTGGCCACCTCGTATATAAACCTCTGTGTTTTGTGAGATGAATTGTGCTCTCTCTCCTGGCACTAATGATATTCTGATGGTTCATTAATGGTAACAAAGGACTAAGTCACTGCAGTGAACTGAGGGTTATAAAAGTCTGCAGATGCTTCCAGTGCTGAGAGCCAGTCAGAGGAAGGTTTACAAACTCTCCCCAATACACGGACATGTTTGATTGTCCATTCGCAACTAACTACTTCAAATAAGACACCAGATGCCTTGAACAGCTATCAACAGCAGCTTCCTTTCTGTGAGGTATAAAAATGAAATGAACAGCTGGGGTAAGTTTCTGTTTAATGAAACATTTTACATTTTTTTAAGTATCCTTCCCCAATTGTACACATAAATTCCCCTCCTATCTCATCTAGAAAATGGGCAAATTCTTCCCAATACTATATGTCCCTAGTGTGACACTTCAGAAATTAAATAATGATGCCCTCCAATAAGTAAGTGAATGAATAAACAAATTTCCAAATCTTATTATAACAAGTGGTTGCACCGTTAAGTAAAGGCTGCATGCTTCTTAAGGAATAATTTCAGGTAAAACTGTGTCATATCATATGTACTTTACCTTTTCATCCATTATCCAGCATTATAGAGAGCATCTTCTGTTTCCTAATGCCTTGATTTTCAGGGCATGATAAAGTGGTGAAATGTGTGTGTCTATATTTTGTGGGATTTTTAAGTCAATTTAAGATGTCTGCTCCTACTCGAGTCAGTGTCAGGCATGTGCTTCAGAGCCGTTGGCTTCAATAAGAGCTGTGTTCTTATTGAAGTAGGAGGCTCTGAAGCACATACCTGTGTGTTTGGTGAATCAATGACTTGTGGGCACCCAGCCCTGCCCCAGAGGTGCTGGATATTTCACCTCCTATGGATCCTAGCGGGAGCAGAATGGTAATCTACCATTCTGCACGAAGATGTTGAAAAGGATGTTTTACTTTTCAGAGCCCTGTTAAACTGCTGTGAATCATAACTCTGTCACCCTCTGAAACTATTGCTCCTTCAGACATCTGCTAGTTTGTGGCAACTGAATTTGGACTATACATGCATTTTTCTCATGGCCCCATGACCTGTAAAATATGATATGTGATGGAACCATCAAGAACACAAAGTCTCAGGAGAGATTCTGCATGTGTGTGTGTATATGGGCGTTTATTGCCTGTGTATGTGTGTGAGCACATTTTTATGTATGTCTGTGTTTCAGTGTTCTTTAGTACCTTCCTTCTCAGGCTTTTTAAATTAGTATCTGATTTTCAAGTGCACTGAATTTATTGAAAAGAATTGCTAGAGAAGAAAGCTGGAAAAATAATGCTCAGGACACTAACAGCAGAAATTACCTCGTCTCGCTTAAGGATATAATGGCCACAGGGAGAAATCTTCAATAATTATTTCAGACTAATATTAGTGTTTAAAAGTTAGTATTTTAATGGAAATGTTTGATCCCGATGAAGCACAGAAATTGGCTGTGTCTTTTAAGTTGTCTTGCTCACACACCTCGCATACAGACAGTAGACAGGCAGCATAATCCTCTCTGGGCCTTCAGGTACAAAACAAATCATTATAGTTTTCCCATGTATGCCAAGGTTAAACAAACACCTGTAATGCTCAGTAACTTCAGCTCCTCTGTACACTGCATTAGTGGCAGCTTTCCTTAAGGATTTGACTAAGCATGTGTCTACCCAGCAAAATGGAGACATGATTTCAGAACAGATTGCCTTTAGCCTGCTTGATACAGGTAAAGATAATAGCAATGGCATGTTGACACAGGCTGGGAAAACTCATATGCTCCCGCCAAAGGCCCTGAGTAAACATCCAGGCTCCCAATCCTCACAAATGGACAGGATGCCAATCAGCAAGGACTGACAGTTCACAATTGACACAGGTTAGGGAAAAACAGTCTAGAAAGTCCTGGTTACAGAACTACAGAAGTTTGTGACCAAGTCAGGACAGAGTGATTCAGCAGCTTTGACACTGACTTCCCCTTGTTCCTCACTTTAGCCATTTGATCACTTCATATTTCCTCTTTCTTTCATCTGACCTCTTTTGTGGACTGCAGGCACCCCAGGGCAGTGGCTGTGTCTTTTGGTGCAGAGTCATATCCCCTTTGCAGCAATCATTAATAGGTCAGGTTTAACTTAGAAGTTAATGATAAAGGCTGATATATTTACTGACAATACAGTCTGTAGGCCTTTTTTGCTACACAAGGCCTGATACCATGTTATCTGTTTGTATTATTTTCTTTTCTTTGTGATATCCAATGACCCTTGAATCATCCAGGTTTACTGTCCCACAACAGGTCTGATTAGGAGCTAAAAGTCCTGCCTGGAATGTCTCTTCTCACATTCAAACCAATGTCAAACTTTTTGTTCATTTCCAGGAGTTACTATTTTAGAGTCACTGCCTTTTTTTTTGTAGTCAGATCTTTCACCTTACATCTTTTAGTCACCTCTAGCCAATTTTAACACCTACTCCAAACTGCCCTGCAGGGTTACCTGTTGCAAGGCTGGCAGAAAACATGTGAGCATGAAGGACAATCTTTTCTCCTTATCACTGGGGGAAGATTTTTACATTGAATTTTGTAGATTCAAGGGTTATTTTAATTTATTTTTCCCCCCTTAACAGAAAATTATTTGGGGAAATGTGCAAAAAGAGGACTACTACACAAAAACTAAACTGCAACTCCTCGCTTACCTATTGCAGTAGGGTCCTTATGGGGTACTGTTCATCAGAGTACAAAGGAACTAGCATTCTATAAAGAAAGAGTCACAACACAATTGTTGTACTAGGTATTTACTTTAAAAGAATAGATTCAGCTCCAGTGATTTCATTAAAGCAATTATCATTTACATCTCCTAAAGGTCTGCTCCTCCCAGGGAGACTGCCCTGTTTATTATCAAATGGTGTCTTTCAGTCTCCCTCTGTTTTCTGGCCAGCAAAGATCAGCCTGCACAGTTTATCCCCATTTTATTTACCTTGGTTCTGATAATGTTGCCTAATTTAATGATGGAGTTGTTAAATTTTCCTGATTGGGCTGTGTCTTCTCCTGATTTAGTGACGCCCTTCTTGAGTGCAGTTGTTGCACACTTTGCTGATTGAGATGCATAATTTAATTTAATAAATGGAGAGAGTTTACTATCATTTTTGCATATTTTATTATTAGGGAAGATTCATAGTTTTGAGTGCTGGTTTATTCATTCCCCTTATTTATTTATTTTTGGCAGAACCAGCTGCACAGACAACACTTGTTCAGCTGCAAAGCTCCGCTGACCAAGCTCTACAATTCAGGAACTGAACTTTTGAATGTTTTCCTTATTAAGGTGCATATTCTAGCAGTAGAAATTCCAGATGCTTTTTGCTTCAGCAGCCAGGGCTTATATGCTAAGCTGTCGACAAATCTGTTGGGGATATCATTTGTTTTAAGATCACTAAAGTGCATTTTCTATAGTTTCAGCTATGGTTTTAGATTCTTTGATAAAGCAAATAAAGATGCAATCAGTTTCTTTGTAAATCTTCCTGTTTTGCATATAGTAAGTGGCACAAGCTTTCCATAACCAGCAGCTTCAATCTTTGGGGAANACAGGTTAGGGAAAAACAATCTAGAAAGTCCTGGTTACAGAACTACAGAAGTTTGTGACCAAGTCAGGACAGAGTGATTCAGCAGCTTTGACACTGACTTCCCCTTGTTCCTCACTTTAGCCATTTGATCACTTCATATTTCCTCTTTCTTTCATCTGACCTCTTTTGTGGACTGCAGGCACCCCAGGGCAGTGGCTGTGTCTTTTGGTGCAGAGTCATATCCCCTTTGCAGCAATCATTAATAGGTCAGGTTTAACTTAGAAGTTAATGATAAAGGCTGATATATTTACTGACAATACAGTCTGTAGGCCTTTTTTGCTACACAAGGCCTGATACCATGTTATCTGTTTGTATTATTTTCTTTTCTTTGTGATATCCAATGACCCTTGAATCATCCAGGTTTACTGTCCCACAACAGGTCTGATTAGGAGCTAAAAGTCCTGCCTGGAATGTCTCTTCTCACATTCAAACCAATGTCAAACTTTTTGTTCATTTCCAGGAGTTACTATTTTAGAGTCACTGCCTTTTTTTTTGTAGTCAGATCTTTCACCTTACATCTTTTAGTCACCTCTAGCCAATTTTAACACCTACTCCAAACTGCCCTGCAGGGTTACCTGTTGCAAGGCTGGCAGAAAACATGTGAGCATGAAGGACAATCTTTTCTCCTTATCACTGGGGGAAGATTTTTACATTGAATTTTGTAGATTCAAGGGTTATTTTAATTTATTTTTCCCCCCTTAACAGAAAATTATTTGGGGAAATGTGCAAAAAGAGGACTACTACACAAAAACTAAACTGCAACTCCTCGCTTACCTATTGCAGTAGGGTCCTTATGGGGTACTGTTCATCAGAGTACAAAGGAACTAGCATTCTATAAAGAAAGAGTCACAACACAATTGTTGTACTAGGTATTTACTTTAAAAGAATAGATTCAGCTCCAGTGATTTCATTAAAGCAATTATCATTTACATCTCCTAAAGGTCTGCTCCTCCCAGGGAGACTGCCCTGTTTATTATCAAATGGTGTCTTTCAGTCTCCCTCTGTTTTCTGGCCAGCAAAGATCAGCCTGCACAGTTTATCCCCATTTTATTTACCTTGGTTCTGATAATGTTGCCTAATTTAATGATGGAGTTGTTAAATTTTCCTGATTGGGCTGTGTCTTCTCCTGATTTAGTGACGCCCTTCTTGAGTGCAGTTGTTGCACACTTTGCTGATTGAGATGCATAATTTAATTTAATAAATGGAGAGAGTTTACTATCATTTTTGCATATTTTATTATTNCCAAAGGAGAGCCACAAAAATGGTCAAAATGACTGGACAAGCTGCCCTGTGAGAAAAGAGTGAAAGAGTTAGGACTTTTGGGCCTGGAAAAGAGCAGGCTCAGGGGCAACTTCATCACTGTGTTACTGAACCTAAAGAATAGCTAGAAAGAGGACACTTCACGANATTTATTTATTTTTGGCAGAACCAGCTGCACAGACAACACTTGTTCAGCTGCAAAGCTCCGCTGACCAAGCTCTACAATTCAGGAACTGAACTTTTGAATGTTTTCCTTATTAAGGTGCATATTCTAGCAGTAGAAATTCCAGATGCTTTTTGCTTCAGCAACCAGGGCTTATATGCTAAGCTGTCGACAAATCTGTTGGGGATATCATTTGTTTTAAGATCACTAAAGTGCATTTTCTATAGTTTCAGCTATGGTTTTAGATTCTTTGATAAAGCAAATAAAGATGCAATCAGTTTCTTTGTAAATCTTCCTGTTTTGCATATAGTAAGTGGCACAAGCTTTCCATAACCAGCAGCTTCAATCTTTGGGGAAGCATTTATCCTACTATTTGAAAGAAAACCTAAGCATTTTGCTATCTTAGATTCTGAAGACACAGCAGGTTGGAAATACTGTAATTCCTGTTCAGTTTATTTTGCATAATATATTGGGGGAAAAACAAGCTTGAAACTGGACTGGCAAATGCAGAATGTAATAGCTATATAAACAGTGATAATAGATGGCTCAATCAGCAAAGAATGCAGCGTGATTATGTATAAAATTTCATCCACTAAAGTTCACAGCGTGATCAGGAAAGGAGGCAGCCAATCAACAGAGCATAGAGCTCTACTGGGAATGAATATGTTTTGAAAACTCAGCTACCCAGAATATTCAACGGGATCAGCAAAGTTCTAAAAGAGGGCATTTTAAGATAATAATGGATATGGCATTATTAGTCAGTAGAATGACAATTCCTTAGCATGCCTGTTTCCAGTAGCATGTTCAAAAGAATTTAAGTATTATGTACCTGGGAATACAAGTTAATGTTGAGCACGTCAGCCATGGTGAAAGATGTTGGCAGGACTGGTATAAAAATCCACTACTATTACACGCTGAAGAATTCACTTCATTACATCCCTACTGTGTTTTAACTCTGTTCATATTTGCAAAGGCTGCCATCTTGACCAGCACCCCGAGAAACAAGTGAAGAACTAAAAAAAAGGCATATATGAGGTCTATTCTTTTCTCTGTGAAGAAATTACAAGTTTATCGTCCTTGAGGAAAGGGCACTCAGAAAAATTGCTAGCAGTTATCTGTATGTTACACAAGGTGCATCGGTCCCACTGAACGCTCAAAGCCTCGTCTGGCTCAAAAAGCACATTTGTCACAGCATGAAAATTTCCATCCAGCCTCTAGTGTACATAGTTTGTTCAGAATATACTCCCATATGATCTGGAGATGAACTGTTGGGACTACCTACATGGATGTCAGCTTGGATGCCTGCCCCAAAATCCTAAGAGACAGAGACTCTGGAAATTCATTCCACATGGGCCAGTCACAGACCACTGCAATCATGGTTTTAACACACCATGAGATTGAAAATCTCATTCTTTTCTGGGTTACTAAGACCCCTACCATTTCATGTTTCTCTTTTTAATGTAAAAAGTAGGCACTCTAAACAAGTTTCTGAGTACCCCAGGAAACTGCTAGTCAGTGCCATCAGGTCTTAATCTGGCAGAACAGCTTCACACAGTCAAGCAGGGCGAGGCAACTTCAGTAGACACACAGAATCAACTGCTGCTGAGGGGCCAGCATCCAGACTATATATCTTTCCTGTCTTTTCTTAGTTTATGCTAGCCTTAGAGTGGTCCTATAAACCCAAGATGCAGGAGAATGTTAGATATTTGATTAAAGTTCATCACTGACATCAATTTTGTCCATACAAGATCCTGTTCAGACACTCCAAATTCACTTTGTGCAAGATGTAATAATTGAGAAAGGTCCAGAAGGTCACTTCAGAAATACAGTCCTGACCCAAACTGAATTGTCAAGGTAGACAATACCCTGACCCATGTCAGATCCTCAGGCTTTTCAGCCAGCTAGAGCATGGAGCACAATTTCTCTCCATAATTCTGCAAGTTTACAAAATATAAATATCCTGGGCTGACATATTCAAGGACACCAGTACAAGGTCTGTTCCCTGTGGAACAGGAACAGGCTGGGGAGCAATCTTGTTGAAAGAGGTCTGGGGGATCTGGTAGAATACAAGTTAAATATGTGTCAGCAACGTGTCACTGCAGCAAAAAAAAGGCAAATAAAATCCTTGGTTGCATCTACAGGTCCATTACTAAAGGAGAGAGGGATGGGATATCATCCCATTCCGCTCAGACCATTTAAGGCCGCACCTGATCCAGCTTTGGTTGTTACAGCTCAAAAAAGTTGTGGACAGACAAGAGAGGGTCCAAAGGAGAGCCACAAAAATGGTCAAAATGACTGGACAAGCTGCCCTGTGAGAAAAGAGTGAAAGAGTTAGGACTTTTGGGCCTGGAAAAGAGCAGGCTCAGGGGCAACTTCATCACTGTGTTACTGAACCTAAAGAATAGCTAGAAAGAGGACACTTCACGAGGAGTCACATGGAGAAGACAAGCAGCAATGGGAACAAGTTCACCTTGGTATAGTTTCAACTTCACATATGTTTTTCCCAGTAAGAGCAACCGTTCAGAACAACCTCCTCATCACTGAAGGCTTTCAAGCTGCAGTGGGACAGGATGCTAGATAATCTCACCTAGGCTCCCTCTCCCACCAAATGTGGAATTGGATCATCTCTGGACGTCCCTTCCAACATGGGTAGTTCTGTGCTTCCATGATTCTATGATTCTGTGTGCATGCATGTTTACATATGTGAACATGGATATAAAAATGGATATACGGATATATTCTTCCCTTAAAAAAGAAACATTTTCACCTATGCTATTTTACACCCCTTTCCACAGCCACCCTCACATTACTACCAAACCAACACGGAAAAGGGTTGACTCTCATGTAGGCAGCACCAAAGAAGTCCAGCACTTGCTGTAGTCACAGACTATTATGCATCACAAGATATGGAGCCTGAGGCGAGAATTACTGGCTAAAATTCCATGACAGGCGCTATGCAAGAGGTCAGAGCACATAATCATAATGTTCCCTTCCAGCCATAAAATCTATTAATCTAAGGATTTCATTCTACTGGGTATTGTGCACAATTTGCTACAACAAATACTGAATTCAATTCACCCAGGTCACACAGGAAAACAGTTGTTTTTAAGATTACACTTAGAAAGATTCTGCACGTGGTATCAGCTAAGTTCATGTACTAAAGAAAGGACCACAGCAATCTTTTCTCACCTTTTGCTTGGATCAGCACACTTTTTAAATCTCTGAGAAATTCCAGTGACTTCAAAGGCTTGATGTTTTAAAAAGAAGAGCCACTTGTTAAGCAAATAAATGTAAATTGAACCTCTCAGGTTGTTTTGTTTCCTTTTGTTTTGTTTTTGTTTGGCTTTTGTTGCTTTGTTTTTTTACTTCTGCATTGCTGAAAGGTCTGATAAAAGATAAGACTCCTTTCATCCCATTCTTTTTTTACAATATATTTGGTTACATTGAATTTAGTACTGAAAAAGAGTTTAATTTTAAAATTATCCCCATACAATATGAATAAAACATATGCTAATTAGATTAAGAACTGGCTAACTATAAGGTCTCAAAACGCAGTACTTAATGTTGTATGATCCCAGGATTTAGGAGGGAGCTGTTTCTAATGTGGCTTAGTAATTGGTGCAGCATTATTCAATATATTCATCAATAAGTAAATAAGAAATCACTACAGCTAAAATCTGCAGATGGCATGGAGATTGACAGGCTGGTAAGTAAGGATGGGAACAGGAAAAATCACTTGGCTGTCTCATAAAATGGCAGCCATATAAACGTGATTATACCCGGAAAAAGAAGGTGCAAAATGTCTTTGCCTTCTTTAGAAAGAAGACCCTGAGCACTTTGCAAAACAGAAACACAATATTAGTGAAACAGGACTTGTTGCACAGTCAACAACTCCATGTCATCAACTCTGTTTTCTGCACAAATTCAAAATGCAGCCACTTCAGCTGCTATGAAGAAAATTAACTCCACTCCAGCAAAACCAGCACAGAAATAAAGCTGCTGACATAAAGCAATGGGCAAAGAAGTCTTAAAAATAATCACAATGTTCCAAATACATTCTTAATGAAGTATTAAAATAAATCGATTTGCTTAATTTTCTGAAAAGAAAGGAGTTGACTGGATTACAACACAGGTAGGACAAGGTAGGATATGTAGTTTAATCTTATGCAATATGACAGAACAAGCAAGAATGATTGGACACATTCAAACTGGCAGACAATCAAATTCTTTGGAAGGCACAACTTTTTAATAGCAGGGGTCACAAACTATTGGAAAAAATTACCCAATAAGTAATAGATTCCCTGTGTTTTGCTGTCTTCAGAAGTAGTATGGATGCCTTTTGGGAAGGAATGTAATCAAATACTTTGAATTCAATGCTGAATAACTCTGTGACATTTAATAAATTGCGATATGGAACTATCCACAGTAAGAGTGAATGAGAGTGTCCCTTCTGGCTTTATCATCTCCGCATGTATTATTTTGTATTATAATGGATGTCCCACAGGATTGTTGGCTGGAATCCTACTCTCTTTTTTATGATAGAAGGACATGCTGCAGACTAACTTAAAAATAATAGTAACAATAAAAGGAATTTAAGTCCTAGTATTTCTTTTATTTCCACTTTCTGCATCCCCATCCTTCACAGCCATAATGGGACACATCTAGGTGTGTGTTACCACAAGATAACTCTCATCTTGGGTCATTGAAGGCGCTCCTCTTTGCCTTGTGTTTCACACTTCCCCAAAGGTATATGTTATCTCAGTATAACACATGCCTTGTCGTGTCTTATTTCTCATCTTCAGAAGAGACCTTGAAATTAAATAAATAAGTCACCAAACAGTATGGGAGGAATTGAAGGGTATTTTTTCCCCCAGTGTTTCTTTCTGTTTGTGTGTGCGTAGGGGTGCATGTGTCTGTATATGCCTTTTGGATTTCTTCAGGGGAGAGGAGGGAAGAGAGAAATGTCTGGAAGAAAGAAAGAATTAAGAATTGAAAGAAGCACAGAGATTAAAAAAAAAAAGTGTTGAAACAGCGCTACAGCTTTGTTACATAGCAACAACATAGGTTTGTGATAATAGGTTCTGATGAGAGAGTCCCAAGAAAATTATTAACACGTTTGCACGTGTACACAAAGTAACAAAAACATTCTAAGATAATAAAACATACATAAGGGGGGGGGGGGGGCGGACACAAGTAAGCAAAGTCAGGACAACCGGCATCTGCGTAGAAAACCAGTGCATGTAAAACCTGGAAGCAGGAGAAAATAGAAATTTCACAAACAGCACAATTAGGAAATACAAGCAGAAAACACTAGTATCATATAACCACAAAATGTGTCCTTTTCCCTTCTTTTCACGTGTTGTGTTCCAGTTGTGATGATAAGGCAGACTGGCCCACACAAGTGAGTGAGGAGCAACAGGGAGTGTGCAGTAACAGTACTGTGGTGACTCATGGAACATTTTTACATGGCTGAGAAAATGAAGGCCAGAAGTACATCTGCAACTCATTTCTTCACAGCCCTTATTTCTTAACCTCATTGAAGATTATTTCAGTTGTCCTGATAACCAAAGAAAATGGCTGAAATTATTGCTATTTAAGAAGTAAATGTCTATCCAAATACTTAATTGCTTTTGAAAATACCAGCACTGTTTTCACAGTCGCTTTTTGCGCTTTGCTTTCTTTCATCCTTGACTCAGCCACCAAAAGTCTCAAGTCAGTAAATCAGACTCTCCATACCCCAACTGTCATCAGCGCTCACCAAAATGGCATGATGAGGAGAGCCTTGGGCTGCGGTTGGTTATGTCAGCTCCAGAGCTGCAAAACTGAGCAGTAGAACATGTGGATTGGGATTCAAAACCACACCGACAGAGCTACCTTGTTCCTGGATTCAGTTGCGCATCTGCACAAATTCCCAGGATACACAATGTACAGAAATCCATCTGGGGGAGCATACAGGTTTTGCTCTGAATGAACAGTTGCACCAGCTACTAGACTCTTGGGAATTACAAAAGACTGAGTTGTTATAGAGGGGTGGAAGCTGCCATTTGTGTCCTATCAAGAAGTGCAATCAAGTTTGAAAGACCAGGGAGCTGGACCTCTAAGTGCACAGTACCACTCTACTCTTCAGACTGACAAACATAAAACCAGTCCCATGTTTATGAAGCGTCTTGGGTTGGAAGGGTCCTCAAAATCCAGCTAGTACCTCAGCTGGACTTAGAGTACCAGTTTGGAGCAAAGCCTTTTGTTTTGTTTAATGTTGGTGAAACGCCTGGAGCAAGGCAGTCCTGCCCTATTCCTTGAGCATTGGTGATAACTTGCTTACATCTCTTTAAACCAGTCTACTCAGAAACTATGTCTTCTCTTTTGCAGAGCAAACAGGTGACCATGATGAAGAAGGAAGGGCTAGTCTTTTGCTTGAAAGACCAATTTCCATCGCAGTGGAAAAAACTCTCCCCTGCTTCATCAGAGAGGAAATGACACACAGGTGTCAGGGTCCTGAGTCATCCTTACTGTCCCTGGCCAGCCTCCCTGGGTGCCATAAAGAGAGCGATCTAGGTCGTTTCTAAAAGGTCAGTTCATGACAAAAGCTATGAACAACCATTTGCCTCATGAGTTTCCAACCCTACTGCTTACACCACTTGGCGTGATCTGCTACAGCATTGATTTCATGCATGATTTAAGTCAACAGAGGTACTGTTTTCCCTCAGAAGACTCATCACATCCTCACCCAACCTTTCCTTCAACCTTCTGTGGCATATCCTCCCCAGACCCTGTTAAAACAAACGTTGGTGTGGCCACACTGGGAATTGAGTCAAGGCGATTTTTTGGTTTAGGGTAAGCAAACAAAATACATATATTTCACCGAATAGATCTGTCTGTCCATAGAGATATAAGAAATTTTTTCTTCAGCGCTAAAGAGGGGGAGACAAGGGAGAAGGAAAGAAAGGCTTCTAAGAGCGTGTCTGCTTTTTTTCCACATCAATATTGTCCTGACAGAATGATAAATTATACACGAATCTGCAGCTTAAGC
Organism: Ifrita kowaldi; assembly: GCA_013398055.1. NCBI lineage: Eukaryota > Metazoa > Chordata > Aves > Passeriformes > Cinclosomatidae > Ifrita > Ifrita kowaldi. Next base: position 1,104,886 of record VZRS01010586.1, on the reverse strand, counting down.
CAGCCCTGGTGTCCACATACGGCGAACAGCAGCATCATGTGTGACCAGACACACAACCACGTTCTTACAGGCCAGCTGTGCGTCTGTCAGAGCTGTGGTCAACAAAAACTTGCTGAAGGCGTGGGGGAAAACGTAATCATATTTGTCAGCTAGGTCCACCAGAAAAACAGGACCGCAAATGGCTGCATTGGATGCAATATTTGGAAGTAGAAAGCAATAATGGATAATGAGAGACAATGCAAAGCATACTAAAGGTAAAAAGGTGCCTTTCCACACATCTCTGTTGGCTTTTGACTGTGAACAAGCACGTCCCCTGTGCATTAACTGCTCTTTTCCAACTAGCACATAGCTGCACAGATCAGCTCACAGATGCGCTCAGTTTCTGGATCTTGGCTGCAAGTACAGCACTTCTGGGTACAAATCATCTGTTTCCTGCAGATGAGGAGTTCAGATGCCAGGGCTGTAGAGGAAAATGCCACCCATTTCAGGTTCCTCACAAGTTGCCATAAGAGCAAGAACTAGAGGTGCAGAATAAAAAAAAAAAAAAAGATTTGCAGTCTGGGAGATTTTCTAGCATTGGTGGAAAAGCACTCGCTTCAGGCCATTGTAGACCAATAAACAGTTCATTTTTTCATTGTTCTAATTAATTTAATTAAGTTAACTTCCAAGGTGTGTTAAGAAGCAATGCCTTGGGTGATTAACTGTTCCCATATCAAGGTGTTTTCACAAACACATTTACCTTGATTAGTGTACACATTATTATGTAATTAAATACCTCACACAGAGGAATTTATTAGTGCCTCCTTGTCTCCTAACAAATAAAGCAGCCCTTGAAATTCTCTCTGAAAAGAGCTCTCCTAAGCTAGGTGAGAAGGACAAGCAGAAATGTGTGGAGAGAAAGATAATCATGGATTCATCATGCAAGGAGGTTCCTCATTGTCTCCGCAAGGCTCTGCATCTCTGTTTTTGCAAGGACTGTGAATGCCTGCCTTGGTCTCCTGGAGACTTTCTGGCTAATTAACCCACTTTTTACAGATCTAATGTGAGTTTCGTTGGCCAGCTAAACCATCGGTGTCCCAGTTCTCTGGAAAAAAATTTCTATTCAAAGCTTAATTTAGCTAAATGGAAAACCTCAGCATAAAGCATTTACTTAAGAGCATTTCAAACCTGCAAAAAACAATATTACAAAGGAAACTTAAACAGCGTTTAAGAGCTCTTCCTATGGAGCTTAGTCAAAGGAGTGAAGTGGGCCAGTTACACTGAGAGTTTGCTTCTTCTTTCTATCATTTGTACCCTACAGTCACTTCAGCCACAGTTCTAGACTTAAACATGTGCTTAAATATTTTGTTGAACTGAGGCCAAGGTTACTCCCATTGGCTTCAACAGAGATTAGTGCATGAAGCTGAGATTAGTCTTTGCCCTATCTGCAGGCTGTACCTGATATTTTATTAGGCGTGACCACAATATTTCAGCATTCTCTTCTGGGTTTGTCAGTAGATCATAAATTGCACTCACCATCTGATGAAGCAATAAGATTTGCTTTATGCCTCATTGGTCACTTTCCCAAGCATTAAAGCTTAGAATGAAAAAAACTCAGATGGTTCGAAGGTTTGGTTGAGAGATTTGCCCAAACTTTACAAAAATGTACTTTTGCAACTCTTGTGTCTGTAAAATAAATGAGAGTTTTCCAGTAAACTCTAGTATTACTAAATATTTATTCCAGATAAGCAAAGCAGTTGGTTGAAAAATTCTTCTAGCCAAGTTAAATATGATTATCAAGTTCCCTGTAGACCAGGAATTTAGTGCTGGAGTAACAAGGTGCAAATTCACTATCATTACCTCAGTTTATCTGTGAGAAGGGAATTTCAGACCTATATCCACAGTCCACATAATTTTCCTATGCTATGAAAGTCCCTCTTGAGCTAAATTTTGAATGTTAAGTTGCTGCCATTATACTCCTCAGATGAATTTCACCTAGAGTGAATACAATCTCTAGTTTTCTTCCCTTTCCCCCTAAAAAAAAATTCTAACTCCTCTTCAGTGTATCTTACTCAACAAAGTCTGGGTTCTTTCAAGTGCTTAAAGGCTCAAATTGATTGTTATTGATTTGAGTCATTACCCACAATTTCTTTAAAGAATAAATAAAAAAAAATTAAAAAATAAATTTAAAATATTTAAATATTTTCTATTTTGTGTAAAATAGAAAAAGTGTAGGAAATGAGGCACAGGATTAGAAGCTGGCCAACTCTCCAGTTAGGAGAGGAAAGAACATTTTGGATGACTGCCTTTTTAAAAAAAGTTTACCTTGCTTAGGTCTTGCAGCTGTGCTTGAAATTTCAAGACCTCTGATCCCTCAAGCATCCTCTTACACAACCCCCTTATAAAGCCATGAGTTTGCCAGTCTTGATTACACAATACCTCAAATATGGGCACTGTCATTCCATGACCAGCTGTGCCTGAGAGAAGTCATCCATCCATCCATCCTCTACATCCCTTTCCTGACCTCGTTCCAGGTTCAGCACATTGGTGGCCACAGAGTGAATCTCATCAGTTTGCTTCTCTGACCAAAAATCAAATATTTAGGGTTTTTCTTTTTTTTCTCCCTGCATCATTTTCAGCCAGGACACTGCTCCGCATCATCTCACTTCATGGTTGCATAATTTCTGGAACTCACGTAAGGTAATAGCAGGAGATCACAGTCAGGAGCTGGGGATGGTTGAGATCACCCTTTTAGCCTATAGCACAATGTTAGATCAGGCCAAGTGGAAAGAGAAATGTAACCTCCTGCATCTCTGTGCACCAGTGACTGGGACTGGCTTTTGAGTTTATTCTCCTACTTCCCTCGGCATGGCAGGAACTCTGAAAAAGTTGTGCATTTCCTCGAAAAGTGCTCTCCCCAGCAGATTTTTAGTCTTAGCTTTGCTTCTAATGAGTAAAATTTGATGCAGATTTCTAAGCTCCAAATACCAGCTTTCAAGACTTCAAGTCCCAAATTACAATAAGAACCTATACAGAAAAGAACACTATAAATGCACTGTACTCTTTCACATATAATTAGCTAATTGCATATCCTGGTGCTTGGAAGCTGGTTTTTTTCTAGTCCCTGTCTAGGACTAAGAATAATATAAAGGAAAATAAAAGAAGAAATAAACAAATAAACCCACTTTTTTCCCTTGTCCTATGAGTACAGCAACTATGCTCCCGAGCAGTGCTCCAAATTCTTGGAATTCAGTGTGCTTATTTATCTTGATATTTTTCAGGACACTGTGCCATAGGGAAAGAAAAAAAAAGTCAAATCTTAATGCTAGTGCATAAGCTTTAAGCATGTAGGGCCAAGATTTCATTCTGTGGTAAGTATAGGTCCTGGCTCACAATGGTGTTGTAGTCCAGACCAATGCCTCTGAGTTGCCATTGGAATACAAATAATAAGGCTTACTGATTAACCTACCTGCTGACAGGCATGAAAAGCCTGACTGAGTTAAAAGCACTCAAAAGCTTTTAACAGCCCTCCTTGTGTGTCTACCATTCCCCTTCCCCAAATCACATGCACAAAAGGCAATAGAGGAACCTACAGGATCTTGTTTTCCATTCAGTTCTTAAAGTACTACCCAGAAAAAAACAAGTATTAGGGTCCTCTAATATACAGCCATCACCACCCTTTTTAGAGAGGATGAATTAGGTGACATTTTCTGGGAATCTGGAAAATACTCCTGAATGCCAAGTGAATCAATGTTGAAATAAGAACAAATACAATCCCTACAAATGGGACAAGAGCTATCAGGTCTGTGGCAGTGAGCGAGAATTATGTTTGCCTGGGGCCAGCTCCTCAGGGAGTGAAGATTGATTCTTTATGATTGATGACTCGGCACTTGAATGCCAAGTCATCAATTCCCTGTGTTCATGGCATTGACTGCATCAAGATAACTTTTCCCTCGTGCCTAAGCATGGATATGGTCCTTGCCTAGAGTGCAGCCTCAGAGGGCTTAGGTACAGAACCTGAGTCACTTGCTTTAAATAAGAGACAGACAAAAACTCCAGTTGCCTGGCTGCAAGAAATAGCATTGAAAAACAAAGTGGGAGGGGTGCATGGAAGGCTTGGCCACCCCTTTACTGTAGCAGGTCCAGATTATATATCCCAAATTGAATGGGTTTGCATTATTCAGTTATGTACTCTGAAATGCAAAATAAATATTTTTGGTTTTGTTGGCTGTACATTCAAGCCTTTGTCTGGGAGAACTCAACACTCATTCCACTGCAACACTGTAAGCTGTGCACCTCACGACACAGAGGAAAGTGTCAACCATAAATATGTACCTTTATATGTATGTCTGAGGGAGTGCTGGAAAATGCACCTGTCCTATGGGTCTTGACAGCTATTGACAAATATGCACAAAATAACTACCCTCTGATAGAGGAGGGACTGTGATTTCATTGTCCAAAAAACATCTAAAAAAGAAACACCATGAAAAAACACAGTTCATGTTTGGAAGGAAGTCCGTTCCTTGTCTCATTTGTTCTGTCCCTAAAGTCCAAGCAAATAAGCCAAGTTTCCTAAGTAAAACTTAGGATAGTCTTGATTAACTCTGCTCTTTCAATTGCCACAGTGTTTCAAAGGACACCTCCAGCTGCTTTAAACTAACCACTAAGAATTTCCCCATCAGGGAAGGATCCACAGCTGATACAAAGGCCCCCCAGGCTGGGGGCCGCGTCAGTGGTGTAGAAAGGAGGAGGAAGTCGAGCAGGACTGCGATGTCTCTCAGCTGAATTCAGGCTGACAGAAGCGTTCAATCAGTGTATGTTAGAGAAACTGTGAGGCTGTTCCTTCAGAGCCTTCAGAATGTTTAAGCCTGGAGATGCCACTAGCAGAGCAGGGAAGGAACTCTGCTGTAAAGTCACCCTTCAGTCTCACTTCAAGAGGAACCATCCCACTTTTTTCTTTATTTTTTTCCTTTTTTTGTCTTTTACTTGGCTACCTTTAATCCTGAAAAAACATAATGCTGTTTTCACTAGGTGTGTGTGAAAAAGGTTCGGGGTTCTTTTTTTCATTTGTTTGTTTGGTCTGGTTTTCTTGGTTTGGTTGATTTTTTTAATAACTCAGTTTGTAGAACTCAGACTTTGAAAACATTCTTTCCAAGTTCAGATTGAGGTTCAAAAATAATAACATGAAAAAATAGGAAAACATCCTTAGTCAGAACTTTCTTCCATCCCTTTTCATTTTTAACTTCTCGGAAGACTGATGTGTGATGCCTTTAAAGAAAGTGTTAAAAATTTTGCAAGCAGTAATTAGAAACTTCAAAGCTTCACAAATCTTACTAGTAAGGTTTTTACTTTGCTCCAAAACAAAGCAAAATTTAAGCAGAAAAATGAATTCTCACTTCCACTTCCCACAACCAAAATGCCCAATGTCTCAAGCCAGTCAAAAAGGCAAAGTAGTAGTAACAATAATAAAGAAATATAGTGTAGATTCCACCTCTAGCCACGTGTAAGAACACATTGTTCCTTCACATGTTTACTAACAATCCATGATCACTATTGCTTAATATTTATCCAGTGATTCCTCTTCCTTGATTAAGACTTAATAATGCTGATGTCAAAACCAGTTACGAGGGAGTATTTGTAATACCAGCTTGTTAATGCTTTGGGACATACAATATTACAATCATCCTTTTAATCACATCACATTGCATTTGCCCTGTTCAGAAGCAAGGAGTTGTTTCACACCTCCCGCTAGAATCTTTTTCACTCAGAGGTTATGTGCCATATGCTAAAGGATCTATGTCTAGAAATAGATGTGAGCTATTTCCAGCCTTCCCCCAAGCCCAGGCTGTTGGATTTCTACTCCTGGCTTATAACTATATCATGTGTTGTACGTTTAAGTTGCTTTCAAACTTGTTTTTAAGTGGCAAATACTTGAGGATGAAAGGCTGAGAGTTACATAGTGTGTTTTCCTCTAAAGAGGAATAAAAGTGGTGATACCTTTTGAAGGTTGTGAAAGAGCTGTTAATGATTTTCCATGAACTTTTGATGTAATGACAGAAGGGGGAAAATATAGTATTATACCAAGAAGAGATGACCTCACTCACACAAACTGCAGCCAGACAACCAAATCTACAGCCATCTGTAGCCTGGCCATTTATACTAAACAATTCCAGTCAAATTCCTTACCAAATATTCTAATTCCATTTTCTCTGGGTTGGGCCCTTGCTGCCAAGAAATCACCACAGATTTTTTTTTACTCGAATTGCACTTTTCTACAGAGACTCTAAAAGACTTTGAGGTCCCTTCTGCATGAATGTGATTTTTATCTTATACACACATAACGTTGATGTTACACCTCAGGACTTGTGTTTGCTAAAGTGAGCCATGTACATAGCAAGCTTTTTATAAGTAGACTGAAATACAGAGGTGTAAATATGCACACAAACACGCACACAGCTATTTCAGCCCACAGAAAGTTCAGTTCCTTTGTTGGTCCATAAGAATCCAGAAGTTTTAGAAGTTTGGGCACAAGTCTTGATCATGCACGAGGTCTTGATCATCGAGTCCTAAAACTGCATTGTCAGGAGAGGAAGGAGGCAAAGCTTCATTCTGTGCTTGGCTGATATTTTTATATACTTTCACAAAACAGATGTGGTTGGCTTGAGGTAGACTTGATGCTTTAGGCTAACAGGACTTTCTGTTTGACTCTGTATATGGAAGATTTCCTAAGGAAAAGGTCAGCCTGAAAAAAACCAGTGTTTCCACTAGTGACCTCAGTGTATGCACAGATGCTCCCAGCTTCACTTTCCTAATGGTTTTAGTAAAAGTCACTAAGAGTCTTTGTCAATTTGTTGACAATTTTAATTACAAGAAGACTTGATTATAACTACCTTGCAGACTATTCAGCATTTCTCTTCATTAACATCTTATCAGCAGTATAATTGCAAGCTGGAGTGAACTCACAATGCCTTTTACCTTCTTCGAAGCTTTATCCAAAATGTGAAGACAACTTCCAATTCAGTCTTGTGAAGCTGAAGGAGATACACTCCTTCAAACATTAAATCAATCTGAGTTAAAGCAACAAAACCTGAGCAAGCACCTTTTGAACTACCAAGATCTTACAAGATCTTACAAGAATCATACTCATGAAAGCAGTGCACTGACTTAAAGAATAAGAATTTTACCAGCGCTTTAGCAACTGTATTTGCAACCAGAAAAGAGACTGAGTTATCTGTTCCCTAGAAGACGACACAATTCAAAATTTTTCTGTTTCAAAAAATTCAGTTTGTTCTACAGGGAAAGAGGACATAGCCCCAGGCTGCCAGGGGAGGTTCAGGTTGGACATCAGGAAGGATTTCTGCACTGACATTGTGGTCAGGCATTAGAGAAGGATGCCAAGGGAGGTGGTGCAGTCACCACCCCTGGAAGTGCTCAAGAAATGATCAGACGTGGTTTCAAAATAAAAAAAGTTCATTTTCTTTTCTGAAAACCTACAATAATAATACAAATTAAAAAAAAAAAATGTGGGCCAGTCAACTCCTTTTTTTCCTTCCATTTAAGGCAAATTGCTCCACTCTTAATGACAATATGTATTGCCATTTTGTCCTTGCAGCATACACATCTTGTTCTTTAACACTGGAGGCTACCAAGCCTGCCTTGTTCTGAGCACATAGGATAGCTCTGAGTCTCACAGCTCTTCTCTGAAAGCTGTGATGGTGAGTGACAGCACGATCTTGTAATCCTGGTCTGTAATCACCGTGGTGGAAACACCTTCTCTCCCAGTGTCTGGAGGTGCCTGAAGGATGCGTTTCTTTAGTTTCTATCAGCCACAGGAAAGGGAGAGAACAAAACCAGTGGACTTCCCCTGTCAAAGCTTCCCTGAGAAGAGATGCAGACCCACTCTGAAGTGTTCCCAGATGCTGTATCAAGAGTTCACCCTGCTTGAGTAGCAGAGAAATGCTATGATGACAACAATTTCACAACAAAGAGTGAAGTTATGGCCTATGATTTTTCTATTCAAATGTAAAGAGCAGATAGAGACAACCAACACTCTCCCCTACCCCTCATTGTTTCAACCACTTTGTCTACCGAGATCTGCTATTCCTCTACCAAGAAGTCAGATTCGGAATCAGGATATTTATTTATCATGTATTAATTAAGTATATGCCTACATAACTGCACTTAAGGTCACTTCTTAGCAATTTAATTACAAAAGAAAGTTAATCACATTTAGGCAGGCTCTCCCAAGATTTTTTTTTTTTTTACTTCAATCACTTTTCCTCTGTGTTCAAAATTAATTAGTGCTAGTTAAAAAAAAAAGTTACTAGATTGACACCATGGAGTCTGTTATTCTTCCTCCATTCATTGAACAGGCAGAGCGCAACAAAAACAAATTTTTTTCACCCACGCATTCTTTTTGTCCTCATTGTTCTTACTGACATTATCTTTAGAAGTTTGTGTATAAATATATATTTCATATGTATGATTTTTGAGGCCACCAGATATTAAGATATTATAATGCTTACCCACACTGCTCCCAGATTCAGGAATATGAATACCTAAATTCAGCTCCTCCTCCTAACAAATCATGAAACACATTGAAAATTTTGAAAATGTGCTGACAAACACTTTCCTAGCTTTCTCTGGGTGATTTATTCTTATTTTTCTTGAGGAATCTTCTCATGCCATGTCCATGAACTTAATTCTGTAGCCACAGACACCACAGATTACTTGGGAAAGGACAGGTATATAACCAGAGATTTTCCAAAACACATACCTCCAGAAAGTAGGCGTTTAAAGAGAAAAAAATTATCATGAGAAATTAAATCATGGGAGTTCACAAACAATTTGCAGAGTACAGCTACAGGAACTTCACCCAGTAATTCATGTACAGCACCCAATAAACATGCCTCCTAAGACAAACACCTTGTCCTGACTGAACAGCAGGTTTGCCCACAGATAAATCCACAGGAACCCGTAGCCCTGATTCACATCCGTGTGCGCTGGGGGTATCAGACCTTCCAGATCACTGCCATTTTTCACAGCTACTGGGATTGTTACTGAGGGTGCCAGTCCAGAGAAGTTAGAGTTTTATTTCTGTTTGGGATGCCTTCCCCTCTAGAAGGACAGACACTCGCAGCTGCTTGTCGTGTTAGTGCGCCTTTTACAGAGGAAATTTCCCAGCAAGGTAGCTCTGTTTTATATATCTTGCATGTTAATTGGCAGATGTTTGAATCAGACTTCTTTTTTTTTTTTTTCCTGGATAAGAAGGATGTAAAATATTAGAGAAAATCCATTTATAAACTCTTCCTCTCCTCCTCCCTGGAGAGCTGCTCTAAGTCTTTTCCTCCACTACGGAGCAGTGTGTGTGAAGGTGACAAAACACCACTTTTAAGTCTGCCCTCCAGGGTCCTTTTGTCCTCCATGTTCAAACAATAAAAATACAGAAAGAGAAAAAAAAAAAAGAGGAAAAGCAAAGATGAATAAGAAGAAAAACCCAACAAAACAAACAATACAGTGCACTTAGAAAACAGTTTCTAAAAAGCCTTTAAATTGTATAAGGAGCTTCTGTTTCGGATAAGCTGTTTTGACACAAATGCACTGCAAAGTCACTGATACCTTTTAAACAGAAATCTTCCCACCTTTCTTAAATAGATAAATTGCTCTGGTCAATACTATCCCACTTGACAATCATTTGAGTAAAAAAATAACTGACCAACATCCAGATTTATATTTTCCATAGTGCGGTTACCTGACCAGTTGTTAGTTTCCTCTTAGATAATAACAATATTATGAATAACCTTAATAAATATTCCACACAGTGATGGCAGTTCTGAATAAAATAGCAAAGAAAAAAAAATATGAAAGGAAGGACAAAATACCCCAGCTGCTACCAAATCTCCAGCTATGACTGTGTGCTCTGCATTTGAAACTTCATCAAAAAGCAACAGGCACAGATCTGGGGGGGGCAAAGGGAAAAGATATATAAGCCATAAGAAATATCAAAGGACACCTTTGTTGGTGGAATATTTTTCATTATATCTTGGCATTACAGAAGGCAGGATGGTGATCAGTAAAAATGACTACAAGTATGAAACAAATAGAAAAGTCAATGAACACATAGAATGCATCAGGTATATTCAATAGATCATCAGCAAAGGAAATCAGCCCAGAGTATTTTCAACTCTCTGTCAGTCCATTTGTGTATATATCTATTTATCCAAACATTATTCAACCAGAACAGGAAGGTCAAGAAGCCCAAGAGATTTAAAAGGAAATCTGATGAATGTACAGGGGTGTGATAGTCACGTGTGCGAGTGTCAGCAGTGGTGGACAGATGGACTCAGAGAACTGATTGGCCACTTTATATCCTTTTGTCTCTCTTCCCCATGGTACATACAAGATTCTGAGAAATGTCTGGAAACACTAAATTCATTTTGCTTTAGAGATCCAAATACCTATGTCCACATCAGTATGTAACATCCAATCACTACTAGCAATCCTGAGTTTCCTAGCTTGTAGGCCCTTAAATGATCAAACACATCATTGAATATAGAATTAACAGTGATTTCCAGAATGTCTCAAAAATTGTTTTAAGGGACAAGGACAAAATTACGTTTGCAACTTGTGGAAAAGCAGATGGGAAAACAAGTCTGTGTGCTAAATAAAAGTACTCAGATCCCCACAATAAATGTTGATTTTTTTTTTCAGATTAACTATTTCGAATTGTGAAATGTTCCATTAGAAATCTTCCTGTTTACTCTGTTTTTGTATTTGTGCCACAGACAGCATAACAAATGGAGTAGGGTCTTAACCAGCAAAAAAAAGGAGGTGAATAAAGTCTCCTGAGATAACCATTTATTTCTGAAAGCCATTCATAATGATGAATGTCTGTGAAATGCACTGTAAGGGGAAAATTGCTCATCTAATCTCCACATTCTTGTTGGTGGTGACAATGAAGAGTTAGTAGAGAAAATTGAAATTCATGGAGAACTTGAAAGTCTTTTCAAGATTCCTCAAATATTTGCTACATTTCTTTGAGTTAGTCATTGCCTTCTGCTACACAACTGGTAGAAAGAGAAAAGAAAGGTGATTATCTTGTTTTCTAAAGACTAAGAAAATGTCCTGTACTTATGAATGATGAGAACACATATAAGTATAATCTTCAGTCCTTGTTATATAAATTCAGGTTAGTGATAAGGTAGAGCTTATGTCTTACTGAAGTGTCTTCGCCTGTTTCTCTTTTGCCCATATTAACCACTCCTAATTGTGGGCTAGAATTTCCTATTACAGATTTCCTGGGTCAGTTAAAGCCATATTTCCTGCACAGGAGTTAAGAAGAGTTTCAACCATTCTCCATGTCCTCTTCTTCCCTCGTACTTGACAACTCTTGCCTGGAAAGCCTTCATTTCCTTGATTCCCTGTTGGTGTTTGAGATGGAGAAGAACAACACAACCTCAGGGACCATCAGTCAGCCCTGGTTAAAGCTGCGGCCCTGACATGACAGGCCTGGAGGTTTTTTTTTTTCCCTCTTATTTTACCATGCTGAGTATGACTCAATATTTTCTGCTTATGGTTCATCCTTGTCCTCCTGCCACACAAGGGAGCTTTTACTCTCCAACTATCTCTAAAAAAGTACTTGCAAACAGAAAAAGCATCAGGATGCATGTGACCTAAAGAATTCCAAACCATGGTGTGACCATGCTCTCCAAGCACTCCAACCAGAGACATTTGTGAGGTTGTGATATTTGACATGTGTGATAATTGTTATGGATTTCAACACCAAGGATCAAACCAGCTACCCTCCAACCTGAGACGGAGGTGTCTTCATCAGATGGAGCAAAACAAGCTGCAGCTTGATTTGATGAGGGCTACAGAATACCTGCTGCACAACAGGAAATCCTAGCAAATGTCACAGCGCCAAGACAGTCTATGAGGAAACAAACAGGTTAAACAAAACAATTTGATAAATAATGAAAAATTATTTTCTTTCTAAAGCTTCCCAAGTATATTTAGCTAAGATATTATTAATAATTTAATCATGTCCCTCCTGACTCAGATCAGTTGGAGAATGTGACACCTCCAGACAAAAAACATCATCACTTTATCTTTAAACAAACAACCTCCATAACATGGATAACAATTTTTGCTCTTTCATTTTCCTGTGAATGAGTGGTGACAAATCTATATATTTTTTTTAATTTCTAGATTACTCCAGCTTCAGTCTAGTGGCTTGTACCATTTTATCCCAATATCCCAAGACCTCCTTAGCTGACTCAAGAGTAATGTCTGTAAAAAGAAGCTTCACTGATCATATCTGGACTGTGTGAGAATAAAACATGAAACAAACTACTCTATGCCTTTGCCAACACATGGACACACAGCATAGCAGACCTCGCTCAGGGGAGAGAAAAGGATTTAACAAGAGTAAATGCAGGCATCAGTGGTGTCTTCTGAGATAAGGGTCTGCACTGCATATGCAAAGGTCTTGCAGAGGCAGTCTGTGTGTTCCCAGGGGTTATCAGCGTGCCCTTCTGGCTATCACACAAAGTCGCAGTTGGTTGTGGCTCATACAAGGTTGTGTATGAAATATGAATTATTGGTCCTTGGATTTCTAGATGCAGTTTGATGTCCTAGTAATACTGGTGAAGAATTGGTGCCTATCATCTCCCTATATTTGCATGGTTGTCTTATAGCTCTTTTTTAATTTATGTTGATCGCTCCTTCTGCCTTCAGACTTTGGACAAGTATCTCTCTAGGAGTGCATTCTGCCCTAAGTTAATCCAGGAATGATTTTTGTGGACTTGAAAGTGCTAGGTTAAAGGTTTAACTCAATGATCTTTATGGTCTTTTCCAACCTAAGTGTTTCCGTGATTCTATAATTCTGAGAAGACAAGACAGATTGTACTTCAGGCAGGGGGAATAGTCAGACAAGTGTGTTGATCAGCAAATGATTTATATATGACTGACTATTTTTTAGCCTTTAATTCCTCTATTTTTCTGAATTTTTTCCTTCCTAAATCACCTAATTCCTGGATATATCATAACAGGTCTTGTGCAATCCCAAAGCACATTTCCTCTGCACTCTTCAGCATGTCCCACACTTTTGGTCAGAAGCTCCCTCTTTGTCTGGAAGGTGATCCCAAGAGCTGGTCCTGATGCCTTGTGGTGATGGGTGTCACAACTGCATAGGGGGGCAAAGGCTTTATTGGAGAGCCTGGTCAGAGGGGCAGATAGGGAATTTATTTATAGGAAATCCTTGATTTGGGTGCCTGTCTGGCATTGCACCCTTGTGGTACTCTGGGCATGTGGGCATGGGTATTTAATGGGTTTATGGACTCTGTGACAGGCATGGAAGTAGCCTGGCAGTGCATTATTTGAGCTCCCCCAGCTGCTGTGCTCTCTATCTGGTACTGTGTGGTGGTCTGAAAATGAGCTTTTGTTGTAAAACCTAACAAGAATTGCTAAACTTAAGCCTCTGTAACTGAATTTGTCCCGGCACTGAATCTACCTCAGTGGGAAAGCCCTGCGTGGGAAAGTCCAGGTGTGGGTAAGATTTGACTCTTTTCCTTCTAATTTTTGAACTCAGGCAACAAGGTTCATTATCCCATGGATAAAACAGGAAGCAAGACCACCATTTTTGGGTTGGTTTCTCTTTGGTTTGTTTGTTTGGTTGGTTTTGGTTTTGGTTTGATTTGGTTTGGTGTTTTTCCTGAATGAAAAGTTGACCTGTTTTGAAAAAGATTAAATGTTTCCATGCTTTGGTAAAACTACGGCCAAAATTTGGTGATAACAGAACATTCCCTTCACTGTGATGTGTCTTTCTCTTGACAGCAAGACTTCTCCAATATGGCAAAATCAAATATATTTGAAAATGTCAGTTCATACAGGTTATGTGGGACTATATTCTCGCTGCTAAATACCTTGATCATTTTCTTTTTCTGTTGGGCATGATCTAGTCTGGACCTAGATGCATTCATTTTTGTTATCTGAACTATAAAGAAGTTAGTTTTAGATATATTCTCCAAACAGGGAAATGGTCAGTCTTCACTCTGCTCTTTTAAAGCACTGTAGAGAAGTAGAAAGTCTCTGGCTGAATTCAGGGTGAACTGGACCCAGAACTGGGTGATACATCTTGTCCAACAGAATGGATGGAATAAACCTGAGCCAACTTTTGAATACCAAGTGGATAGAGAGCTGAAACTGATAGGGCACAGCACCCCTTGACATGGATAGGGACCAGGAATTAGCTAGATCAAGATCACTAGACTTTTAGCATGAATGAAGAAAACAAATGATAGGGGATCTGAGCTGTAAAAAGTTATAAGGGTGGAGAAGAAACAGAAGACAGCCCACCCCCCCAAAAATATATATATGTATATATAAAGAAAAAAGCTTCAGGGACATGGAGCATGTGAATATACAGTCATTTCTACTTGTGTCTGAATTTGTGCTGGATTCACTATGGATCTATTCTTCACATATATTTTCTCACCCTCAGCTGTCTACTTATGCTGAAAAAGAAGGAAGCTGGCATTATTCCTGTTGGTTTTGGGTTTTTTTTCAGTTTAAAACTCCTACATGGATGTCACAAGAAGGCAAAGGGTGAGAAATTAACTATGGTTCAAGGCCTTAAGAATCTCTGCTTCATTTTGTTCAAAATGGCAGCTATATCCTGGTGTTTAGACTGCACTGTGAACCTTAAATAAAATCTCTTTCTTATCTGTTGTAAAAGGACATGTGGAGCTAAAAGGCAAGATGCTGATCTGTTTTGGAGATCAGGATTATACCTTGTGTGTGCTGTCAATGAAGATTTGAACTTCTCAGGTGTGGTCACTAATGGCTTCTTCCTCATTTTCTGGTGCCTGGATTCAGGCCCTGGGGTCTGATTTGTGATGGTGTGTGCTGGGTCAGAGCAGTAATGAGAGGAGAGAGGGACTGTGCACTCAGCATGTGAAATGTTACATGAAAAAAGAAAGTCCTGGGTGAGAGAATTATTCAGTTCACTCAGCTTTAAGCACCGAATACATCCCTGTGCCCTCTCATGAGCTGGTGCAGAATTGTTCTCTGGAGAAGACTCTCTCCTTCCATTGATTATTGATGGGATGAGGATACATGGGCTTGATAGGATGCATTGGCTCTGCGACCAAGCTCTAGTGCAGGGAGCCGGGTGACTGGCACCCTCTTGCTTACAGTGTGGGTGTGCTACAGGAATGATTCAGCTCCTGTTACAGGGACCACCAGACTACCCACAGGGCTGATAATATCTCTCTGCTTGAAGTAGGGTTTAAAGACCAAGTGCTAGATAAGAGTGGGGTCACAGGCATTGGGATGCACCCACAGTGCGGAGGGCTCTACCTGAGCTAGTCAAAGTCTCTTTATAGTCAAGAGAGAGAAGTACTTCTCCTCAGGGGGTGATTCATTTCACTCTAAAACACACATTTAAAATGGGTCGCCTCTTAAAAAACCTCTTTCTTCCCCCTGTTTAGAGGGGAAGCCTGGAGCAGCTAGCTGAGATATAAACATATACGTGTGGGATCTCTGTAAGGAGGTGAGGTGAATCCCAAGGTTGCTAATCAACAGTGGGAAAGCACATGTAGGATCATTATGTACAAAATGAGGCCTATTCAACCTGAGTGTTGAATGAGGCAGGACACCCATGGAGTGAACAACATGTCTTCATGTAATTAAAAGTGCCTTCATAATTGACAGACACAACGAAAGAAAAGGCAAATATCACTAGCAACCTTATTTCTGTTGCTTACCAATGCCTGAGTGCTTGCCCTTATAAATTCCATAAGCAGCATCTAGCTATATGTATATATGTATGCAAATAATGCAAATATTTTAAATTTTTCTTTAGATTTTTCTCTGCGTTTATAATAAATCAGATACTTCACTAATGTAAACAAGGGTAATTCTATTTTCTTCTTTACATCATGACAGTTTCTCCTAACTGAAGATCTGGCCTGGTTTGTGCTATATGTCTTGTTTTTTTAAGTACCACAGACATATCAAGTGAATCAATATTTCCGCAGTTATGCTGACGCACCTCCACTTATAATTGCTGACAAGATCCAAAACTAAGTGGCAGCCTCCCAGTGAATGAGATAATTTTTCTTTCTCTTTTGCCGAAGCGTGTCTTACCTGTTTCACTTACAGATAAGTTCATACTGAGTATAGTAAAACCAACTCTCACTTGTATTGGAAAGCTTAGTGACTACAAACAGTGCAGCTTCTGGATGGGATACATTGTAGTCGATACTAGCTTGAGATGAAGGAAAGAAGGAATTTTCTTGCCAAAGGACTAAGAGAGTTGGATACCGTTATGAAAAAACTGTTTGGTACATCTGTCTTGATGAGTTTTAGAAACAAAAAACTGGAAGTTCTTCAAAGACCCCAAAACTGAAGGAATGTTATTTAATGCTTCCAAGCAGCCCTGGGCAGAAAATAGAGTTTGGCACTTAAATGTTTCCCTGGAGGACATTTTGTGATATATTTTACATGCTATTTCTCAAAGTCATGAACCCCATGGACCTAGGGACAGTCTATTCAGTCCCCAGCTGTCATTTGACTACTGCACACAGAGGACTACACAGTAACCAATTTACACCACTTTCTGGTTGGCTTCATTTAATATATATTAGTACTCTGGAATGTGACAGGGAATAAGCCTTAGTCTAAAAGAGGGGCACGAACCTGCCCGGTAGCTACACATTGTGGTTTTACAGTCCCACTCTTAATCTTGTCTCTAGTGTTTTTTATAGAAAGAGAGTTACTCATTTCAGCCCAAAGTCCAAAAATTATCATTGCTTAAGGGTGTTCCACAAACAAATTAACGCTCGAGATTTCTTTGAAAGCTTCTGGCCGTAGAAAAATAAAAGCTCCAGCAGAATTGGGTCATGCCACTGGTAATAGACACATCCTGACTTTGTCTGGTTGGAAAATCTGACAGTGGGTGAAAGAGACAGAGAACTCTCTCTCATGACCTAGAGGTGGTTCCCATCAAAGGGATAATAATGGGCAATATTGCTATCAACTAGATTAAGTTCTAAGTTAAAGACTAATTCCCACAGAAGATCCAGTCTTATATTTCTAACCGCAAGGCAGTCCTAATCATGGTTGGAGGAACAATTACTCAGCTTGGAGGAATAGGGAATGGAAGCACTATTTGTGGCAAGAGGAGTGCTTTACTTTCTCCAATTTGAATAGAGGAGGGGAAGTCAAATCTTTAACAATACTTGAAATACACTGTCATCCTTCATGAGCAATTCTTGTAGAAAACAGCAGCGAGATCTTGGTGGAAATGACAAGTAACTTCACCTTGCCTTTTCCCTCATGTGAGACAGAACTTTGGAAGATAAATCCCTTATAATCCTGCCTGACCCTGTTTAACCACTGAGACATTTCAATGAGTTCAGAGTGCTTCCTGTTGAAGAATCATGTGATTTTGTCCACTGGCATCACTTCTGCTACAACAGGAAATTACATTCCTCCAAGTATGGCTTTTAAAGGCAATTTAAAGTACTTCTCATGATCAGAAGCTGTGCTAGTGCAAAATGTAAGGCAAAAACTCTCCTAGATCCTTGGTCTAGTGTCAATTTACTTCAAACTGCCAGTAACGATCAAATTGTCCTTTCAGCATATCCTTGGGCCGTACACCAAATAATTTCTACAAGCCCTCTATTATAATTAATTTTCTCTTTAAAAAACCCTAAAAAGTTAAAAACAAACAAACAAACAACCCCCCCGAAGCAACAAAAAGCCCTCACAAACAAATAAAACAAAACAAAACCCCACGAAAGTCCACAAACAAACAAACAGACAAACAAACACAACATAAACACCCCAACTTGTTTTCCTTCCTAGGGATACTTTTTTTCTCACTTCCCCATCAACCCCAACAAAAATAGTTTTTATTGACTTTGATGTGAAGATCTAGCCCTCTTTAGATTCTCCAAACTTTCTGCTGTGCTGGGAAAGTGCTGAAGCTTAATAAGGAATTCTAGGTTCAGTTTTGTTAAATATGGTGACACCTAGGTCTGTCTTGTTCTGTGAAAGAAAGAATTGGAAAACAGGAAGTGTAGAAGCTTTTGTAAAAGATACCCTAATAGATCTGTGTTTTTCCATCTGAACTCTTTCTTCTCTGATGAATGGTAGATTATTTAGAGAAAGTGTCAAAAAAATCCACAGTAGTAAGGCAGGGAACGAAAAGTTCCCTAACAGCCTTCAGAGTTTAAGTTTAAAAAGGATAGTCTGACCATTTGCTCTCCTTTCCACTTTCATTCTTGCCAGAATTGCTGCCAGTGTATATCTGTAGTATCTCATTAATGGAAATGAAAAATGACTAGTTTTGATCCCAGTAAGGTCCAGTAAGGTGCCGGGGAAAACCATTCATCTGGTTCAATTAACTCAGGAATTCAAGTTACATCTTTTGAGTATAAAATCCAAAACTATCCTTTGCTCTGAATACAGAGTCCTTAACAAAGAAGAGTCTGGGTGAGTGAGGACAGGAGAAAATAAGCTTCACGCTGCCTGTTTTGAAAGTGACAGGTTAAATCCTCAAAAATGCTGCAACCTACAACTCCCGTTGAGGTCTCCATAGCAGAAAAGTTACCCTACTAAATGCTTAGCTTCTTCTACTTTCCAGGACTTGGACCTTTCTTTCTAGAGAAATCTGTGCTGGTCATGCCGACTTGAATTCTACTGAAAGGAAGGAAGGTGCTGTTCAAGCCTTGAGGACTGAATGAGAGATGCTTTTTTGTGACTCAGTGCATACAAAGCAAGGATGGTAATACCTGTGAGAAGTGAGGGTGAGTGTATAGGTGCACAAATGCTATGAAAATATGATCAGTACATACTCAGATGCCTTTAGTGTGTCTAATTTGTTTATCATATGCATATTTGTAGGTTTTTGGCTATATCCAGTGTAATATGCACTTACCAATAGTTTTGGTTTTGGTTTTGGGGCTTTTTTTCCCCATTGGGAGATTTAGCATCAGCTGTAGTGTTGGATACATTTTGGTGTTGTGGGTTACATTGAAATTCTCTTACTGTGAATTCTAATTCCCTTATCCAGGATAGGATTTGCCAAGAAGGACTTCTCTGAAGTACTTTTCGGTGATTCACTCTCACATTCTCTATCAGCAGTTTATCCAGTTTCCAGAAATGTTGGGCAGAGAAGTGGAACCATGAAAATTACCTCGTGGACAATTTGTTGCTGTTGTTATTTTTGCCTAAGATTCTATTAGAGTTAAATTTGCTATGACAGCTGGAGGTCTAATCTTTTGGATAGAAACTGCCAGATTTGAATATAACTATTGTAAAGAGGGAGATGAAAATACAAATCTGAGGGTTAAATCTCTGATGGTGAATCTTGTCTCAGTGGCTGAATGCACCCATAGTAGCCCTGTGAAAATTGTTTCACTTTCCCTGTTAATCAAAAAACAAACAGACAAAAAACAGTAATGATGGGGAATTGAATGCTGAAATGATTGCCTTATAAAATAATAATAAAAAAGGAAGGTGAAAATCTCCCAAGCTCCTATTAAAATCACAGGTTTAAAACAATACTAGGATTTCATCAGGGCAACCAGATCTGAAATTCCAGTTTTTTACTGATATGCTAATGTGAGAAGCTCACAATTAAATGGAAGTCGCTATTCTTGAGTTCTACATGTTGAATTAAAAAGGTCCAGCATGGAACCTGAAGCCTCTTCTTAATTTATAAAATGTTTTCACTGATGAAAGTCCAGTAGTTATTTAGTTCTTTCAAAGGAAAACTTAAAGCAGAGAACAGAGTGCCAGCATCCCATACTTTTCAAGAAATTTTCATGTCAGTTTTTTGAAATAGACACCCTAGCTCAGCACTGTCATTTAATATGATTGGAGGGAAAAAAAAGAAAAAAAAAGTATTTATTCTCTCTGTTCTTTTCCTTAAAGGTCTGGATAGATCACAGGAGTGACTTACCCCCTCTATTTCTTCATGATAGGACAAGGGCTCTTTAAACCCTCCTGCTTCTGGAAGAAAAGGAGATAATGAAACTAGATAAATTAAAGCAACCTAAGTCAAAAAATGTTTGTCTTTATATTACACTTACAAAAGAGCATCTTAGAATGGTAACTGAAAGATTGAAATTGCCAGTATTTTATATCATGATATATCAAAGTATTTAGGATGTGTGAGATCATTAAATATAACTAGATTTAGTGAAGTTGACAGAACTATTAAGATAATCCCACTAGTTCAGATAGTTGAAAATATGTACCACAGCGGTTTGCTAGAATGAGTGGTGTATGCTCATTTACCGTGTCTCTCATGTGAAAATAAGGATAGTAATTTTCCCACATCTTAAAATATTATCAGAATAAAATCTCTTAACGTCCAGATGCCATGTTGATAAGATACCAAATCCGTATTGTCTTTGTGATTTTCTTTTCACCTGACAATGTTCTCTTTCATTTTGTTATTCCATTTAAAGTTAAAGATTTCCGAAACAATCAGCATTGTCTCATATATGTTTCTTTTGACATTTTTAAATTTAAGTGTTCCACTTTATTGTCATTGCAAAATCCCAGCTCTTCCATCGCGTTCCAAATATAATGACCTGTGAATTCTGAGGTTCAGAAGTTCTGCTTTTGAATGTTGTACTTTAGTTTAGTAATCAGAGACTATTTTGAAAATGTGGTGCCTACAGTACATATGAATATGCTAATCAGCTAAACTTAATAGTTCTCATTTGTATTAATGCAAATTAGGTGGCTGTACTTTCCACTAAATATTTTCCTCGGTATTTATTAGAGAAATCAAAATCTCTTTCCACCCATAATAAGTCCTAATATTTCATCTTAACACTTTAAAGGGTGTATTTTATTTTAGCTTAATATAATTTCATTGAACAAAATTACATCTAAAGGCAATGTAAAGTTACAATTTTTTCCATGTCAAATAATAAAAATAGACTTTAAATTTTACATGAATTTGGCCTTTTGGTTTGTGCATTTCAGTTAAACCTCTCTTGTAATCCAAATGGTGGAACATGGTAGAACATACTTTGTGTTCATTTGGTCCTGTAGAAAGCGTATCCAGCTGTATCCCTGGTGCCTCCTTCCCTGTAGCCATCGCCTTTTCTTAACTCTCAGTCTCTACTTACTCCCATGAAGAAAGATCAGGATTTTTCTGCTTACTCAAACAAGCCTTGCATGCATCTTGCAGTACCTGGAAATGAAACCATGTGGGATTGGATGTGCCCAGCTTTTGAAGTAAAGATTGGTAAACACTCCCAACAACCTGGGCTTGTTTTTTCCTAGGTGGCCTGTGGACCCTGAATCTGGAGCTGTTACTCCTTCAAGTTTCCTCATTGAACACCAGGAGAGCCCTAGAGTTGAGGTGAAGCCCAAAGAGAAAATTTGTAAGAACTATGTAGAGGAGCCACCTCTGTTTTTCTAAGCACAGCAGCATGCCAGAACATGCCTAAGTCTCTTATGATCTTTGTCCATATAAATTTTTTATTAATAGCAAAAATATTTTTGGTGTTAGTAACTTTCTCTTATCTGTGCAAAAACATTAGGAAAGCTCTTTACTATATCATCCCTCAGAGTTATATTAATTTTATTTCAGGATCACACACCAGCCATTCTCTCCTGAAGCAGAAAAACAATATGAAGTTTACCATTAGTATTCAGAATATTTCCAGCATGCCAATGAACTTCATGATGAAGACAAAGATCTGAGTTGAAGGTAGCTGTTACCACCCTCAACAGAGATAAGACGCAGCTTTGATGGGGCACCATGACTGCCATATCTATGTCTACACTTTCCAAAATCTCCACAACCTCATGTGTGACTTGGCTAAAAGGGCCAGGACCAGCTATTCTTTGGTTTTTATTCAGTTCCTAATTGCACAGTGGAATCCCCTATCTGATGGGCCCATACGCACCGTTGTAATTAAGATGATTAATAATATATGTTCTGCAGAGAAATAGCCAAGAGTAGTTTCCAAGGCTTAAAGCCTTGAAGCCTTGAACTTCTTTTGCAGCTTTAAATGTAGCTTTAGACTTGATGGCTTAAAAACGACTTGTTCTGTGTTCAGTAGAACTAATGAAGCCTGATTTTCACTGGCATTGTGTCTCATGGCTAGACCGTGCTGTGTCAGGGAAGGTGCAAACCCTGATCCTGGGGCTGAGATGTTCAAAACCACATTCCTTCTGTGTGGGCTCTTTTGCGTCTAATGAGTGGGCTCATGCTGCAGCCTGTCTTTAGTGGCTGTGCTCATAGAGTGTTTCTCCGCTACTCAGATGCCTCTTTTCTGAAGCTCATAGTAATTTAATATCCTTGACACCTCCAACCCTCAGCTAAATTTGATTGAAATGAGCTAATCAGTCTGTAAAGTGAGACAGACAGACAAATAGGCAGAGATGAGTGTGCTCTTTGACCATGATAAGCCTCATTTCCTTCAGAAACCCGGGTGAAAAGAATAAAATCCATGATGCTTTCGGTTTAATTTTGGTTTTTGTTGTTTTCTTTTTTTTTTTTTCCCAGGGCAAACTAACCCCAGCACTAAAAGCAGAGCAACCCTGACGTCAGACTTCAGGGAAAAAGAAAGGGGCAAGCTATTCCAGGGGAGAAAAAGAAAGGAAAGAGGATTTTGTTCGATTTTTTTTTTCCTTTTTAACTGCAGTAGAAATCAAACTCTAGAGCTTTAATGGAAAGAAATCTTAATTTTTTTTTATTTTTTTTTTTTTTCTGGGAAGAAGAAGAAGATGGGAGAGAGGAGGAGAAAAAAGAAAGCTAAGCGACTGTCAGATCAGCTCAGGATCTCCATTAGAATGCAGAGTGCTCCAGAGTAATTACAAAACAGCTGTAATGGAAAATTGGTAGTCAAACCCATTTTCCACCAACTAGAACGGTGAATGGGCTCCATTATGTTCCTAATTCTCATTAACTTAATTTGCATAGGAAACAATGAAGGAATACCTAATGAGTTAGACTCAGCTAGCAGCAGATCGATACCCCTGTGAACAGGGGTTCGACCCATAATTACAGGACATGTGGCAAAGCCGGAATGTTTCTCCTCTTACATAGGGGAGATGGAAAGGTTGGCCTCGCTGTTGTTATTTATTTAAAGGCTGGAAATGTGGTGCCTACAGGGGCGGGAATTTGTTGCTGTTTGGAGGTGGGAGGGAGGGAAGGAGGGTTAGTATTTTTTCTTTCTCACTTTGTTCTGTGGCTTTTTAGGAAGAAATTTATTATTTGACTTCCTTTTCTGCCTTAAAGAAGCAAATTCTTAAAAACTGATCTTGTGTCCAAACTGTAGTAACTGGGATGTGCTGATGCAGTAGACTGAGGGCTGCAGCCAGCACACTCGCTGCACGTGCTCTGGGCCAACTAAAACCTGCACAAATACACTGTCATGTGTCATCATGCCCCAGACTTTGAGCCCAGCCAAAAGGCAGAGCCTGCTCACCTGGGCTCAGCTCTGTGCAAACACAATCACACAGTAGTAGAGGACCAACAGATGTAAATACTGCTGGCTCAGGGTGTGTGTGTGCCTCTATGCAGTGTAATCCCGGGAAAGTCTCTGTTCAATTCCTGTTGTTGGCAGCCTGGCCGTATTTGAAGTCTTGGGCATGTTTAAGTCCTGCATGTGGGACCAGGATAGTAAATCCCTGGTTTGGACCCTACGCTGTGTGGGGAAGGCTCTGGATGATCCAAAAAGTAAGGTAATCTGAATGAGGAATATTTACTCTGACAAGTAAGGACTGTGAGCAAGGTGGGATGCTGCCGCTTCTGTAAGTTAAGACGATTTTTCTATTTTTCCTGATTTGCCAATCCTAGACCACAGTAGCTAGATCATGCATATGGATATCAATACAGTTACTGGAAATGGTTGAATCTCTCCCAGTGGTCTCACAGCTTAATTTAGTATCTATTGTTCTTTCTGAGTGAAATTTCCCTTGTGAAGAAGACTTCTTGAAAAAAAAAAGAAAGAGGAGAAATTCCAAAAACAGCATTATGTGAGTCCTCAAAAGAGTTTTAAATTAATGTTACCATATTTTTGTATGTACTGCAGCTGTGCAGTCCTCACAATGCCAGAGGGAACATGCTGTGGCAGATTCTGTAAGAAATGTATAAAAAGAAAAAGTGCCTGCCTTAACAACCTCACCATCCACCCAGATCAGGAAAACAGGGGAAATCGTCCCATTCCCCTTTTCGCAGACAGAGACCTGAGTCACTGAATGATTCAGTGACAAGTCCAATGTCAGACTCAACTTCAGGCTGATGATTTATTACTGCAACATCTTTCATGTATTATATAAGCAAAATTTATAGGATGCATAGATTTTGGTGTCCCACTGTGCTAATTTTTTTCCATGTGACATAAGAAAAAGGAGGTCGCACTATGAAGGCGCTATGCTATGAAGGCACACCTTAGCTGCAGGAAGCTCCAGCAGATATTGTGTTCATAGGACCTAAGGAAACCTTCAGGCTCATATCGAGACTGAAAGTGAAGGTTGGGTGTTGGAGAAGGCTTTTAGCTTAAAAATCATTGCATCTTAGAGTGGATGAGTGATTGTACAGTTGTGAGATCTTCAGGGAAGGCAAAAAATGGGAATAACGGGGAAAGCATCTCCCTTAGATAATATCTTACATGACAGGGAAGGTTTGCTCTCGATGGAGTGGGGAGCATCTGCAGACCCAAAGGAGCAGTGAGGTGACCAATGGGTTCTGCTTCACTTCCCCATGGCAGGGGTCGGCAGGTGGCACTCACACACAGCCTCAGGAGGTGCCAATGCCACTGGAGTAGTGGCAAGTTTCTCTTTTTAGAAATGCTGCATCATTCTTAGATCTTTGCTGCAGTTCCTTTGTGGGAAGCTGTGGCAAACAGCTCAGGAAGGGGTTTTTCTTGTCATAGTATTTCTGACTCAACACAGAATTGCACTTTGGGAAGTGGTTTGAAGTCCCTGAAAGCCGGATGGTCCAAACTCTGATTTGATAAATTCTGCTAAATAAGTAACATATATAATATAAATACATTATCAAGCTGAACCCTTATATAGAGTCATGAATTCCTCCTTCAGCTGCAAGGCCAAGATGTGTGCATGACCAAGATATCTGCGTGCAATGAGGAGTAGCACTGCTCAGTGTTACTCAATCTCTTAGAAAAACCCTCTCGTATGTTTTCTTTGCAAATACATATTATTGTCCAATTTCTCATCTGTTTTAAAATAGAGAATCTTCTTGGAAGTCAATAGTATTTTTTTCCCAGTTGATGTGCTGGTCCTTTGTGATGGTTGTAAGTTTGTAGCTGTGTCAAGTGGGTACAATACTCTGGGCCTCTAGAGACCTGAGGTTCACCTCCTGTGCAACTGACTTAGTGAGGGTCCTTGGCCAACTGATTTTGTCATTCTTTGCTCCCCTTCTCCTTTCCAATTGTTTTTCATCTTCTCTGTTCAGATAACTCTGCTTCATGTTTTCACTCATCCTTTCTTTATTTGATTTCACCACAGCAAATAGAAAAAATAATCACGATAATTTAAAATACGTTATTCTAGGTTTTGATTCAGGACAAAAGCCTTTTATCCAGCATTAGACTGTCAGCTTTGATTTGAGGGAACTCTAAGCAATCACTGCAGTTAGAAAGTTTACTGAAACCAAAAGACCAATCTTTCTGTAAGACAAAACCCTGAATTCACCCTTCACTGGTTAAGCTGAACTCAGGATCAATGGCTAGTGCTTGAGAATTTCATTCTGAATTATTGTTGCTTTGTATGACTAGTTACATTTGTTTAATTAAAGTAACACATCTGTACAGTAAATAGCCTGTGATCGGGTAGTAACATAATACTGTACAAGCGCAGCAGTAATTGGATAATGTAATGAAATGCATGGCAGTCTGCTTTTTTTTTTTTTTTAAGAAAATATAATGAGATTTCATCATTTTATACACACAGGTAATTAGTTCTTAGAAATACGGGTTGAGTAAATTATCTGCAGATTTGAACTGTCAGCAAGTATTTTATATGGCCCAGCTGAAGAGGTAAAAATGTTCTGTTTTAAATCTCTTGAAATTCAAACCAAAATGAGGCCAGTATGAAATTAAGGTACTAGTAAAACCTGAAAGGATTCGTCTTATTTCAGGCCATCTGCCATAATGCCTACCAAGCTTGCGGGTGAATTTGTGTAGGTGACAGCGTGTTTCCCACTGGCTGAGTAGCACTGCACACAATTGCAAGCCATCACCCACCCAGGTCACTGTACATGAGATTTCTTTTCTTTAGACTTTTCAGATTAACTTCTTTTTAAGCCAATTCACCAAATGTGCCACAATTTGGAGACACTTCCCATAAGCGGATGTTTCAAACCCAGGTGTTTGTGCTAACAGGAATATGTGTAGAAGAAAGGTGCCAAGTTCTGGTCTGGAGCTGCAGTCAATGCAGGTCTCCTTCTGGGCTAATATTGAATCTCTGTTCCTCACCTTTGGAAAATTAATGCCATTCCCTTATGTGTCACGATCACGGTCTGGTAGGGAAGGGTGAGGAGGGAGATAAAACACGTTAGCATAGGTTAACATTCAGAGGGTTTGGCAGGCAGGATCAGAAGTCAGGGGATGCGACTGCCTGCATTGTGTCCTGAAAACAATCCATCTTCCTGCTCAGACAGTCCTGATGTTTAATTGATACATTTCCGCCTTCCCCCTCATTGTTAATATTTAAGCAGGTGAGCACAGCGGGCAATGGGCTGCTTGCAGTAGCCAGGTGGCCCTGTCAGCAGCCTGCTGCACTGATCACCTCCCCTGAAATTTGCATTGCTTTTGTTCTTCTCCTCTGAACGTGCACCAACAGCTCCAATTTGAAAATGCAAACAAACAAACATATATCTAAACTTTCTCTGAAGGAAAGCTAACCCCCTTGAAGAAAGTTCCGCAGGGCCACCACTAGATTCTTTTATTCTTCTCTCTATATTTTTTTTTTCTCTCTGCCTTTTTGTTTGGCTTTCACTCTTGTTCTCAGCATTGCTTTCTTTCCTTTGTACTTTGATGTTTCTTTGGGGATGTGAGAAAGAAAAGCAACAACAAAACAAAGCAAAACAATAACAACAAAAATGAAAAAAAAAAACCCAACCTCTAAGGAATTTACAGTTTGTATTCACATTAACTACACCTGGCAACAAACATGGGGGAGTGTGGACAATGAGGGGAAGAAATACAACCAGGAAATCCAGAGGCAGGAAGACGGGTGTCCAGGGAACCATTATCCTTCCCTAGGGTCTCTGCCCTGAGAGCACAGCCTTCCAATCATCCAGAGTGAAAGGCCCTCTGCCTGACTTACTGGCTGGATCATTTGCTCTTCCCCCACCCCACTCTGGCTCTTTTCCAGAGCAGCAACCAGGTTGCAGGCAACTGATATATTTGCTCTCGTCTAAGGGACAGCTGGTTCAGGCTAAGAGCCTCCAGCGTTCAGTGGTCAGCTGCTTGGTGTAGAGTTAGATTAATGGAAGTAGTCTGTGATTAGTGCTTGCCCTGTTATCACTGAAGTCTCTGGGTCCAAATTCTCCTTTGAAAAACATTTAGGCCCATAAGAATCTGTCCTACACCAATCTCCTACCGCTATTGTTCAACAGCATGGACACTGGACAGGCTAGAGCTCACGTCCTCTGCTAGAAATGGTTTCATTTCGTACAGATTTTTTAAATATTGAAAGGGTTAAGAAGGTACCAAAAAGTGTGTTTTACCTAGGGAGTGTCATTAATACCTTTTCTTTGGCAGCCTAGCTAAAATTAAAAGACTGGCCTGAAGCTGTCTCAGATCATTGGACTTTCTCAGTCCATTCATGAACACCTCTGAGAAATTATATAATATTTCCCATGCATGAAACAACACATTGTCTTGAAGCTAGTACAGTCATCCACAACTGAGGAGGTCTGAATTTAAACCTCTATAAACACAGAGGGAAGCTAGACTGTGATCCAGCTACTGAGATTACAGCAAGCTTACAGCTATCAGCTCGGCTAAATTTGAAAGAGCATTTGCGTCTGCGAATGGAAGAAGGTAGCAATCATTCAGGCAATCCAGAATTAGACACCTGTTTTCCTGAGAAAGGCAGCTTTAAATCAACTGACTAGTTTGCATGCATTCTGCTCTGAGAACATGAACTCAAATATTTATCTTTTTTTTCTTATTAGGCCCTGTACCCTCAATGCATGCTGCAGTTTGATGTAAAACCTGGTCCTACCGTGTTCATCACTCCAGCCATTGTACCCTTTGAAGTTTTAGAGCCTTGTAGAGAGTTAAAATTAATTTCAAAGTGTCCCAATACCTGAGATCTCCTGGTACTGAAAACAAGTATAGTCCAAAGACCTGTGCACACCCTGACTTACAGACAACTAGCTCTATTTCTTCTGTGATTTACCAAGTATCCTGGTGAGTCCTTGTCCTGGCTTATCTAATGATAAGTTATTGTTGTTATGAATTTACCGGTTGGTTTTGATTTAGTTTGGTTTGGGTTTGTTTTGGTTTTTTGTGATTACATATAGCTTATTGTTTAGAAAAACAGGTTCCTAATATTCCTGTCCTTGTTTGATATAAGACACAGCTTGTAAAATGTTGTCCTCCCCAATTCTGTGGACCTACAAGGACAGTTATAGTTACCCATCACCCTTCGTGTAGAATGCCAGATCATGACAAAGATGTTCCCATTGGCGTATGAAAGTACACAAACCTGGATCAACCGAGTTAGTGGAGGTTCTGGATAGAAACAATTTGGAAAAATCCCAAGTTTTAATCTTCTACCACATTTCTTTGCTTTGTGAAACAGAGCTCATACTGATAAGGAGTTGGTCAGTACTAGCAAAAGTTCTCTGACCTCTGTGATTCTCTTGATGGGGCCACAGGTTGTTGAGAAGTAGATGGAAAGGGGCAGGAATTAGCAATCTGTGAGTGGGAAAAAGGAGTGTCCTCCTATAGCGCTGAGTTTGAGGAAACAATGCAGAAAAGACGTTTGATCAATCCACACACACTCTCTTATACGACTGAATTTCCCTAAGAATTTTTCTTTCGTGAGAAATTAGAAATATAGAAATTCTATGAGAAGCAGACACCATTTAACTAAGAATATCCACTGATGTGAACATTCACAGCTTTCTTACATATCAGTCAGGGGTGACAATAGTCTCTCAAGCCCTTGAATAAAACAATCATTGTGATTTTATTGTGTGTGTTTACTGTGTTTATATCGTGGAGCTCAATGTTTAAACCACAAAACATCACTTTTACCACAGATCCATTTTATAACTCAGGCATCAGACAATCAAAGATTTCTTGTATTCATTTTATTACATCTTCTGCATCCTCTAGTTCTTTGTATGATGGCAATTTTGTCTGCACTATGTGCTTTGTCTACAATGAAGCAAGCATATTCCCCCATTCTTATGTAGGGATGCAGAAGGCATTTTAATAGCCCCATTTCATCCACAAAGAAAGAAAAATAGTAAAGAGCGAGTGATTTATTTATATGGACAAAATGGTTTGATGTCATTCCATGTTGACAGACTGATCTGGCCAGAATTACATTCTATTGATAAAACTGTGAAGGAATGCCATTCATCGACCAAATGAAGTTAAGGGATTGGGGAAAATGAATTTGTCCATAGAACTTTCTTTCCCAAGATGTTTCTGGAGATTTGAACAGCCTTGTGCTCACATTTGTGTTCACATCTACTCTATTTGTTTAACCATTTTGTCCTTACTGGCACACATTTGTATAAATGCAGCAAAATTTGAACAGTCTCTTTCAGCAGTTAGCTACCAAGATCTAATATTTGAGACTTTTATCTTGGTGGGTCTCCAGAATACTATGCAATTTCCCTATCACTAAGTAAGTAAATCCCTAGAGAACACAGTAGTGATTTTTTGAGGTTATACAATATTTCCTTTCTCACACACCAGAATACACAATTTAAAGACTTGTGACCAGTTACCTCCACAACAGATTCCATGCATGTTGCAATTCTCCATGAACCATGTGATTCTTATAGTTAGTTTGCTGTCCTCAGACTGAAACGTAAAAGACCTTCTCACAAAGAACAAGAGGAACAGATGCATTTCAAGAGGGTGGGAAACTCAAACAAGTCTTATTAGTATCTGAAATCATCCATTACATCTATTTGTTTCTTTTATCTACTTTTCTCTTGGGCTCTGCTTGTGATCCTTCAGTAAAACATTTAGTCTCACAAACACACACACTTGGGGACCTGTCATCTTTAAATAAGGGGTCCATGGGGAAAGGAAAGTACTTTTAATTTAGATCTGTCTTAACCAGAATTAAACCAAGCTTTAGATCCCATGTGGTGGTGTAAGTTTGACATTTGCTTCTTGCTTTTTTCCAAGCTAGCGAGCACAAATGTGCTTCCTCTATAAAGTAACAGAAAAGCTAAGATTGAATGTAATTAAAATAAAATACAACAATATTAAAATAATATTAAAGGAAGGAAATGTAGTGCATAAACTAGTCATTAACCCCAGCATCCTCAATAGATTTAAATTTGAGTAACTGCTGGTTGATTTGCCTACTTATAATTCCCACTCTAGTTTTAGCTGGATATTATATTCTTTTTCATTCATTAAAGCTTTGCAGCTGCTTCCCACTCCAGTGAGGGGTGCACTGCCGTGCCGAAGGGAATGATTCCTAGACAGAAAGAAGTTTTCAGTCCTTTGGGAATTTCTACAATGATTCCAAAGGGGCCTGGGATTTTACCCATAGGCTCGTATCTATGCTATAGATTAACGTGGTATATTGCATCTAAATTCTCCTGAATCCTAATGAAGTCAGTTAAGTGAAATGTTAGAGTAAATAAGTGCACAGACTACCAGAATACCCCGGAGCTGGATTTTTTTCAGCTATGACCCAAATTTGGGTCCTGACACGGCATTACTGGCCCTTTCTTTTCTCACTCCGTGTGCATGTACATAAATGTATATGTGTGTGTACACATATAGCCTAGTAAGACACACTAAAATGTTTTAGGATGAAAGATCCTGGATAACATGTAGCCATAAGACGTTATTTATGCAGTTTCCTTGGAGGAAGATTAATTGGGCTGAGGTATGTACACTAATGCATGAGTCAGCTGTGGTATCATCACTGCAGATACATGGCTGATTCAGATGATTTAAAACACACAGCCATACTACAAAGCAGCTCAGGACAGGAAGTTAAGAATGATTTCAAAGCCAGCAGATACTGCAGGAGAAATCTGAGCTGGTGGAATATAATTACACCAGTCAGCATGTTGTCTAGGCAAGTGAATGAATATTCTCCTTTCTGCCTGAGAGCCAGAGGCTTCTTTCAAATATCCATAACTCCAAGTTTAGACATGATTATGAGGATACTTTGGATTTAATATTGATTTAGAGAGCACAAGATACTGGATGGAGTCCTGCAAAGTAAATCTTAGGACTGACAATCCCAGTAAAGGCTCTAGTCACCTGAATGAGTTCTGAAGTCTAGTCCTGAAGCTGCCCTCTTCATAGGCTGTGCAACTTCAGTTATGGCTCTTGACACAGTTGCAGCACTTCCAGAAAGGTATCTGTGGCTCAACAGCCTCCAGAAGCTCAAGGACATGGCCCTGTAAGAGCTGTTTGAAGTGACTCAATCACTTACCATAAAAAATGTACAATTTAAAGGACAATGCAGACAAAGAAATTGAAGCCACAGATTGGAGAATGAAGATGGTGCAAAAGCACCATGCAGAACTGTCAGCAATTTGGAAGTAAGATTCTGGATTCACCAGCCACTGGTAGAGAAGAGAGAAAACCTGTGGCTCTGGAGTCCCCAGTGGTTTGCTCATAAAAAGCATCCTTCCCTGGCTTAATTAAGAAATATGTTTAACGAATTCAAGCTGAAAAACCCCTCATGAATCTGTAGTTTGAACAGATAGGAGAATCCAGCATGGGAGAGGGTGGGGACAGAGGTACAGAGAAGAGTGCCAAATTCAGAATGGAGATCCAAGTCCAGCCTGAGGACCCAGAGTTCTCAGCTACTTGACTGTAAAGTTGTTGCATCCCTGTCATTTATTCCTTTAGTTAATGAAAAGGCACCCATAGTCTTCACTCCTCCCACCACACACCTTGCTGCCAGCCCCTTCTTGCTCCATTTCATGCCCAATCAGTATTATTTGACAACATACAGGTCAGCAATGATGGCAGTTATATCAGCAGCATGGAAATTACAAAAGAAACTATTGTTTGTCTTGAAATTAAGGGCTACTGAAATCAATAGTACATTTGAAAACTGATATCGACCACTCTGTGTGTGTGTGTGTTTGTATACGTGTGTGTGTGTATTTGCATGTTTAGGTACAAGAAGAATTTTGGGTGTTAACTCCTCTTTCAGCTACATAATTTCTGTTTCTTTTCGACAAAGCCAATGAAATCACCCTAAAAATTATACACATATGAGTCTTTTTGAAGCAATTGAAAGGAGAACAATATTGACATCTCATAATTGGATTTCTCCACTTGTAATGGTAACAGCCACTGTTTTGTGATTATTTTCCAGGGCTTGTATGTTGGTTTATTGTTTTCGAGGGTTGCTCTGGGTTTTGTTTTATTTATTTAAAGGTTTCTATTCAAGTCATATCAAGGAGAAGGGAGGAATAATGTCTGCAAATGCCATTTGGATCAAACAAGCCAAGAATAGTAATAGTTATTGTTTGGCATGTTTGAGAGCTACTGTGTGACAAATAGATTTGGAGTCATCATTTGTTTAAAAAGGCAGTAAATGAAACTTTATGAGATGGGGACAGAGTAACGACACAAAATTACCCATCCAGAACTCCTGATGGTGATCAGTAAAATGAAATAGATTAACTGTTTGTTTTTCCCCCCTCCAAGACACCAAGAAAATAAGATGCAATCAAAAATATTTGTTATCCTTGACCCACAGTGAAAAAAAAAAAAAAAAAAAAAAAAAAATTGCATAGTAGTGGCTCATGACAGCGGAGTTTGATGGGTAATGATTAGATAACCAGAAGCAGATGAGAACGTAACAAAAGGCCAACCAAGTATTGTCACAGTCAGAACAACAAAGGGTTTTTTAATGAGAAAAATGATACTGGTATGAAGTATGACAGTTGTCTCCTGGTATATGCTAATCCCATGCTTCATGACTTCTTCTCACTACCCGAATGGACAAGGAAAGGTTTTTCTCTTCACCTTTTTCTCCACCTGTATTTAATGAATAGTCTAGTTTGTTCACTTCTCTGAACTTCATCTACAAATCACAAGTGAGAGCTTAAATATAAAACCTGAGAATTGTGCTGAAGCACCTCTGGATTGGTTAACTCTTATGAGAGAGGTGTCACACTCAGTGCTGGACATGGAGACAGGCATGTTTCCCTAGGAAGGTCACCAGGGGGAAAAAAAGTACTGTTTGTTTTTTTTTCTCTTAGGCTACTTGTCTTCACTGGGTTTTTGGCTGATTAGAGGAAGGGAACAGAACAAGAGCTGAGTTTTAGAAGTCCTTGAAGTGGCTCATACACAATGACTTGTAGATCAGATTATTTGAGATTATAAAGTTTCATACAGACAATGGGGAGAACCTCTGTACTTTCAGTGGTGGGTCAAATATTGCACCATGGCATGCAAAGGATGTTGAGACAGACTCTTTACAGGGGAGACTATGGCAAATCAAGGTGGTTATCCTCATTTTTCCTTAGTCTGTGTTTTTTCTTAATTTCTCTGCTTTGCTTTTATCAATTTTCACTGGATGAAATTTCTAGAAGTCAGTTATTTTTCGTGGAAATTCCACAAATGGCATTTTCTAACTTCAAGTCACCCCACCCCCTCCAACCCCCCCAGAAAAAGCCAAACAAACAAACAAACAAAAAAACCCCAACCACCACCACCAAGAAAATCCACCAAAAAACCAAGCCACACAGCAAAACAAAAAATAAAAACTGCAACCAACCAACCAAAGAAAATCTACATTCCATCATTACTGCTCATACAACTGATCAGTTAAACCTGAATTACGAGAAAGGTACCTACTTACATCTTAATTACCAAGACAATTCTTCACACAGATGATGTAAATACTATAGCATGTGTCACCAGGCTAGAAGCACTTTCCCCTGAATTATAAACTACTTGGCCAAATTTTGATCTCTCTTATACCTTGACGTTACAGATCCCCAGATGGAAGACACTATAAAGAGAGTGCTAAATTTGAAGAATATTCGTTTGAACATTGACAGACAGCAAGAAGACTCTTTCCAGGCCGTGGGCCAAATTGTGCTATGAAACTCACTGCTCCAAGTCTAGTATAACTCCCCTGAGTCATCACCACTCTCAATATTTCGAGTCTCAAGCTTTTCCCTGCAGGTCTATCTGCTTCTTAGCCTAATGAATCCTTTTCTTGCTTTTCTTTGCCTCTCCTGATAATCCCAAATCCTCATCCTTTCCCTTCAGGTAAAAATCAAACCACACAAAGTATTCCTTAATCTGAACAAATAGCTGTTTCCCTCAAACTTAGATCCTCATCTAATTATACAATTATAATAATTTCAGTTCACCGAAGTTGCTTTAACTGTCCTAATTTATACCAATAAGAAATCTTACCCATAAATAAATTTTAAAATGTTGAAAACATATTTTACTGAAACATCCGTGAAATGGTCTTTTAGTAATCTGCTTCAAACGTATTGTATTTTGGCATTCTTCATTCTGTAATTCATAATTTGGATCTTTTTTCTACTTTTCCTACAAAACAATCTCTTTCCTCTTGAAGCTATATATTGATTCTAAAATTTCTCCTGAAAGCTATGTGGACAATCCTAAAGTCTGCTTTTTAGTTAAATTGTGACTGAAATAGGAAGATGCATCAATCTTGCATATCTGGAATATGAAGTAGGAGATAAATTCTAACCAAAGCTTAAGCGGCTGCAGGAATTAAATGTCTATTCTTTTTTTCTTTTGAGACATCATCTTTTGGGAAATCAAGGAAACTTAATCTGTATCCTGGACTATGAGGGCACAAATTTTTCCCTTTCAAAGCTCTAATCTAGCAGATTTAGGAACCTGGCTCTCCTGATGTGATTTAGGAATGGATTTGTCCGCTCTAGTATTTACAGAAAAGGTCAACCTCTACCCTGAAATGGTTATCTTTTTCCTCCTGGTTGTCAGTGAGAAACAACACGCTCTTCTCTTTTGGTGGCCTCTGTTTGGAGCATACAGTGGTGGCAGGGATCTCTCCAGATGGGAGATCAGTTGAGAATTGATATCCACATTATCACCCAGCTGGGCTAGATGGGTTAAAGAAATCCCACACCTAAGTTTTTCCATGACATACAGCAAGGAAATTCTGTCTTTTGATTTGCAATTGTAACTTCTGACAGAGACATTTTCCTGCTATATCATGAAGAAATATACTTTCTCTAATAGGAAATATAACCTACTTTCATAAATTTCTTATATATTACTTATGGACTTTAATGTCAGTAAAAATTAGTTTTACATTAATGTTCATTATAACACATTTCATTTAATATTGTATCCCAAACAATGAGTTGGAAAAGCCTAATCACCACAAGAATTATACCTAAATGAAGTCTGGAAAAATCAAAATAGAAGATTGAGCCAGGTAATGGAGGTAGAGTAGATTTTTTTTTTTTGTAAGTTGTTCTTTTTTTATTACTATAATTTTATTTTATTTTAGCTTGCAGAATTCAAGCTATAGAAGAATAATGGAACGTAATCCAACTTCCAAATAATAACAATAATGGTAAAAATAAAAACTATGTGGGAGAAGTGGAGAACAAAACTGTTCAGCAGAAATGAGCGAGCAGCAGATTGGAAGTATGAACAAACCTGTCCAATGTCATAGCATGCCAAATTCTTGAAGATGACAGATGGTAGAATTTTCTTTTACTGCACTCTACAGAAATACACAATAAAGCAAAGTTCACCTCCTTCTCCTCCATCCTCTAGCAGGTCATTTCTAGATTTCTTGAGATATTACACCCATCCTCCCTTGGTTTTCCATGACTTATTTTATTTTGCATCATTTACCTTATTTTTTGCATTTCTTTTTTTCTCGTCTTTTAATGCCAGAACGTTGATGTTTTGTTCCTGTTCCTTGTGATTAGAGCCTTTTATTCTATATTAAAAAAAAAAAAAAATTAGCTTTTTAATGATAATTTTCCTCAAAACGGTGAATGTTAACATCTAAGGGAAGGTTTTTTAATTTTTAATGTGGTCCATACCGGTATTTTCATATTCCAGAGGCTACAGATTCTCTTTGGCAATAACTACCCTTGTGACATCCTTACAATACCAATCTTTTATTATGTTTCCTCTCAGATGGTATTACTCATATGCATTTAATAAAACTCACAGGTGTGGTGACGTTCTTTCTGTGG
Organism: Ifrita kowaldi; assembly: GCA_013398055.1. Lineage (NCBI taxonomy): Eukaryota > Metazoa > Chordata > Aves > Passeriformes > Cinclosomatidae > Ifrita > Ifrita kowaldi. The sequence continues at coordinate 1,068,492 of VZRS01010586.1, read as the reverse complement.
CCATCACACAGCTCCCCTGAGGGCACAGATAGGGAATGGTTACCTTAACGAGCAAAACACTGCCTGGGGACATTCATGGACACCAGAAGATGATTTTACTGACACTACTAAACAGAGCGGCTCCAGATATGGGTTTGGATTATGACAATTATCAGCCTCCAGAGCTATTCCTTGGCATGCAACCAGTATGGGTTAAGGACTGTTCTTAATACGCTGTTACAGTCATATTTTAAAAGCTAAGAAATTGCTACAATGTGGATGAGAGCCATTTCATGACATTCAGTCACCAAGAAATGGACCAACAAACGTTTAATTAACGTCTAATGATATTGTCTAAGAACAGTGCTGGAGCACTTCCACACAGAAAACCATGGGATAAACCCACAAACACATTGAGGTGAGACCAGAGAATGTGGGAACAGTTGCATGCATGTTTAGGACCAGTTTGTATTCTCAAATGACTGATACTGAGTGGAAAACACACTTTCATTTTGCTCTTCATGCTCTTTCTCAATTTTGCCTATTTTCTGCCTTCAAACAGTACAATTTTCAGGTCCGGGACTATTTTTCACTATGTTTATGACTAACTCTTAGCGCAAAATATCATATCTCTGTCGTAGCTAAAGAAGTTATGACAATTCTTGTTAACCTATGGATCTTGATCTTGAACTCTCATTGCCAAAACAGTGCCATTATTAATACAGATAAAATGATCCTTCTGAAGGTATTTATGGAAAAGCCTGCATTAATGCTCCTCTTCTCCTTTTTTATCTTGTTTAGTACAAAAACACCATCCTTCTCAAAAATATTTGCTATATTTTATTAAATTACTAATTTGAAGAGCTTTATAACTCCTTCTAATAACAAAATAGCTCTTCAAGATGGATTGCTGCCTCCTTCTTTCTGTGAAAAGAGCCTGACAAAAATTCAGAGAAAAAGGATATAGAGAATACCTTCGCTGAAGGATTTCCAAGAAAATCATCCCACTAAACTAGTTTTGGGAGAATGAATGAAGCATAGTGGTACAGCAAACACATTAAAAGTTACAACACAAACAGAGATATTTTTTATTTGTTTGTTTCTCTCCTTCTTGTGTCATCCATGGCCTGTCCGGAGGCAAAGAGACTGACACTTGTAATATCCTCCCTCTCAAGCCGTCTGTCAGCTGGGAAATAATGAAGGGAATTGAGCTTGTTTCAGCAGAGATCAAGATTTCTAATGGGAAACTGGTGATGGAGATTGTCTGAGTGCTTGTGCCCTGAGCATGGATGAGTTAGTCAATGTCAAAACATAAACCATCACTCAGGGAATGTGGATAAGCTTGTTTGGCTCCACAGCTGCTTGCTGTGTTGGGAAAACTCCATTATGTGCTATGCTTTTCTAATTATTATTTATTTTTAAAGGCAGTCTTTTCTTTTGCAAATGTGCAGTCAGAAGAAAAACATCCTGCTAGGTATAGAAGTCTTTGTTGCCATGTTGAACATGTGAGAGAGATGGGCTATTCAGGAGTTCCATTGGGAGATTTTCTTTTCAGCATATTATTTGTGCAATATGTAGTGGTTTTTGTTAACACAAGTTGTGGTCAGCTGGAGGTTTGCTATTAGCTATAAAAAAAAAGATGGATTAGGCTAATGCTAGAAAGTTAGAAATTCCATATAAAATAACCACAATGACACATTATTTCTCTTTCCCTTGGCTGCTTTTTCTGCTGAGACCGAAGGTTTCAGTTTGGAAATTCCAGTTTGGAACTGGAATTGCTTCTTCCTATGAGTTTGCACAGTGTCAGCTGGTAAGACTTTAATCTGGCCTGTATTCTCCAAATTCTGGTGTAATATATGTAAGTACATGGTTTGCAATACATCACTGGTCATTACTGAGAACAAGAGATAGACAATCTTCTCTTGCAAATGGCTTAGAGTAGTTGATCCTGCCTTGGGGAAAGAACTGCATGGATTACACACCCTCTTAAGACCCCTTGCAATGCTATTATTCTGTGATTGTATCTAATGCATACTCCACTGCCATTAAGGCATTTGGAATCTAAAACAGGGCTCCTCCTTTAACATAAAAGGAAGTGGGAGTAAGTCCATCTGAAAAACAAAACAAACAAAAACAAAACTGATCTTTGTTTCTGAATTGGTTTAATAAGTAAATAATTTTTTAAAAAGTTCCCGATTCAGATGTTGTTCAAAAGCAGCCTTTTGGATTGCTGGATTGGATCTGTTTCCAATTGTACATCTATTGTTCATTATTCTAGTGAACATGTTTCAGATATAAAAATCACTTGCTGTGAGCTTGAATAAGAAGGCATCTGTCAGAAAGGGGAAGCATGCCCATCTTTTGAAGGGAGAAGCAATACCTAAAAGCTTCTGTACGTTGCAAATGTCACTACCACAGTTGCAGAGATGATTCTGTGTTCTGTCATTGGTTTCTTCATGTAATTTGCTCAGGGGTACTGCAGGTGGCATTTCTCCAGCTTTAGACCAAGCTGAAGACACAATATTTGATCTACAGCAACCATCTTTTGCTTTCCAGTTCTGCATGAAGAGCAATTCATTTCCTTTTAAATTATCTAATCAGAATTATGCAGTGATGAACAGATATCTGCTTGACAAATAGAAGGGAGTATTAGAAGACTAAACATAAAAGCTTAAAAGTTTGTCTAGATCTGCTTAAGTTCTTGTTTCACCACCAAGCAGAGCCATCCTGGCCCATCCTCAGACATCTCCCTGCAGATACTGACAGACATTGGTAAGGTCCTCTCTCAGTTCTCTCTTCTCCAGGATGAACAGGCACAGCTCCCTCATCCTTTCCTCGTAAGAGAGGTGCTCTAGGCCCTTAACCATCCTTGCAGCCCCGCACTGGATCTGCCTCAGGAGCTGCATATCTCTCTCATCCTTAGGAGCCCAAAATTGGACGCAGCACTCCAAGTAAGGCCTCGCTACAGCCTATACGTAAAAACAAAAGTCTTTGTTGCAAGTTCAAGGTGTGAACTTTTCCTTTTGACTAGGGCACTGCGCTGTGCTGGTCAGACTGTGTGATGACCTGGTGCCATCCTGGGTCATTTCTCTAAGCTGTTTGGTATCTGAACTTGGTCTCTCCAACTGGCTTGGGAGCTCTGATTCTGCATCTGCAGATAAAGCATCTCTCTTATCTTTGCTTTAGCTCAGAAAACTTGCATAACAGTGCACATTGTGAGCTATGGTTAAACATTCAGAACACCTTCCTCTTTGTGACCAGGCATTTCTCTGTTCTCCAGAACAGATAAAGGTCATAGACAGAAATTTAAAGTGTAACTCATGAAATTATCGTATGTTAATTGACCTCTTCAGATAGTGATCTGTACTCTGGATTATTACAAAATCTTGGATACTTTTTTTTATCAGCACCCTGCAGTGGGACCTTTTGAGTCAGAAGTCCAGTGATGTATGAGGTCTTTATTTATTTTCTATGTCCATTTAGCAGATGCTCTTGCTAAGTACAAGTCCTCATTCTCAGGGGCTTCTCACTGCACAGAGGTCTGAAAGTTCAAGCACAGCCTTTACAGAATAAGGCTTACATCCTCTTCTGTGCTTTTTGAATTGCTGAAAACTCTCTTATCCTTCATCTAATAATAAATAATTGCAATAATTAGTATTATTAATAATGCAGGATCTCAGAGGGCATAAGCACTGGTAAAACAGAGCATCCAAAAGATTTCTGTGAGCACAGAAATGCCCCCCCAAGGAAACAAAGTAATCAGAGGGAAATATCTTGAAACCAATGTAACTTTGGGAGAAATGCGTTGTTTCTAATATGCTTTTGGTTCTCTATGGAGCAACAAAAAAAACCGCATTAATTATTATAATTGTTGATTATTTGTTAGGCACTAAAAATACAGTCAACGTAATGAATGATTTTTAATTTTCAAGGCTTCAGGATACTTTAGTGAAAAGAGTTTGGTGCATTTCAGTCAGGTCTCACGCTGGAGAGGTCACAGAGCACCAATACAGAATAGTGAACACTTCTTTTCACAGTGCTATCTATAAACTGTAGGCCAAATAAGACTGAGCAATTAATTTTCTCCTTTTTGTTGCCTGCCAGAAATACTTCAGCGTGGAACTCATTCTGTCCAGAATATCGGTGTCCAGACTATTTTGAGCATCTGAGTATAATTGGTAAGCTTTGGGTCTCTATTCCATGAATAGACCTATTTCATCCAATAAAAACAGGTACAAAATTTTACTTTCAAGGTCAAATCAAGAACTTTTGGAAAACATCCCAGAAGAAAATTGTCTTTATAGTCTGGAGGTTACCAGGAATTTCATGTTCATATGGCTTCGCAGGTCTTTCCAGTGGTCAGAGCCCTCCACTACTGCTTGTAAGACAGAATAAAACCTACCCCAAAGGGAAAAGCTCATTTCAGACATGAGTAGATTTAACAGAGAGACTACAAGCTCCCTAAGGATTACCACAGGTTACCTCTAGTCTTATGAAGACATGGAAAGACAGGGAAAGACAGAAGCCCTGAGTATGTCTTGGAGCATAAGGTAGTCTTGGCAGGAAGGACAAGGGAGGCAATAACCTACTGGATTTTGGTGAGGGGCAGGGGTATGTTGCTCCTCCTGTCAAACAAGCCACCACCAAGGCTTACAAATCAAGGCTGGAATTGGGAAAACTTCACAGCAAATGAATCTCCTACATTTTTGAGTATATAATTCAATCTTCCTATGCAATTCTTGAATTGCCTCCCAAACTCTTCTGAACAGCACAACGAAAGCCTTTTCATACACAAATGTGAATTTTCTGTCCAGTGATGAACAGTACCCATTAGTACCCCAGCCTCTTCATTCTTGATCTCATGCTACATCCACGAATCCTAACTGTATGCTGCTCTGGATTTTCCTTCTCCATGCTTCCCTCCTCTGATCTCATGGGAAGAGGGTTTTTTTACAGTAGAAACTCCTGTTTTCAGCTGGAAAAGTGGCAACACTGGGCCTGATTGTCAGCCTTTTTGAGCTGGTGAGGTTTTTATGAAATTAGACATATTTGTCTTGGTGTTTAGTAGAGAGCATGAAATTCAAATCTCTGTGTTTGGCATTCCGCAGGCCAGCGCTTTAATATTCAATGACATAACTTCATTGCGGTTTTGACAACACTATATAGGAGTTGTGCTTACCATTGAAAATTAAAGCCACTGAAAGAGTTGACAACAGCAGAATTGTGAATGCTTCCAGGCTCCTGAAGTGATTGTTATTCCAGTTTGTCTAGAAGTGCTTATTGTGTTTGTAATACCGTCAGTTCCACTTAAGGGCTACTTGAAGTCAATGCAATACGGGTAAGTATTACAGAAATCTTTCTTTCCTCCTGAACATTTATACCTCCGTGGCTCATTTGCATTTTCATTTGCCCATATGCTTATTGATTAGATTTTTGCTTGAAATCTTATCCAGGGTTAGTGTTTTTATCTGTCTATCCTATCTACCAAGATTCTTATCTGTTCCTTGTCTCCATCATATTTTAGCACCTCAGAATCACTCACAGGCTTTTATCCTCAGCTCTGAGGGAGGGAAGTGCTGTCTGTGTTTCAGAAATTGGAGATTTGTATGCAAGCCCACGAATTATGAAAACTCTGTCTTAATTTCCTGTACATGTTAGTTACACAGATTGATCTTGCTATGGTTTCTGCAGTGAAAAGAGATTGTGTACTGAGCATCCAAACTGCGTTCAAAAAACAATAGCAGTTGAAAACATTATAAAAATCAACCTCCAAATTATAATGAATTCAAAGCAATGAAGCTATAGAGCTGCAAAATTGTTATGCATAAAAGTCACAGAATTAAGAATTTTGCTTTTCTCAGTAACTTTTACATGCACATCTCAAAGCAAAATTTTTTGCCCAGGTTTACTGTGCTGATCTCATTTCTTCATGTTGTATCTTGCAAGATCTCTACACTGATATGTAGAACCAAGCCTAAATTTATTCTTAACCAATTTGAGGCATGTGAGGCTCCTCACCTTATCTCCATTGTACCTTGCAGTTCAATGCAAAGATTCGCTGACAGATCTTATTTCTCAGGAGCGTCATTATGGCACAACCCATGATCCTTTGAGTCTTAAAAACCCAAATCTTTCTTAGAAATTGATCTGAAACACAATTTTCTTGTGCTCTTCTCTCTTTCTTTTGCTCTTCTCCCTGCACGCCTGGAGATCCTGAGGGGCAATGGTCAAATGCCACAGAATATGACAGCTGTCCAGATCCTTCCACCAGGAAAGCTGGAGCTTTCAACTGGCTTGACAGCCTCAATGGCTTGGGCACAATCCAGCTCCTGATTTTGAATTTTAAAGTTCTCACTGGCATAATTTAAACACTTTAAAAATTCAGTCAAAATTTTTACTTCTGTTAATGTAATATGGTACTCTGCCTGAGTTTGTTGCAATTATATTAACATTTAAACAGTGAAATAAAATAAATCTGCAATGAATATTCACATTAATGAAGAAAAAATATTAATACCTATAAAATTTGTGAAATACATTGAAATAAATTTATATAAACTAAATTCTTCTTACACAATCAGTACCACAGGAATGTAGAGACTTTCTGCTCACAAAATGCAAGTACTACATCTGAAAATTGCTTTCATTATTTGTTGAACTAAAAGAGAATTAACTTTCCTTTTCCCAATCTTGCTATTACAAGGCTGGGAGATCCATGTTATGCACATAAATTAACTTTTTTTCTTGGGTCAGGAATGTTCTTTCCTTTTCCATCCCACATTTATTCATTGCCAGTTTACCCCCAGATACCCTTGTGCCAACAACCCCTTTTAACCTTATAGTTTCTTCTTTGTCCCTGATGTCTATTTCCCTTTCCCTTCTCTCACAGGCATTCCAAAAAACATCAACATTTCTTATCATCCTCTAATATGACGTCAGTGTTGGTTTTACATTCATGCAAGTTTTGGGATGGATTTCATATCACTAGTGGTTTAATCTGTGCAAATTGCTCAAGCAGTGATAGTATCAATGGAAAAAACATCAAGAGTAATAGCGGATTCAACAGAGATTGGCATCCTTTTCCAAGAGAGGACCTGTCGATCACTGCATACATCCCACTTCTGACTCCCGGGAGAACCTAGGTGAGCCATCTTAGATAAAGCATTTAAGTATCAAAAGCCTGGGTGAAAATCTGACCTGTTTTCCCTGCAGGCCACAGGTGATTGTGCATCCTTTTCCATGTTTTGGCTTTATTTGGAAGATCCATATGAAGAAAAGCAGATAATGCATAATAGAGGAACACAGGACCCATTCTACTGGCTCAGAGAAAGAGCTAATGGATTCACTGTCCTGTCTCCCAAGAAAAGAGACTTGCCTGACTCAAAAAAAAAAAAAAAAAAAAAAAAAAAAACACAGGGAAAAACAACAAACAGAAAAAAAAAAAAAATCACAGGCATCAACACCAGACAGAAAATAATCATAAATAAAAAAGACAAACAAACAAATAAACAAACGTCCAGATTTAAAAAGGCTGCTATGGGTTACTGAATAACCTGCCCCCAGGAAAATTCTTTCTTAAATGCTGAAAGATGATAGTTGGTAAATACTTATTATAATTCTTGGTATTCATCTTATCTGAGCATCTGTCTCAGCCTTTGAGTCATAACATCTAAGAGAAACAGGCTATCCAGCCCCGTGGCCTTAATATTTCCTTTGTTTCGTTTTTTGGTTTTTTTATTTCTGGTCCTCTTATTCCTTTGTTTAAGAAGCTACTATCTTGTTACTTGCTGCAGATGATCTCCATGCCAAGATTTTGTTTTCCCAACCATTGAATTATTTGTGCACAAGCAAAACATCTGACATGGTCTTCAGGAATCAAAAGTGCTTGCAATTCCCCAGCCACAGATAACTCAAACCATGAGATTTTTAAAGCATTTTGTGAACAAAAAAATAAACCCCAAACTATTCAGCTCAGAAAGGGAGATGCATTTCAGCCTAGAGAAGTTTTCCCCATGCCAAAAGTTTTTGAAACAGGTAAAGATGCTAAGGCTACACTGCAAGGGTCTTAGCTGGAGTTTAACCAGACAATAGTCTCATGAGAGGCACTGGAACTCTGCAGCAAATGATCAAGTTCAGAGCAGCTGAACATTTCTAGCCTTACTACTCATGGATGTTCCTCTGCAGACTTCAAAAGCCTGGAAATCTCAGAAACCATGTGTTTTCAATCAGTTTCTTTCCAAAAAACATTTTAACTGAAATCAGACAATATTTTCCCTTGTTAGTGTAAGAGTTGCTTACATGGCTTTCACTTTCTTCTTCGCTGTCAATCTCTTTCCAGTGGTTCTGTTGAATTATTTTAAGTCCTCCTGATAAAAGGTTATGAAAACTCATTCCACAGGTTGTTTGTTGTTTGGTTTTTTCCCCCTTGTTCAGAGACATAAAGTGGTTCTAGTGCGGAAAAAGGAATCAGGCTCACACTTGGAGTGCTGAGACAAATTCTGGGCTCCCTAAAAAGGAGACATTGATATACCAGAGCATGCCCAGCGAAGGGCCACAATGATGATGAGGGATGCGGAGCATTTGACATCTGAAGAGAAGCTGAGAGGGCTGGAACTGTTCATCCTAGAAGGCAGAAGACTCAGGGGGATCTTACATCAATCTGCATAAATACTTCAGGAGAGACAGTAAAGAAGTCACAGTAAACAGGACAAGAGGCAGTGGGCACGAATGAAAACACAGGAAAAGCTAGCCAAACAAACACAAGAAGAAGCTTTCTAACTAAAAGGGTGGTCCAATACTGCAACAAGTTATCCAGAGACCTTAGAGAATCTCCATTCTTGAAAATGATGGAATCCCAAAGGAGCATGGTCCTGAGCAACCAGTTTAAGGGAACCCTGCTGAGGTGGGGGTAAGATTAGAGGAACTCCAGAGGCTCCTTCCATTCTCACCTTTTCTGTGATTTTATGATTGTTCGCTGCTGTGAACACTTAACACATCCAGACAGAAAATAGGTTTCAGCCTGCTTTTCTTTCCTGGCATCATGCTATTATTCCATCTGAACAGTCGCTTCTGTCCTTGGACATTATTCATCTCTGTACTGATACTGTTCAGAAATATGGTGGCCCCCAGTTATCAAATCCTAAGTAGTTAACTTTTTTCTACGTGACTTTTCTCATTTCTCACAGTTTTTCTTTCTCAAAATCATGGTGTTGACACATCTTTCCTAATTTTTTTTGTTAATTCTTTAAGTCAGCTTTCAATCCCACTAATGCTACCAGCATTTCAGTCTTAGTACTTGTGTAGAACTTGATCCTACCTGTTACCTTTAATCCTGTGAATCATTTTGTCAGCATTAATGATTCCTTTTCATTAGACCACATAAAGTATGTTAGATTTGGCTCAATTCAAAAATCAGAAATAAATCCTGAATGGTTCAGAAAAGTCCTGTGAATTAGCAGGATGTATTTCATGAGTAAAGTCTGAGTAAATGCTTAGTGACTATGAGAAGGCATCCAGGAATATCTGAGCAGTCTTATGGTTTCAGACTGTTCTCACAGGAGCTACTTGTCATGAATTCTAGTCAGAAAGATTGCATTTGTATTTCATGTTGGTACATGTATGGGGTGCTTATCGAAGAAAAAGATCGCTCTTCTGACACCAATCTCCAAGGCTTTGGTTTCCTGTCCAAACACTGACATGTTGACAGATATAAAGCTCCCCATTTCTCAGGCAATATTGTTCTGATCATGATGGTTTTGACGAAATTCCATCTTTATCCCCAATCCATTTTATTTTTTATCATGGCGATTGCTTCCTAGTTTCCCTCAGATTACTTAGTAGCTCAGCATCAATAGACAGTGGTACTAAAGGGAATACACTTTAGTGCTTGTACAAAGACCATCCATCATGGAGAGATGGATTTGGGTATTTTTATAGGATTCTCCTCCATGGTTGGCTGAGTGCTGTTCTGCTGCTGTCTAACATGGGGGGATTATAGGTGTCTCTCTGTTGTACCTGCTGCTTTCATATTGCAAAGCAGGGGGGTTATTAATAGCGATTGTTTTCGGCTGGAGCTTTTAAAGCTTGTGATACCAAGACATAGGATTGAAAGTTATTAAATGAACTGCCCGTGCTGATGCAGAGGTGATAGTGTCTAGCTCTGGGCACTTTATTCCTCGGTTTCTTCCTTTTTCCTGGGTAAGCAGACTTTACATTGAATGCTTTTTCGCCATAGTGCTCTCCTTTAGCAGACTACTTTCTATACATAGTTTCCAAACAATGCTAATCTTTCTTTAATTCCTTTTTTAACCTTTCCCCATCTTTTATTCTCTGACAAATTATACCCTTGGCATCAGGCTCTTCATCACCTTTCAGCTCACTCAGCCTTTCTTGTAGATAACAGCTTTCTGTGAGGGTTTTCACTCTGAACATCTTGCCTAGGATCATTATCTAAAGGTATTACTGTATCTAGAACTTCTTGTACCTTACTTTCCTTTTCCTCACACAAAGAACTCAGTCTCAGGTTTTGCTGATGAACATGGGAACAGAAAGCTTCACTTTATTTGTGCCATGATGGGTTCAGAGCTATCTGGAAATGAGGTCTTGGGATGATAACAGATAGAGCTAAGAAAATATCATCTCACCAACAGTTAAATTTAGGAATGCAAGAGAGAGAAAAGCACTGCAAGTCTGCAGCGTCCCTTAACACGATGCTGTGTGGAGTTCTACTTTTTCTCATCTCTTACAGCAAGTAAGAGAACTAGAGAAGATATAGAAGAAATGCAGCAAGAGAGATCACAGGTGTAAAGTAGCATCCACGCATGAAACTCTGAGGCCTAAATAAAGAGATGACTGAAAGACGATATGCTAAGGGTCTGTGAAAATAATGTTTATGGGATCTTTCAAAACACAAGCTAAGGCATGAAATGAAACTGGCAGATGGGAATTTAGAAATGAACAAAAGGAAGCACTTCTTGGAACTCCTTAGTACAGGTTGTTGGGTATGCTAAAATTCCTATGGCTTTGAAAAACAGACAGAATGAGTAGAAAAATTGTTGGTAGTTATTATTCCCAAAGATACTGCCTGTTGGAACAGGAACAAGAAATGTTTCTGAAACAAGAAATCCTTGGAGGATATTTAGGAAAAATAGAACTCCCCTCTTCTCATGCAACATTTCTCACCCTATAGCTCTTCAGTGGAACTGGTCAGAAAAAGATTTTTAAAACTGAATTCCATCAGAAATGTTATTTCAATAGGACTGTTCTCTGTGTGTACGTGTGTGTATACATGTACATCTGTGAAATGAAATACTGATGAATATTTTTGCTTCAAGTACCTTAGGAGAAACTTTGAGTAGTACATTCTCTTTTCGAACATCTTAATGGAATATTTAAATTTAATATTTCCAAATACAAAGTTGCCATATTTCATATGGAATACATAAATGCGCAGCTAATCAGAATTATATATTTTTTTAAATGCTTTGACAAACTCAAAGCAGGTATGTTTATGTATATTTCTAGGGGGGAACCCTTTAAAAGTTTTTTTTCAGATTTGTGTTGATATTATTTGGTACTGTTTCTCTGCAATGACATTTTGTACCGTAAAGAATTTACACTTGTTTCTGCATCAAAAAAATATTATTACCATATAATCTTAGCAGGCAGAGATCATAAGGACCTAACATTATTAAAATATTCCATTTCTCTCCCAGGGTAGGATTATTATCTGCACTTACATTGTCTAGTGATTTTCTTCTATCTGTAGTTTTAAAAATCCAAGCAAATGAGTTTACTGGGAAAAAAAAAATAACCCATAAAACTGCTCCAACTATTTTTTACAGAACTTTTTTTTTTTTCTGCTTGAAAATGCCATTTAAGCAAAAACAAAATGTTTCTGAAATGTGCTAATTTTGATAAAATTCTCCATGGCAAATTTTTTTTTAAACAGTTCCAGGTGGTAGTGATAGCTGTGTTTGCTGTGCTACTGACATTTCCCTCTGTAAATACTCCCTTTCACAAGAAATTCCAGACTACAGTTTGTTCCAAATTAAAATCAAATTAAAAAAAAAAAAAAAGTGTTTAATACTTGAAATCTTTCTGAAAAATCCATTTTCTAGTGAGTTATATGTATCACTTAAAGAACAAATTACATTTATTAATGCTTTCCTTTTCTTTTACTATAAACCATGATGAGAAGATGAGCTTCTCAGCTGTTACAAGTAGGGGTGGCAACTCCACCCATGAAAAGTCCTTTGTGAGAGGTTTCATCTCCTTATCATTACCAACCCTGCAAAGAAGCCAAATCCTTTCTTATTTGTGTTTATTTGTTTTGTACTTATTCTTTCTAAGCGAATCCATTCCAGCTCTGCCTCTCATACAGTTTTCCATGGTGTGGGCCAGGTTTGCTGGAACTGATGAGCCAGACCAGCTTAGAGGATATTGCTCAAACAGGTTCCCAGACAGCAGTCAAGCATCTCTTTGACTTCTGGGACTTGAGCAGAAATGTTCATGTACTCAAGAGAGACCATGAAAGAAAACCCAACCAGGGTGTCACCGAAAACTGGGAAATAAACTCTCCAAACAATTTGCTAGGTTAGAGAGCCAAAGTTACTTTATTAGCAACATCAGATGCATGGGGAACTCTCATCAAAGCATTCATGCCCAGTAACCTAAGAGACCAGGTTATATTCCTGAAATTAATACATATTCATCACATTTTCTGAATACATGCATATATGCTAATTTTTTTTCAGTGGACTTATTTGGATATGGTTCTGGATCTTCTGATTGTTTTTTTTTCTCCTTGAGAGTATTTCAAACAGGAGGTCAGATCATAATGTACTTTCCTCATCGTTCTTTGTTCTGACACACAATCCTTGTTCTCAAAACTAAGACAGCTACTAGTACATATTAGTCACTGATATAAGTAAACAAGGAGGCATTAGCTGGCACAAGACTTATTAGTCACGATGTAGGGAGTTAACACAAGGCCACATTAATCTCTGGCATTTGCACTATGTACTCCATGTACAAACCTAAGCATCAGCCACGAATATAGGGATCATTCAGTATGCGCTAAAGTTGAAAGAATTTTCCAACATCTTCCCCCACTGCTGCATAGACTCCTTCTTAGAGAAATACAACTTGTTCAGGGACAAGGGTATCACAGATTACATGGGTGCAGACTGTAAACTGTGCTGGGAGAGGGGATGCAGTTATAGACTGAGACCCCAGAGAGCCTGGCTTAGCACTGAGAGGAATGCCTCCACATGAGCAGACACAGGGAAGGTGAAGCCTAAACAAAGATGTAGCTGCAGCTACAGAATCACAGGACACAGGCCTATCTGCACCCAAGGGAGGATGAGCAATGCAGGCTGGCACTGACACTGTCTAATCTCTTCTTAAAAAGCTCCCAAGCAACAAAGTTTCACAACATTGTGTCTCCATCACAAGAAGTAATGACCTGACATTCACTGAATGATTGTATCCCCATTCCCTCTCCTTTCCAATCCTTCATGTGAGATGGGGAAATGCTGTTAGTCTTGCTTTGGAGGAGACAGTGAAAAAATAAATGTTTTGGCCAACATCACACAGGAAGGCAGAGCAGAAAGCTGAAGCCATTGCCTGAATGCCACGCTCTGATCCTCCTGCTCTTTCACAGCTCTCTCTGACTCTGAAACATGACTATAATCGTTACACTTTGTTCTTCCCTGTTTTTTTCAGTCCCTGCCATGGTTGGAAGCATTTCACTGTTTTCCACTTGGCCATCCTCTCCAGGGTCCTGTGCGGGTGCCCAGTGCCTCAGCCCAGAGGCAGCAGCAGAGCAGGAAGTCAGCCCTGCGATCAGCTGGACTACACCAGCCACATACAACAGCTTCAGGATCAACTCTAATTTCTCTCCAACCTTCAGCTGAGGAATTCAGAGAAAGATGAAGTATCAGGAGGGGGTGGGGGAAAGGTGAGACATTTTGTCATTAACAATATAGCCTCACTTATCGCTTACAACTGGAAGTGCAGATAGCAGTTATTAAAAGATGTACCATTAGTACAAAAGCTCATTACCGCGCTGTAATCCTTGTAAGCATTTGTGACTGATACCAATGGAGCTGGCAGTGTGTAGAGGTTTTTTTTTTTTTTTCTGCTTTTTCCCCCTTTTTATTTTTTTGTTACATATATCTGGGATTGAGAAAGGAACCAGAGACTGGAGGATTAAAATATGCTTAGAGAAAATCCTGGTTTCAGCATAACTATAAAGAGTGTTTATATGTTTATAAAGGGGCTGAAGAGTCATGTGTGAATGTTTTTCTATTCTCCATAAAAAGGGACTAAATTCCCCTTTCTGGTAAGAGGTAGCTTCATATAGAATGGGCCTGCTCATATTTTTTTGCTTATATCTGACTTACTTTCTCCAACCCCATTTGTCTCCCTCTTAGGTCCAGAGTCTTTTCTCTTCCTATATGTTATTATGACACTTTCCCTTCACCCATTGCCCCATATTCTTGCTTCTCATTTGAAATAGAGTTTTCTGTCTTAAAAAACAAATCCCAATATAAACCAGGGCACTTTGCCAGACATTTGACAAACTTACACTGGAAACTGCTATTCTACCCTGTTGACCCTCGAACTTTGTCTGAGCTATGGTTTATTTCCAGCCACTCCACGAACCTCCATTTTAACTGTTGGCAAATTATTTCATTTTTTCAGTGCCTCAGGAAAGCCAGGATAAGAACGTTTCCTTGTTTTATGAAGTTCTCTAAGATATATACAAGAAAAAGCTATAAAGAGCTAAGTAGTACTACTGGTAGTAATAATAACAATCATAATGGAGCTAAAATGAGCCTATGTTCCAAACTTCGATTTTTTTTTTTTCCTTGAAAATATCATTACTGAAATGGAAGAGGAAATAATGACAGAAAGGAAGATGTAGTTCATTCTACTAATACAAAAAAAAAAATAGATCATCATGAGGTTGGCTACCCAAAGTAATATTTTGTTCAGTACAAGAGAGTATAGGTGGCAGTTAGTACCCAGACACATGGACTTAGGTATTACAAAATGAACAGCAACATCATATATGCAAGTTTTATCTGCACATAAGTCACTTAGAAAATAGAGATCTCTTGGTTTCAAGGATTCTTCTTCATTGCAATTTAAAATCAATGGGTCAATTTAGTAAAATCACCTTGATTCAGGGTGAAAAATAAAAATGCTGGTCTCTTTCTATTCTAAAGCCACAAATAGGACTAAGAAAGGCGAATCTATATGACTAATACCCAGCTACTTGCTGTGGCTTGTTTCTCCTGTCTTGAGAAAAAAATGCATTTTCTTGGTTATGCATAAGTAAACTCCAAGGGAATATTTAATTCATGTCACCTTAATGGGTAGAAACACTCTTTGCAAGCTTGAATTTCAAACGAATAGTCAAGACCACAAGGCTGCCAACAGCTGACTGAAAGGCTGAAAGGCCACCATGGGTGAATTTTGGATGCAGATACAAATCTCATTAAATGTATTGATGTATTAAAGCTAATGTTTTGGCCAAAAAATATCCTTCAGGCTCAGCAAAAACAGAAAACAAGCTGTTCTTTGCAGTATAACAGCTGGATTGTGTCAAAGATCTGAAAATAAAGTACTTGACAGGCTGGGGACAAGTAAAATGGAGGCTTCCCGTAGGTAAAGAAAGTACCAGAAGCTGCATTCTATAATCCTCTTGAAACAGAAATAAATAAGCCAAAGTGCTGTGAGAGTGGGCCAAAGAAAAGGCAGAGAACGTCCCAGTGAGATGGACATATAGACTTGACTAAGGCAACTCACTTTATTTTCGGTCAGAACTGCTTTAGGATAGCCTGCTGGTAATTGCATGCAAATAGCCTTCTCCAAGATTTTACCTGGCCATGAACCCTGATGCCTCAGCTCAGCCCTGGACAGCCCAAAGGCTGCCTAACCCCAGAGGAAGGGTATGAAATGTGAGGTGCATGCTTGACTCTGATGTGGCCCTGACTGGCAGTACTGAGAGATTCACGTGGGAGAAGGGCCCACCATGGGGAAAAGACTCCAGTGCTGCAGTGACACCAGCTGTGGTCACTGCTGAATGAAAATAGATGGCTTCAAAAGAGACATCACTGGCCAGGGATTCAAATACCCCTTGACAGAGACCAAAGCCTAAGGGAAAGCCACTGTGTACTCCTCATTTCTCAGCCTGGTAGATGTGCTTGCAGATCCCCAAGAGCTGTCTCGTAGCATTCTACCTTCCCTGCTCAAATAGCTCAGCAGCCCTGGCTGCCTCATCAGCAGATCCTGCACCTCACACTTCTAATAATTCCTGTAAGAGCTCTTCTCTTTCCCTCCCCTCAGTTTTCCCCTCCTCCCCTCATTCCTCTGAGTGATTCATGCTGAAGTTAGAAGGATTAAACAATATGTTATCTCAAATGCTGGTAATAGCTTCAGGTTAAAACCATGCAGTCTGCAAGAGGCACCTTGTTGCTTAAGTTATGCAGAGACCAGAGGCTGCAGAGCAATAGAATCTTTTTTCAGACTTTTATCATGCCCACTCCTATAATGTATTATAAATCACTACCTTCCCACTCAGCATCCTGGAGTCACCAATATTCAACATCATGCTTTTCTTTTCCTAGAAATAAATTAATATATATTTTTAAAAAAATGCTGACTGAATTTACTGCTCGGAAAAGTGAGCATCTGAAAAATGGCGTGAATGGATGTTGTGTGAATCCACACACACAGCTCTGCAATCCCCTCACCGGCCCAACTTCCTTCCTATTTCTTGCTATTGGATACTATGTCTTTCACCCCAATACTGCTCCATTCTTTATCATTCTGTGGTTTTTCATCCTTTCCCTTCCTCCCTGTCAAAGCAGTTGAACTCAAAGCCTAATTCGAAGCCAACTGAAGCCTAGTAAAGCTAAAAGCATCTCTTCCATTGACTTAAGAGGACCTTTGATGAGGTCTTCAGTGCTGGTTCAGAGGAATGGGGACAAGCTCGAGGAGTGGGCCCATGGGAATCTCATCAGGTTTGACAGGACCAAGTGCAAGGTGATGAATCTGAGTCAGGGCATGCTCGGTGTCACCCCAGGCTGGGCATGAACAGACCGAGAGCAGCCCTGGCCAGAAGGACTTGGGGGTGCTGTGGGTGAGAGGCTGGACATGCCCCGGCCATGGCACTCACAGCCCAGAGAGCCAAACGTGTCCTGGGCTGCATCCAGAGCCCCGTGGGCAGCAGGGGAGGGCGGGGATTCTGCCCCTCTGCTCCGCTCTGCTGAGACCCAACTGGAGCTCTGGGGTCCCAGCACAGCAGGTCCAGAGAAGGCCACCAAGATGATCAAAGGGATAGAGCACCTCTCCCACACAGAAATTCTGAGAGAATTGGGATTCTTCAACCTGGAAAAGATAAGGCTTTCTAGTACCTGAAGGGAGCCTATAGAGGGGCTATGTACAAAAGCATGTAGTGACAGGACAAGGGGAAATGGCTTCAATTAAAAAAAAAAATGCAAGTCTAGATTAGATATTAGTAAGGAATTTTTTATTATGAGGGTGGTAAGGCACTAGCACAGGTTGACCAGAGAAGCTGTGGATACCCCATCCCTGGAAGTGTTCAAGGCAGGATGGAGCTCTGAGCAACCTGGTCTACAGCAAGGTGTGTCTGTCAACGGCAGGGGAGTTAGGACTAGTTAACCTTTAAGGTGCCTTCCAACCCAGGTCATTCTATGTTTCTGTGATACCACCAACTATTTTCCCAGCAAACCCCATAACTGTTTGCTTATATTTGGAGCTGCTTAATTCCTAGGAGCTACAACACCTTTTAGAGTGGTAATGAAGCCTCATTGCTGTTCGCAGCAGTCACTTTTTTTAGTTCTTGAAGAATTTACAACTCATGGAATCTGGACAAAATCTCTTTATGTTTTTATTATGAACTTGTACAAAAAGTAAAAGCTCTATGGATTTCTCTCATTTAACAGCAACAAAAAGTGCATTGTTTTTAATTCAACTTCAAAATTTGAAAATTACTGCCTGGTAATGTTTACTCTTTTTTTGTTTGGTTTTTTTTTTCCTCTCATGAATCCAATTAGTTTGGGGATTTTTTGAATAGTTTAAAATGTTAGGTCAACTTTTCATTTTTTTTCCCCCCCAAAACTTCTTCTGGAAAGATAAATTATGGTAATACAGAAAGGAAATAAATCTTAGAGTTTACATTCCTAGATAAATTTCAAAACTCTTGGAAGTCTCATGAGGTGGTGCTGTCATTAAACTGTCAGTATTGAGTCTGGGTAAAGACAGTTGAGCTAGTTTGAATATAGACTGCCTAATAAACCCAAACTGGGAGATATTTTAAGCGCATATGCAAAAATCTTCCATATTTTGAAATATTGACTAGCACTTGGTAGTGCACAGTCAGCCCATGACCAGCTTTCCTGCCTGCTGTGGTCAGAGATTTATGAATTCACAGTGCACACGTGGAACATACTAAGCTAAGTACTAGCGAAAGAGCAGGGACCTGAAAACTTTCTGTCTCAGAGAGATTCAGTTGTTGTGTGGGCCATCACAAAAGTCTTTTGGCTGCAGTGCCAGGCTAGAAGCCCCTCTGAGCTAGTCCTGTTTATTCTAGGCAAATTCAGCATACAAGGACTGTTTAATGAGCCCCACACAGTGGAAGAAACAGCATTTCTTAACCACTCATCAGTGAAAATCTGTTTCTTCCAAGTATCTGAGACAGGTCTCTGTAAATAAACCTAGCTCTTCCTTAAACTGCTCCGGGATTCCTTTACACCACAGAACTTTCCAGTCACCTTGTTATGTCCCAAGATCCTGCTACATTACAGGGTTTTATTTCTGTGTTACAAGAGAGGACAAGAAAGGTAGGACATGGCAAATGGCCCTAACTGAAAAATGAATTACGTCTGCTCAGGAGCCTGGTAAACTGGGGCATAATTTCAGTGCTATCATAATTTTTCCTTTTAATTTTGGGTAATGGCCTTGAAGCCACGTAATGCTGTTTAATTTTTTAGATGTATCTTCTTTAGATGATTGACTATCCTATTTGTCCCCCCAAAAAAACTAATAAAGAGACAGAAAGAAGCCTCTGGAACATTGTCCAGATCTGGACAGGGGCCTCAAGTCCCAGCGTTATCTCTGAAGAAAACCACGGAAAATCCCACTCCTCAAAGTGGATGGATCCCAACTGCTGCTCCACAGTGCCTGCATTCCCCTCTCTGAAGGAGACGGCCCAGCTCCTGCCTGTGCTGCCTGGTGCTCAGGGACCCTGACAACACTGGGGGTAGGATGATTTGGTGTTTCTGCAACACCATTCCGCAATTCCCCCCCTGTTCTGCCTTCCCCCAATGTTTTCTACAGTGTTTTGTTGGGGTTTGTTTGAAGTGTTATTGCATGCAATGCTGAGAATGGATTATTCCTTGTTATGAATTTATACAGCGCCCTAAGGGTCCCTTGATTTGTACTGTAGAGTTTCTCATGAATAGATCTCAGCTGGGACCTGAGCGCTATGAAGAGAGGCTGAGCAGTTCGCTCTCTTCTAGATGAACTGTGAGCAGGGGACTCAGTGATATACAGAGAGAAAGGCTTACTGCTGAGGGGAAGACTTGAAGGAGCCTCTTCTTAAGAGAGCAGCCAAGAAAGTGCTCAAAAATAAAATGTGCATTTCTAGCCTTTTCCTTTGAGCAAATAACACCCCCCCAAAAACAAACCCTCACCATAATTCTCTGCAAACTAGCCTGCAAAGCTAAAGAAACAGAGACCTCCTGCTGCAAACTCAAATGGCAGTCAGCCATTACTATTCCATACATACACACTCGCCAGCATACAACCAAGGACTATGGCTGAGCGGGTGCCATCGGAGATCAGAGGGAGCCTGTGGATGGGAAGATGATAAACCAGTTGATGGCAGAGGCATGGACCTGCTTCCTTCCCATGTGGCAATCCAAAAAGGAATAAACCCACTGACTGCAAGCTAGCAAGTCCTGAAAAGTAAAGCTCATCTATTTGGACTCTTCCATACAAAGTTGGGGTAGCAGTTTCTGAATATAAACTACTGGAAGTTTATTCTCCAAAGACATGTACTAAGAGCACGAAACCAGTGTTGCGTTGGGAGTCAGGGAAGTGAATTCTCCCTGAGACTGCTCTATGTGTAACACTATGTCCTTATTTACTCTCTGTCTCCACTGTCTAACAGGTCTCTAAACTCTTGAGGACATGAGCTGCCTCTGCCTCACAGTTGAGCTCTGTTGTCTTCTTTGGATATTGATTTTTCTGAAGGCCTATCTTGCTAACATCTCACAGAGAAATGGAGATGCAGAAGGTTAAAACAGGTATGTAATTCCCAGAAAAATGACTGCTCAGTGAGACTGAAGTCATACTTTCTCCAGCAGCTGCTAAGTAGCAAAGGAAAGGCAGCGGCACCTCTCAGCAAAGTCATCCTAGAGATAGATTTCGATACTTTAGAAAAGCTGGAACATAGAGTGGCATCCTGTAATAGCCACCCCTGAGTGCAAAAAGCTTTGCTAATAAAATGACCAGGCTAAAGAGGACAAAAAAGCCCAGAATGGAATTAAGGTTTTGTGGGAGTTCGTTTTTAAATTTTTGTTTGTTTATGTAATTTTAATTATGTAGAGCTTTCTGTCAGCACTTGGAGTGAGATCACAAGTCATCATACTGGTGGTAAGCATGGCTGGCGAAGACCAACTTCCCTCCTTCTCCAGAGAGAAAGTTCAAGTTTGAGTTCAAGTCTGATAATTCAGATGTTACCAGCCTTTGCATATACCAATCCCACTACATGGATTCTATAAGTTCTCTATAAATCCTGTCATTGTCCCCTCAAAATGATGGCAGAAGGGTAACACAGGGTTTGTTTCTGAAATGGCTTTTGATGAATGTTGGGGAGCTTAGTCAAGAAAAAAATCCAAGTCTTGGTGATACATTAGAGCGAGAGTGTCAGGCCCATGTGTTGAATATATTCTGGTGCAAATATTATCCTCACTAATGATGCTTCCATGAAAACATAAAGATCAAGGAAAGGAAAAGGAATAACAACATCTTTCATTGTGTTTCTGTGTGTCTGATAAAGTCATTAGGGAAAACAAGAAAATGGCTTTTTGATGCTGATGCTGCATAAACATGTTTTCTGAAGGAAAATGTTTTCACATTATCCTAAGAGGTGAAAAAGAAGAGAGATTAAACTGCCAGGCCTCTTACACTGAGGGGTGATTTCCCTTAGCACCTTTGACAGAAGGGAGAATGGCCTGGATAAATGACAAGAGGGGTGGGTAAAAGGGTACCATCATCTTTTCTATCTGAAGGATGTACAGAACAGGAGTGGAAGGGTGCTTGAAGGCCAGCAGAAAGCAGAGTTTGTGAAGGGAGCTACAGAGGAACTAGACAGCTGAGCTGCAGTGATTACCTGGACAAGAAAGACTGAACAAGAACGTCATCGTGAGGCTGCTACGCCAGAGAACTTGCCACACTTCCTGAGACTCACAAAAAGATACCTATAGTCCTCTGCTGGGAAAGGCTGGTTTCTAACCCAGACTTTCTGCTTTACACACAGACTCCAGGCAGGCGTGGATGGGGGCCAAGATCTGCAGATCCCCTGCTGGGGAATATCCAAGAATGTTTTGTTCTCTCAAACCAAGCTTAGAAGACACACTGGCTGAACAGAAAATATACAGTCAGGACTAAATGCCCTGCAGTCCATCCTTTCCGTGCATGTTCTGAGTCCAGACCTTTTCAGTTGGTATATATTGCTTTGAGTTACTGAAACAAACTGAGAGTGGGAAGAGAAACTGTTCCAGGGATCAGTGTGCTAAAGGACACTACTGAGACAGCAGTTCTACATGAGACCACTATTTAAGGTTACACAAACTTCTTCTTGCTTCATGTATCTGATCTTTTGTTGTTCTATGATAGAGACCAATATCGTGGCTTCTGGAATGTGGAATAAATTTGCCGAATTTTTGCTTTGTTCAGTTTTTCTGTGCGGTGACTTTTGTTTGGTGAATGCACAACAAACAGAACATCTTGAAACAACTCTATGTGCTGGAGTCATCCACAAGTTATGACTCCATAACTTGCATGTTTAATGCACTTTGGACATAACAGTTGAGTCCCATAATATTACATCTCTTACAGACATGAAATAGATTATATCACATCATGAAACATACATACCATTTCTTCTTCTAATGCTTAGACATGTCTACTTTGCTTAGACATGCCTTGGAGAATCTTTGAACCTCACTAGGAATGATGAAATGGTGAGACTTCACGCCAAAAAGGCTAACAGATTTTAAAGGCTTGCTATTTATTAAAATTTACTACCAAATCTAGATTTTCAATAGCAGTGAAAATTCACACAAACAAACAAACAAAAAATGGCTGAAAACCGGTCTTCATATTTCAGCAATTTGGCCTAATTCTGCTACACTGAGTAACCCCAAGGACAAGGAAAAAACTCTGGATATCAAAGTATTGGCTGGCCAATTAAACTCAACCAGACACTTTTTGTTTGCCTGCAAGAATGAGATGTGGATGGGGTGAGCTTGAAGGAACTCTTTTAGGGAATCCTAAAAGAGTTGATCTCATTAACTTTTCCACGGGGGACAGAAGTTTTCTATGTTATGTTATCTGATGCCCACAGTCCAGGCCAGAAGTAACCTCTTTTGCACCTGCAGCTAGCAGGCTCTTTAGATCTTTAAAAGCACAAATTAGCTCTGTAACATTATGGGGGCTCTAGGAACAACTTTTCTTTAAAGCATTTTACTCTTCACTATTTTCTTCTTCTTCTTTTTTTTTTTCCCCCACCAAATCGAGCTTTAGCTTCCTTTCTCGTCTTCCTTCTTTTTCCTTTCTTTTTCTTTTTTTTCCCTTCATCTTTAACCCCTTTCCTTTGCCTCTTTCTTTTTTTTTTTTTTCTTCAACCTCATTTCAGAGGTCTGACAGCTCAGATCTGTAATGGGTCTTCCTGCTGGACAGCTTTATAATTGGGACTGCGGAGTTCTGAAAGCATGCCAGATGTGTCGTCATCAAACAGCAAAGTCCTCATTAGAGCCCGAGTTGTAAGTGCATGTGTATGTTTTCAGAAGAACTTTTCCATTAAGGGCTAGTAGGCGTCCAGGAGCAAAGATCATTGTCTCTTTTGTACCTGGCCTTTATATAAAGGATTTTACTCAGTGAAGTGAAATATTTTCTTTTGTCCCACTGTGCTTTCCATTGTAATGGGGACTTGTCTATATCATTTGGTTGCTGAAGTGGTGCTTGATATGACAAGAAACCACTCTCCAGATGCTAATTGCCCTTGGGTTGCATTATTTATGCAGGAGAAGCAAAAATGGGACGTTCCACTATATTTTTTTAGCTCATAAGTGTTTCTTCAATTCTTCAGCATGATAGCTTTCCCTATATACTGCACATGCCTGAGCTGTAACATTTATCCAAAAGAGACTAATTTTATTTTGAAAAAGAGAGGCAGGGGTGGATAACGGTGCCTTATTTGATGCCTCAATGCAGATTCTGCACCAAACTCATTTCACTATTGCGAATAATTTAGAATCTCCATATCTTAGCATGTTAGTGGGAAGATAAGTGCAAGTATATTAGACTAACCTTTGGAGCTGTTTTGAGAATAAAGTGTATATGAGGTAAAGTTCCTTGAATTGAAAAATATTTTTCGGTACAAAGTAATTAAATCTTCCTGTAGAAGAACTATAGTAGATAAGTGTCTAGAGAGAACTCAAATGAACTGATTAGCTATTTTTTGGGGGGGTTCCTTTTTTGTTTTTTCAATATAATACAGAGATTTTCAAATAAAACTGGCAGAATGTCCTCTACCAACCCTTCTTTCTTTCTTTCTTGCAGAAAATGCTTGTCAAAACTGCATGCGTGTGTGAAAATCTATCAATTCTAATAAAATTTCATTATGAAGAAATCTGAGAAGATTGTTCTGATGAGCTTGTAATGGAACAGAATGTTCAGATGTTTCCATTTCAGTACAGCCTTTTCTGTATATCATTTTAAACCTGTTCACAGTGTATAAAATCAAACATGAGCATTACAATGAATCATTTCGCTTTCTTTGAAAAGCAGGTTTCAAATAAAAATCATTATTATTTTATTTCAGCCTCACATTCCAGAGTAAATTTCATATTTCTCCCATTATTTTTATCCGGCTAAAAAGAGTGAAAATTATGGGAATAATGTAATTTTCTGTGAAACAGAAAATACATTTGCAGCCAGGTTCTACTTTTAAAGGTAAATTGGTCAAACCATGAGTGAGCAATTTTGTAGATACATGAAGTGGGGTTTATGTCATCTAATGTTAGACATGAATAGTTCTAAGAAAGTACCTAGATTATCTCTGGGATCCATGGAGGAGAATAGGTGTCACCACAGGATTTATCTCATGTGTCTTAGAATGGCATGAAGTTCTCATGGCAGATATATAGTTATATATTCTGTTTCTTCAGCAAAGAATTGCAAAGAAAATATTATAGTGAGAATGACTTTTGTTTTAATAAGAACACAGGGCAGGAAGGGTTATGGGTATCTTATTTTGGTCTTTTTCTTGTTATAACTTGTCTCAAAACTCAAGAATGTTTATGTTATTTGTATTCCTCATAGCCTAGTTCTGCTGTTCTGGCCCAAACCCCACACTTGGCTTGGTGCAATATAACAGAAGTCTGACCGCTGTTACCCTGTCACTAAAAGCATGGAATGCCCGGTGACAACTGTGTGAATTCTCAGGTCAGTTTCAGAAACCTCAGCTAGATTCAGTTTTACCTTTTCACACATGTTAAACAAAACTGGAAATGTCAGTGCTATCCTCAGCCAACAGAGCAGAGAGAACAGGACAGTGTCTCAGTGTACAACAGGACGTGTCACTCACTGCTCCCACAGGATCCTGAATCTGATCTTGGTTGTTACAAAACAGGGCAGCTCTGTAAGGATTTTGGAGTCACACAAGAGTAAGTAGGACCAGAAACCAGCTAATTAGTTTGTTAATAAAAGCATATGTATGATTCACAGCAGTGAAAGATATGGACCATTGCTCTTTTTGTGTGTCCTTTACTCTCTTTTCTGCTCTATTCTGTCCTTTCTGCCTCCCCTTTCTTTTCTTCAATCCAGTTGTGATTTACTGCATTATAATTATATGTTGTCTTCTGACTACTAATAATTCCAATATCCTACCCATCCATACAACAGTAATTATTAGCTATAAAATGTTACTCAAAACAAGGACAAACAGACTGTCTTTTTTTTTTTTCTAAGCTGTTTTTGAAGGCATTCTTGGTAATGATGCCTTTGCCTCATCCCGCAAGGAAACTAGCAAAAAAAAGAAAAGAAAAAAACAAATGCCTACACAAAGGAAGAATGAGAATACAAAGAGGAAATTCAATACTGTGTATTAACTCACAAAGAGAAACAGTGAGTAAAGTGCTGGGCTTATCATTGACTGGAATGAAAAAAGATTACCCAACAAATCTATCCCTTCTGTTGATGCAGAGCTTTTCTCAGACTTGCACCAGAAATTAATCTGGACCAACAAAATTACTTGTATAAAAGAAGCACTAAAAAAAAAACCAGCAAACCACTTCAGAATGGGATTATTTCTTTATTTTATACATACATAAACGCAAGAATTAAAGAACTTGCATTATATTTACCCTTGATGTATGCTGTAAGGAGTAGCACTTTTTATCTTTCCATTTTGTTTAGAAACTCAGATTTTAATGATGGGACAGGTGTCCAAAAAGCATCAAAAATTTCATTCTTTAAGCAATTTTAATATATAAAACAATTTGCAAATTTGGCCCACAGTGCCATAATGGATTGATCCACAGGTCTTTTGCCAATAATAACAAAATATGAGAGATTTCCTAAAATGAATTGTTGAGAGCTGAATCTCAACTCAGTTGAAAACAGTGGTAAATGTTTCAGTAATTTCAAATATTTTGCCCCAAGCACCTTAGAAGCTTACACCAGGACTCTGTGACAATGTTTTGAAATATTCTAATCAATCAAACTAAGTAGCCTCTCTAATACTGACAATTGGTGGTTGCCCAGGTAAGATAAACACAGAGTGGCATTTTGTCAGAATACTCTTTCAGTCCCCAATGCTGACTGCAATTTGCAGTGCAGAGATTTCTAAGATAAGGGATGGCCTTTTTATGTTAGCCTTGATGGCTTTTTCTTTCATGAAGGGCTTTTTATGAACCTATATAGATATTTAATCTTCAAATGTTCCTGCAGCAGGGAGTTCAACAACTCATCAGGCTTTTAGTCTTTACAATCACAACACTCTTGATTTGTTAGATTTGTGTTTGCTTTTTAATGACTGAATTTGATGTCCTCTATTTTCTATGTTGAAAAAAAGGTCATGAAATGTAATCTGTAGAGCATAAAGTCTGAAAATCTCCTTATTGACCTCCATGTCCTTTGGATTGGGCTCATAATAATTTCTGCTAGAGTATCTCAGAAGAGGTCCAGCACTAATATACAACAGAAAGCTCAATACTTCTCATTCATTTTTTCTGAGTCTTCAATTAGAGACTGACTATGAGATGGTGGACTCCCAGACCACAAGAGGAAGTAAAAAAAAAAACTAACAGCAGGATCACAAGCCTGGATTTCAAGCTGGCAAACATTGATCTGTTTGGGGATCTGCTTGAAGGAATCCCATGGAATACAGTCCTGAAGGGAAAATAGGTCCAGGACAGCCGGTTGATTTTGCAAAGGCCACCTCCTCCAACCACTAAAATAGTTCATCTCAACTAGCAGGAAACCAAGAAAAGGCATCAGAAGGTCTGCATGGGTCAACAGTAACCTGGCAAAACTCAAGATATGAAAGTAAGTGTAGAAAAAGTTGATGCACAGTCTCGTGACCTGAGTTCATATTGAGGATGTTAGGAAAGGCCACTCAGTGGAGTTGACTCTGGCAAGAGACATGAAAGACAAAAAGAACGAGTTTTTCATCAACAAAAGGAGAATTTATAGAAAGTTTAAGTCTGTTTCTGAATGGAGTAGGGGATTTGCAATGTGGTGAAGGCTGAGGTACTCCACACCTTATTTGGTTTGGTTTCTACTGGTGAGATTTTACTCTGGGAATTCCAAGGCTCTTGAGGCAACCCCAGAAGCAGTGGAAAAGTCTGAGCGAGGAAGATTTACTCTTGGTGGAGGAGGATAATCTTAAAGCACATTCTAACAGACTGAACATACATAAGAACTTGGACCTTATGGGAAACACCTGCAAATGTTGAGGTCCTGGTCAATGCCATTGTGAGGCCACTTTTAAATAATATTTGAAATGTCATGGCATTTGGAGGAGGTTGCTGAGGAAGCGAACATTACTCTTGCCAGCAAGAAAGGCAACCAGGGGGATTTGAGGAACTGTAGGATGCTCAGTGTTATGTTGATCCCTGGGGAGATGATGTAGAAAGTAATCAGGGAACCAAACACAAAAGAGACGAGGTGATTTGGAGTAGTCAGTATGGACCTAGAAAAAGGGAAATCATGTCTGACAAACCTGATAACCATCTAAGACGAAAAGAACTGTTTGGTGAACAAGGGAAGAGCTGTGAATCTTGGTTTCTCATGATTATGTCAAAACTTATGACAAAACTCTTCCACTAACAAACTGATGAAATATGGGCCAGTTAACTAGACAGTGAGGTAATCTGAAATCTGCGTAACTTCTGTTTTTAAAGAGTTGGTGATCAGCAAAATCCATGGAGGCCACATCCTAGTGGTATGTCCCAAGGGTCTATAATGAGGGCAATCATATTAATAAATTGAGTGATGGGAAAATGAACCCTCAGCAAGTCTACATTATAAGCAATGGGAACAAATCAATACACAGGAAATTCCATTTAAACACAAATAAAACTTCTTAACTGTGAGTGTGATCAAACGTTGCAATAAATTGTTAAAAGAAGTTGCCTAGTCTCTATTCTCAGACATACTCAAAATCCCTCTGGACCTAATCTGACCCTGGTTTGATCAGGGAGTTTGACTGGCCAATCTCTAGAGACCCCTGTCGACCTCAGCTATTTTGTGTTTGAGTTAAGTTTCCAAGTGAGTAGGGGTTTGTGTTACCATTTTTTTCCTACCAATCTCTGACACAGGTTAAGGGGCTGGCCAGGGGATAAACAGACCACATAATATGCTCTGGAGTGTTATTAATCCCCAGTTCATAAATGTTAATGACTTTCCTGCTCATGGCTAATCCAGACAGAGAAAAGTGGTTTTGAGATTAGAAGATAAATCCTTACCTTCATGGCAGGCCCAAAGGACTCTGAAGCATTTGGGGAAATGACATGTTAGCATCAACACCAATTCTGCATCAGGATGCACCAGCACAGATTTATGTTCCTGAGAGGCATCCCATTTATCACGTGTGTGCTGCAATATCTCACTTTGCATAGGTTTTTCCACAAAAGTTCAAGCCATGTTGAGACTGAGAATATAAAGAGCAAAAATATCAAGAGAGACTCTGTAAGGTGAAATGACAGATACCTCCTGTACCTGTTCTCTCACCACTCATTTCATTCCCTTTCACTTGTTACTTTGGCAGTGTGGACTGTGTTCTTGCAGTCCCTCAGACAGCCCTTCATTCGGACAATTTGAAAGAAACCCAGGTTTTATAGTCTTCCCTGAGCAATCTGGGAAGAACAACTTCAGGAAAACAGATGTGTTTCTACTCTTATCTGAACAGTTGAGAGAAGGGGAGAGATATCAGATTGATGCATATTCAATCTGAAATTATTTATATGCATGTACATATTTTTCTGTATGTGTATCTACAAATACATGCAGATACATGTGGATATGCACATGTATAAGCATAGAAAAAGAAGAGATATGCCAGGTAAATATTTCAAATGCCTGTTCAGACTACTATTACATGGGTTTGTGTGGTTTTGAGCATTAGGATAGGGTTTTTCAATACTTTCTTATTTCACCGTCTCCTGTCTATCAAAGAGATGAAAGTTATGTTGGGACAATGGAAAAATACGAGCAATTACCGCAGAAAAGTAAAGCCATCCTAAACTTAAGTGCCCAGGCCCAGGAACTGGTATCACAGGATATTGCCACTCTGCAATTTAAGGGAAAGATATCATGATGATAATAAGGGTCAAATCCTTGTGAAAATGGCCATGTCTTTGACATGTTTATCAAAATAATCTCAGGAGATGTTCAGCGTTCTTTCTGATCTTTGCCTGCTAGCTAATGCAAATATTTCCTTTTTTAAATATTTATACATGACCCTCATGGGAATCAGGGTTGGTGATGAGTAAGGATC
Organism: Ifrita kowaldi; assembly: GCA_013398055.1. NCBI lineage: Eukaryota > Metazoa > Chordata > Aves > Passeriformes > Cinclosomatidae > Ifrita > Ifrita kowaldi. Next base: position 1,039,190 of record VZRS01010586.1, on the reverse strand, counting down.
ATGAAGAGATCACAGAATAATAGAATTAAGTTGGAAGGGATCTTAGAGGTCATCCAGTTCCAATCCCCTGCCATGGACAAGCACACCTTCCACTAGACTAGGCTGCTCAGAGCTCCATCCAACGTGGGCTTGAGCACTTCTGTTGATGGGGTATCCACAGCTCCTCTGGAATCTGGAGGTGTTCCCTGTTTAACCAAACTGACTTAACATCTGGAACAGAAGCTGAGGCTGCTTTCTCCAAAATACCATGAGTAGGTCAGTTTTATGTTTCCAGATAGCCTTAACAATGTGTGTGTCCAACAACCCAAGCACACACACCCCATGAGCGGATGTTAATTTCCTAAGTCTCTTGTCTTTGTTGCTCTAAGTAGGAAAAAATTGGCAAATATAAGATAAAAGGTTGGTCAAAAATATAAATTAAAAAAAAGGGTTGTTCACCATAGATATCCATTTACTTTTTAAATTTTAGAATATGTTTTGCACTACACAACCATCACAGTCAAAACCACTACTCTTTTGCCTGCTACAATATTCAATTAGCAATTGAAAAGCTTGAAAAATTAATATCTAGGGTGACTCAATCCTGGAGACATTCCCAGTGCATGTAGTAAACTGAAGTTCTTCTGAACCTGGTGCAGCCAACACTAACAGTGTGTTAACAAAATATCCCAGTTATGAGTATTCTGGTTTGTCTGGAACAGAAACTAAAATATAAAGAAAATTTATAAAGGTCTCAAGTAAAATGATGTTTCTTGTAGGGCTCAGAAAAATAAAAACAAACAAACAAAAAAATCATTTTTCAGGTATAGTAGAAGTAAAAAAGATTTGAAGAGTGGAATATTTCCATTACTAAGTAGTATTAAAAAATGATAATAATATGAAAAAAAGGATATATTTTATATGAAAAGTTACCTTTCATATTTGAAAGAGGCAGTATGAAGTACTTGTAGCAGATAAGGTCAATTAAGCACTTTTCAGTCCAGTAGTAACCAGTAAAGATAGAGAAATATTACTTCTAGACATAGACATTTACAGATCATGGGACTGAAATCCTCATCTCATGAATGCGAGTGTGTGCCCTAAGTGCCCATCTTCCTGTTAATGTGCATTTGTATTATTTTTTTTAGAAAAAAACCCAAAATAACACAAGAACACCATAGGATTATAAAATGATAGCACTATTGTTCCATTGTATTAAAAAATAATTAGATATCAGTTCTGGGTAAGACAATGGAAAATTTTACAAGACACTCAGAAAATAGAAAATTGAATAATATATAGTTGGTAGAAAATTGGTAGATTATGATCAATAATTAACAACAACAACAACAGCATTAATAATAATGATAATAAAGTTTTATTGAAAATAGTTTCCATAAAACAAACCTGGTTTAATGTTTGGAGGCGCTTGCAGGTTGCTTGATAAGAATAATTCTGCTACTATGCTATACATTGAAGTATTCCCTATTTCAGCACACCATTTTGATTAAAAATATGTACTTCAGAGTATCAACAACACACACACACTTTTCTGTGTTATGCTCCCAGCTGATTAACTGGCAGCTATGAAAAAAAATTGTTATCAATAAAGAATCACCAGTGAATAAGAGAAGTTTAGAAAATGGTTTTGTGCTCATCAACATTTTAAACAGGGAACTGGAAGGAAATATAAAGTCATTACTGTGCAGATGACACAATATTTGTCCTTCCTTTAGCTGGAGGGATAAAAATTAGCAATATCCAAGCAGCCACACAAAGGCATGTGGGTTGCATGGCAAACCGGTCTCTGCCATCCATGATATTTAGTTTTGCTGTGTTTGGTTCTTTAAATGCAATCATATATTTGGGAACAACAGATGCACCCCAGACACAGGACGCTGGAAACTGAAGACTTTGAAAAGGTTAAGCGTAAACGATGACTTTAAGAGGGGCAGTGATAGAAGAGAAGCTTGTGTGATGCTAGGCTGCATAAAAAGGGAAGAAGTAGGAAAGAGAGGAGAAAATATTCCATTTCAGCATTCAGCATTCACAGGACTGAGACTAGAATACAGTTGTGGCATCTGCATGAATAAAAATAAAGAGTTTATTAAAAAAAATGAGCTGGGTGCAGAAAAGAGCCATGGAAGTGATTTCAGGTCCAGAGAAACTGCTTCACAGAGAGAGAGACTTAAAGAGCTCAATCTGTTCAGCCTATTAAAATGAAGACTGAGAGGTGACTGCAGTACAGCGTATCAGTACCTTCACAGGGGAAGAACGCTGGGTATTAATGGGCTCTTTAATCTAGTGGGGAAAGGCACATCAAGAACTAATGGCTGGGAGCTGAAGCCAGACAAATTCAAATTAGAAATTAGGCACAACGGAGGAGATGATTAACCAGAGTCACAAACTACTGAGGGAAACAGTGTTTTCCCTATTGCTTGGTATCTTCAAAATCAGAAAAGATGGGTTTGGGGTGCTTTTTGTTTTTTTGGGTTTTTTTCAGATCTGATTTGGCTGAAGTTTTGTTTTTTAATAAAAAGGCATAGCTCAGTCCAGGTTTGTGCAGATTTGACATGGTACAGGTGGGTGAGAGAAGTCTCTTGATGTGCACTGAGATGACAAAAAGCTAAGTGAATGTAGCTAGCATAGGGATGAGCCTGAGCTAACTAATCTGGCCCATATATTAAAGCTCCAGTCTCAAGAGCCTTTTATGCTTTCCAGTTGGCACCAGGAAATGCAGCTTGTCTTTTTTTATGTGAAGTACCCTACAGAAACATCCTTTCTTTTAAATAAGGATACGTTTTATATCCCTAAAGAGATGAGATATTAACACAACTTTGGCCAGATACAACATCAGAACTTTAGTTTCAGGGTTTACAGTTCACAGAGCTCAGCCTTCCAATTTTAAGGATCAATATTCTACTTTAAATATACATATATATATATGTAAATAACATTAAGTAATTGAGCTCTAGATCTCCTTTCTTAATCTTTTTGTTTGCTTTGGCGGTTTTGTGGGGCTTTTTTTTTGTTGTTGTTTTTGTTTTTCTTTTTGTTTCTTTGGTTTTTAATGAAATGCAGAGAAAAAATGGAAGACACAACACAAAGGAACTAGAAAATTAAACTCGAATAGATTGATAAAATGTGAGCTGTGCTGCTGGAGTTTTGAATTTGTTAGCCCCAATGTCTTGAATAGAGGGGCTGCTGCCATTTTCTCAGCCAGTTATTCCAGGAAACCAATGTACCATCCACAAGGGTGGCATGAGTTTTAATATGCTGCTAGACACTTGCTACTTTTCTCATTACAAGCAGAAAAACAGATACCAGGGATGATGATTATACAGACTATGTCTCCTTCTAGTATTTCCAGATGGCTCTGTTTTGTTGTGATTCTAATGCCATTGCAAAATGCATTTATTAAGAGAATGTGCTCTTCTTTTTCTTTCTTCTTTCCTTTTCTTTTCTTTTCTCTTTCTCTTTTTTTATTTTTTCCTTTTTCTTATTTGTTTGCTGATACCCCAGAGTGCTGTGCAGTGCTGGAGAAGAATAACCCCATGCACTCCATGCCTCAGTACAGCCTGGGGGCCTCCCTGCTGGGAAGCAGCTTTGTGGAAAAGGAGCTGGGGGTCCTGGCAGACAACAACCTGCCCCCGAGCCAGCAGCGTTCCCTGTGGGCCAGGAGGGCCATTGGTGCCCCGGGTTGCATTAGGATAAGCATTGCCAGCAGGCCAGGGAGGTGATCCTGACCCTCTGCTGAGCCATGATGAGGCGTCACATGGAGCACTGTGTCCAGTCCTCAGCTCCTCAGGACAGGGGAGACGTGGAGCTCTTGGAGAAATTCCAGTGGAGAGCTTGCAAGGATGATCAGGGCACTGGAGCATCTCTGTTATGAAGAAAGGCTGAGGGAGCTGGGGCTGTTCAGCCCCAAGAAGAGGTGACTGAGAGGGGACCTCATCCATGTCTGTCAGTGTCTGCAGGGAGGTGACAGAGGATGGAGCAGGCTCTGCTCAGGGGTGCCCAGCAATGGCACAGGGGAGAGTGGGCACAAACTAATGCCCAGGAAGTTCCACCTGAACATGAGGAAGAATTTCTTTACTGATTGCACAGATGGCCCAGAGAGGCTGTGGAGTCTCCCTCACTGGAGATCCAGAACCTGTGCCATGTGCTCTGGGATGACCCACTATGCTCCCTCCAACCTAACCCATTCTGTGATTCTGTGATTAAGCATAAGTCCCTTCTTAGCATCTGGATTTCATATTTTCAGAGTGGTCACTACCCAGCAGATCTGTTTTATTTTCCACAGAACAATATAAAAAAGTGGAAATTAAAAAAAATATATATGCTTCAAGTTTCCATTTTTTTCTTTGTGCAGTTCTAAAGAAGGACGACATTCCTGTTCAAAAATTGCTTAAAAATTCATTCAGTGTCTATGAGATTTAGTCCAGCTGTTTAATTATTTTTTTATAAATGTTCACTGTTTATGGTTGCCATTTCAATGAAAGGTAGTATTTATTACATTTCAAATTTGTAGACAGGAAAAATGTTATTAAGTGTGGCCTCTTCTTTGCCTTCTCACTACATTAGAGAGGATTCTGATTTCAGAATGGCCTTTTAAGATAAATAACACATTTTCCCCATTTTTTTTTCCAGAATTAATGGTAAGTCATTTGAAACAATTGATGTCAAGGTTATAAAGAAACAGTAAACATCAGATCATGACAGGAATATGATTATGGCTGAAGTCCCCTGTTAGGTCTCAGTCTCCCCTGAATTATACCCACACCAAACACACACAATGCAATGGTGACACCAAAGACTTTACAGCTGAGGTAGAACTAGCTACTGCTAGAACTTTTCCAAAGGCCAGCAACTTCTACAGGAATAAATCTTTGATTTGAGAGTGTATGGAACAGGACTTCAATACGAATTTACAATTATCAACTTTAATTTTGTGCCATGTGGGGAATATATTTTCAAAAGAATGAAGCTTAAACTGAAGAGATGAAAAACATGGAAAGGGTGATGGATGTTACCAACATTTTTTTCATTTGGTTTTGTTCAAATGTCTCATAATTTTCAGTAACGCTAGAAAACACCTGCATCAGTTCTCCTTGTTTCTAGCCTGTTTCACTTTACAAGCCCTCAAGGAGTCAATTTTCCAAGGATTTAGGGAAACTCAATATATTCCTTAAAAATGAACTGGTTTAAGCCTGAGAACTTCTGCCTGAGATTACAAGCCCCGCACCAAACTAATGTAAAACCCTCTGAAATGACCCGAAGAGAATGTGATGAAATCTTACGCAGTTCAGTAAAAATTTGTCTAGAATTCTCTACTTTACATGTTTTCCAATCAAATAAGAGAAAGTTTTAGTACTAGTATATAAATTTTCTTTTTTCTTTTCTTTTCTTTTCTTTTCTTTTCTTTTCTTTTCTTTTCTTTTCTTTTCTTTTCTTTTCTTTTCTTTTTTCTTTTCTTTTCTTTTCTTTTCTTTTATTTCATTTTGACACATCATTCACTGTATAGAGCACATGAGCATCAAAGAACAGTCTATACAGGGGGATGGGAAACTTCTTCTATTAACCTTAAATTTTATTTTGAAAATATGAGAAAATATCAAAGAAATTATAGCTAACAGATCCACTGGAAGTGCAACTTGAGCAATCCAGGCTGGACAGTGGGAAAATGTCTGCTATTGGGGATTGTGCAGCCCTGGAGATAATCACACAGGAAATTGAAGAAGTTTCTGTCCCCGGATGCTTTCAAGACCAGGCAGGTAAAACTGTGCCTCGCCTAACACACTAGTTTCTTACTTCAAATAGACAGCTGGACTAGAGGCTTCAAAAATGTTGCCCAACCAATATATTTTGTAGGTAGCTAAATAATTGCAACATGTATTGGATCACTTCTTCTTTTAAACTAAATTTATTAATCAAGGCCTAGTAAGTCATCTCAAATGAGTCATAAGGACACAATAATTTGTCTATTAAAGATTCTAAGCTCTTTTAATTCAGTATTTCACATCTTATGTTGCTCTATAGAAAGCAAAAAGTATTTTTTATGAACAGTTACTAAATAATCTGGATTTAGAAGGAATTTCTAAGACACCTAAAAAAGCATTTTTACAGAATCATAGAGTCATTTAGGTTGGAAACGACCTTTAAGATCATCAAGTCCAACAGCAGACCCAGCACTGCCAAGCCCACATGTCCCTAGACCCCACAACTGGACAGTGACTCAGCCCTGGACACACTGTTCCAATGCTTGTCAACCCTTTTGATGAAGAACTATTTCCCTAATATCCAATCTAAACCTCCCCTGACTCAACTTGCGGCTATTTCCTCTTGTCCTATTACTTGTTACTTTAAAATGCGCTTGTTTTATTTTATTTTGGCTTTATGAAAAAAAAAAATCATCTGAATAAAAATAAAGTTTTAGTGCCAATTTTGTTATGATACCATATTTTGACATATTTTAGAATGAAACATTATAGCTTTCAATTTCCAAAATATCATTTCTGTTATTCCCTTGCAAGATTAATCCTCTCCTTCCTGCTGCGTCTTCAAATAAAAGAAAAAGTTAAACTTTTTTATTTGAATATTTTCTTCAGTGATCCGTTTGTGGTACTTTTCATTTTCTGTATTCATATTTGAAAGAAAATAAATTAAAATAAAGAAAACAGTTTCATATTGATATGTTTTCCTTCTTTCCAACTCTGTAGTTTTCTATTTCAACCTTCAAGTGCAAAAATGAAAAACAATTGGTATTCTAGCACTTTTACCAATCAGTTACTTATTGCACTAATACAAAATACAAATTATTATCCTACATGCTAAAAAAATTAATTTCTTTACCAGACTGACTTGGAATATGACCCTAGAGCTTCTGTATTCACCTCTAAAAAAAAAAAAAGATGGTACTTTTCCACTACAGTCTTTCAAAATTTATACATTTAGAATGCTTAACACTATATGGAGTTATTTCTAATTTAAAGCAGTATGACTCTCCTAAATACAGTGCTTTTATTGTGATTTACACCACTGTTGCTGAGCTCTGAATCACAACCATGTCTATATTTATGGTTTTCACAATCCCTTTGGTTGTATGTAATTTTTACAGTAGAATAAAAATAGCAGACCCCTACTTAAAGGACCTTATCATCATAGATCCTTAATTACAGCTATGTTAAAGTAACCTCTATAGTGGCCCATGAGCCAAAGCAACAATAAATAAAAGGGACTGTAAAGTGAGTAGCTTCTTCCAAAGGGAAATGTCAGCCTGCGCAAGGAAATGTCACCAGTGCAATAACATTTCCCACTGCAGCACGGGGCGCTGAGTGGGAGCAGAGCAGAGAGAGGAGCTGGTGCTTTGTGAAGGGTGTGCGTGGTGAGAGGCTGGGGACACACAGAGCTGTCTGTCCACTGGGCAAAGCAGGAGCAGCTGCCAGCTGGGTGATCAGAACTGTCAGGCTGAGCCAAACTGGAGACTCTGGGCTAGACCCCTGGAACGAGGCGGCTGCATCAGTTTGACATCGATGCCCCGCCTGAGTATTATTTATTTTAACTCGGACACTACATAGTCTTCCCTGGAAGCAGCAGAGCTTTTCTTCCATCAGATGTGTTTCTGTTTCTGCAACAGTTGACATGGCAGTGTCAATCAAAGGAGACTGGACATACCAGAAGTTCACCAGCCTCTGTCTTCTGGGCGAGGTGGTCACATATGATATACATAGGAGAACACTGTGGCAGAACTCAGATGTCCTACAAGAAGACTTAGACACAAAATATGGAGGAATTTACCTAATTTTCCTACAGGCAGCAAGTCTATCTGCAGAATTTTCTTTCTTTCTAAATCCCTGCTTCCATCTCCAATTAACTTTAAACTGTGCTTTTGATTTCTCTCTGGATCCAGTTTGATTTTGCCCAGCCTCCCACCACATGGGATACACACACAGACCTTTAGTCCTGGGTTTGAAGAACCACACTCTGGGCCAGAGAGCTTCCCCATTTTGCCTCTCATGTGTCCATCTCTTGGGATGCTAGAGCTCTAATGCCTTGCTATTTTTGTAACAGGAAGAGGTCTTCTTGCTTCATTTGTTGAATTGGAAAGACCATGCCTAACACAGTGTCTGGCTTTAATGAACTCGGTGATTATCTCTGTTCTGAGAGCAGCTGTAAGAGCTGCTCTTGGTGCAGTCATACCAGTGAACAGAACACTCAGACCAAAAAGAAAAAGGGAATCTGCCGATTCCAAGCATTCATGAAGCCCAGTACCTGTAAAAACCAGTAACAAGGCAGGTGAAATTTAGTTACCCTCATCTATGACATGCACTGAAACATGCTCAGCCACAACCCTAGGAAAGACAGTTCAGTCAGTATGAGGAAGCAGGACTTACACAGAGATTTTTATGCTGAAGACAGGAATTTGCATAAAGAAACATAAACTGTGTTGCATTATACACTAAACATAAATGAGAAATAACACACACCAACCTCTGGTCAACTGTACAAGGCATATGATTCCCTCTGCATATGGTTTTAGCCGTAAGCATGAAAGGTTTGTTGGGACTTTATTTCCCTTCACTAACTGAACTTGTTCAAAGGTACAATGAGAATCAGACCCTTTGCTTAGGGGGAAATCAAAGGGGAAATCAAACCCAGGAAATGCCTCTGGCCCTACCCCTCCAGTCTGTGCCACATCATATAACTAAAAGATCCAGCTTTACATCTCAGAAGAACTAACCTTTTGATGTTGCTCACAGATGGTATCTGCTGCCAATGTCCTTTACCAATTTTAACTGTCAGACTCCTCACATGGAAAAAAGGGCTTCATTTTCCCAGCAGAGGTGAAACTTTTTTTACTTCCTCCTCCTTCTGCCCCCAGCTCCTTTGCATCTTTTCAATTTATGAAATGCTTTGGGATCATTCTGGGAGAAAAGCTCCATGCAGTATAACCACATTAGCTTGTAAAGCAAACAGAAAAAAATGGCCTGTTGGTCATAAACAAGCTGTCTGCAAATTTGTCATATGCTATCTCTGCACTGGATCTTATTCAGGACTGCAAGATGTGGTGGTTTGTTTTATACTGATGGGCACTGTTGCCAGGGATTCCATCCCAATATAGATGTTTGTAATACACATCGTGTGTCAGTCTCTTCAGTCAGTTGTCGGTAATAGAGTTTGAAAGGCATATAGTGACAGTATAAATGCATATGGTATATCTGAATATTTTGTTAGAAGGATGATGGGTCCTGGCTGCTTAGGATGCTACATGGACTCCCTTGCAACATGCATCTTTACCAACTCTGTCTCCCAAACTGGAAACAAAGACAAGCCATGCTGGTCTCTCTTTACTGTCAGTGGAGTGAAATCTGGAGGGCAATTCATCTGACCTGCCTTTGACCTTTACCTTAGAATGAGATGAGCTTCTTTCTGTATTTCTTTCTACTGACTGTGAAAACAAGACCCACACGATGCGCTTAACAACTGCAGCTCAGTGCAATTTCTTAAACTTAGGCCCTGCCTACTCTGATCAACCGCTCTTTTCTGGGAGCAGCATCCATGTGGTATCTGCCAGCCCTTTTTGCTGTCTCAGCATAGAACATTTCAAGTGTTAGTACTTTTTACATGATCAGCTGAAAGTCGCAGGCTAAGCTCAGTGCTGGGGGAGCTTTTCAGTAGACCACAAACAGGTGGTAGGGCACGACACCTGGCTTCCATTGGCAGGTGGTTCTAGACATCTCCCTAAAGTCCTGTTCCACTTGGGCCAGCTCTGTGTGGGTGCCTCCAAAATGCAAGGACACTTCAAGTGTTGTCAGACTTCTATTTTCAGGCAACTGACTCAAGCCACTATATATCTAAATTTAGGTGTTTGCATATGAGCTAGGTGTCTAAGCTTGGAGAGCTATTGGTTGACCAGATATAGACATTTGCTTCATCTCTTTCTAAACCACTAATTGTATTGACTAGACCTCTACTCTCTTTAATGGGTACCTGGCCATTTATCTTGCGTGCAGACATCTAAAATTAGATGTCTTAATCCCTGAGCCTAATCACACCACTAACTTTTAGATTCCTAATTAAGATAAATTAATTGAAAACTGCAAGACCTTTGCATCATTTTCGAGCCTTCTTTGAGCTTTCATCTACCCTTAGTCGGAAAGAGTAGATGACCATAATGCTTTCTCATTTGATGAATTGCAGGAATTAAAAAAAAAACAAAACAACAAAATTATCAAAAAATCAGAAACTGGGTTTCTGAAGAAAAAAAACAGAAGCTTTATGTATGTGGAGATTTGCTTCTTCATTCTGAATAGTCATGAAATATCAATCAAAACTCCAAAAGATGGATTGCTCTATTCTGTCACCAAGCTAAGTGTGTCAGGGGTGGTTTAGGGTGGATTTCAGGAGAAGGTTCTTCCCCCAGAGGGTGGTTGGGCACTGGAGCAGGGTCCCCAGGACAATGGTCACAGCACCAAACCTGACAGAGTTCCAGAAGCGTTTGGATAATGCCCTGTGCAGGGCCAGGAGTCAGACTCAGTGATCCTTGTGGGTCCCTTCCAACTCAGGATATTCCGTGATTCTGTGATTCTGTCAAGAGAGAGCTACAGAAGCTTATTTTCTCCACCTGGCTGGCACTACTGGCCAGACCTGACTGAAGATTTGGGTAACCTTATTACTAGAGCTTTGTGCCAACACTTAAAAGTCTTGTTAAGCTTGAGCACAAGGATGTGAATCAGATCTGTTCTGGCTGCTCTGGCATGAGAGGTGAGTACATTCAGCTCTATGCAGTTGCATGTGTAGACTTTACCTTGTTGAAAGTGTTTACTCAAGCTTTGGCATTTTTGGGGGTGTTTTTTTTATTGGGTTTTCTGATTAATTTTTGCAGTTGTTTTTGGAGGATTTGTTTTTGTTTGCGGTTGGGTGGTTTTGGTTTGTTTTTGGGTGGTTTTGTTTGGTTTTGTTTTTAAGAAATACCAGGAGACAATTTGTTTTCTCATTAAATAAAAGAGATATAAGGTTTTGATTACCAGCTTCAGATAAGTCTGGTGAAGTTGAAAGACTGTAACTACAACATGAATACTAAAAATTTGCAGAAAGCAGAACATGCACAGGACAGGATAGGACAAAGTGTCAAAAAATATTCAAAAGATTGTACAAGAATTGAAAGTACTCATTCTTACCTAATTAGAGGTTATTTGTGCCTCCCTACAGAAAATGTCCTTTGAAAGCTAGTTGTGTCAAAACCAAACAGTGTTTATTTACATAAATTGTTTTTTTTTTCTCAGAAATAACATTCATGTGATTTCATTTCTTCGAAGTGACACATATTTTCCATTTCAACAGCTATGGAAGGTAGTGAGTACATTTGTTTCAATTTTACATGAAAGAAACTGAGACAGAGAGGGCCAAACCAAAAAGGTATTTAACCTTCTACTTCCTTTTGAAATCATCATATAGCAATATCTTTGGAGATGTAGCTATAAACTTTAAAAGCAATATTCAGAGTACTCACTTTCACATCATAATGGCCAAAAATCAATTTCATTGATTCTATGCTGGCTGTTGAGCAAGGAGAGCTCTTGATTCTCATGTCAGAGGCTCTGTGGGAACTGTTCAAGGGTCACCTACAACCTGTAGACTTTTTAGGGATACACCTTCATTGTAAAAATAGCTCACTCCTTGCATTGGGACCTAGCCCCTCATTCATTGAATCATTTGGGTTGTTAAGATCATCTTGTTCCAACCCCCTGTCAAGGGCAGGGACACCCTCCACTAGACCAGGTTACTCAAGGCTCCATCCAGCCTGGCCTTGAACACTTCCAGGGTCTTCCTCAACTTATCTGGGCAACCTGTGCCAGGGCATCACCACCCTCACATCAAAGAATTTCTTGCTAATACCTAAACTAAACCTGCTCTCATCACGCTGAGTATACAATAGCTTGGTACTACACAAAAAGAGGTATCTCTTTCCAATACATCAAAAATGTTATTGAGAGGATGGTCCACTCACAGGCTCAGCTCTTAAAAGCAGAATGATGATGGACTCCATTCCAAGTTATTCACCTAATGACCACTGTCATACCTCTACAGAAAATACAGGCACAAATCAGAGCACACCAATCAGCTGAGGGCTTGATATTTCTGGATTTTTTGGGGGTTTGTTTTCGTTTTCCCTTGTTATGGCTGATAAATTATTTTCAAGTTGTGCCTTGAATAACAGAGTAGAGAGAGGCATTTCATGTCCAGGAATTTTTCGAGGAAGTCCACATATATCATGGGCTTGACTGCAGTCTAATGCTTTAGGCCAGGCAACTCATGATTGTCCTGTTCTTTCTGAGGTCAGGCATCATGGAAATCTGCAGTGAGATTTGTGAGGCTCTAAGCTTAGACAATCCTTTGAAAACAGCTTCCTGGAATTTAAGGTTTTAAGTTCATTCAAAGCCCCATTTGGACACTGAAATAAACACTCTGGACCGCATCTCAAGTGCTTTGTTCAAGGTCATCTGAGAGGAGTTCAATGGATCTTGGAAATGAGCCCAGACCTCTGCTTAACTCTAGCCATAGATCCATCCATTTTCATTCCATAGCAGCATAATAGGGATTTGGAAAACTACTCTAAAACCTTGAGAACTGAATAGATATGAAAATCCTTCTGTATGTATTTGGAACCATCCCACAGATTTCAGTGGAGGAATATATTCTTTCTTATAACAAATTGAATTGCTAAATACCTATCGAAATCTCTCATTACTTGTTAAAGTAACTACAGCTTTCTCATAAATATTGTAGAGATACATGCAGAGGGTTAAAAAGCGACAGCTCAGTGGTCTGGAATTAAATCTGTTGCAGGTATATAATTTAGTGTGACGTTAATTGGGTAGTGGGGAAGCATAAATGAGGAACACAATGCGTATACACTGGAATTTTTTGTTAAAGAAGGAACACTGCAAATGCTAACCTCAGCAGCCCAAAATCAAAGAGAGCAGAGAGGAAGGGGAGGAAAGAATTAAAAAAAAACAACAAAAAAATTTCGCCCAAAAAAATAAACCCCAAAGAAACACACAAAACAATATACAACAAATAATTGTGTCTTGTTTCTTTGGGAAGAAGTTTAAATTAGTTACCAAGGATTAAGATTTTCAGCTGAAAGAGATCAGTTAAACTCTGAAAATGTAGGTTTAGCTGATTCTAAGTCATTGCAGTTCAGCTCATCTTTGTAATTCTGTGTCCTGGGGCAAATAGAGGGCAGCTGAACTTTGTGGACATCAGCTGTGACCACCAAGCCCCACACAGCCACTCACTCACTCCCACACCAGCAGCACTGGGGAAAGGACTGGAAGAGTAAAAGCTGTAATCTCATGGGTTGAGATAAAGACAGTTTAATAGGGAAAGCAAAAAGCCACACACGCAGGAGAGCAAAACAAGAATTAATTCACAGCTACCTATGGTGAGGTAGGTGTTCAGCCATCTCCAGGAGAGCAGGGCCCGATTATGCTCAACTGTGACTTGAGCAGACAAACTCCAAAACATCCCCTTTCTTCCTCCTTTTCCCCTCCACTTTACACACTGAGCACAATACCACATGGCCTGGAATGTCCCATTGGTCAGTTGGGGTCACCTGTCCTGGCTGTGTCTCCTCCCAACCTCCCAAGCACCCCCAGCCCCCCTCCAGCCTGGCAGTAGGAGAAGCAGAAAAGGCTTTGGCTGTGTGCAACTCCTGCTCAGCAATAACAAAAATATTGCTGTATTTTCAGCCCTGTGTTCAGGACAAATCCAAAACACAGCCCCGTACAGCCACTGGGAAGAAAATTCTCCTTAGGCCGGCCAAAACCACCGCACCCGTTCTCTGTTTTGCACTCACTGGCTAACCATTATTGACTTGTAGAAAATATGTGATGCATGGATTAAAGCTGGCAGAATGGGTGAGATCTTGTGGAAAGTGAACTGTCAAAGAGAACAGGGCAGCAGAAGTCACGTGAAGACCAAGAGGAACATATACTTCAGTCTTCTCTCAGGAAAACTTGTTTTAGCCACTTGCCCGACAAGAATTAAAAAAAAAAAATCTACTGCAAATAGAAANAAAAAAAAAAAAAAAAAAAAAAAAAGGTATAAAAACCTTCCCGGGATTGCACATCTTTATCTAGCTGAATGTATCCGTGTATCCCCACACCACAAGAAACTGAAAGATACAAAACATGGAGTTTGCCACTACAAAAGAGCTGAAGATACAAGAAATATTGCCGGTGCTGTGAGTCTCTTCTGCCCTAATTGCATGTGCGTTATTCCTGGCCTCGAACAGGGCTTCCTGTACTGTTTGTGCTTCTCTCTCTTTACCTCTCACTCTGTTTTTTGAGTCATTAGAGGTAGAATGTTCTGGTTTTGGTATTCAACTGGGTGTTCAGGCACTGACCTGGACGATTAAGTCATTTCACCTGTCTGCTATGCCTCCGGGTTCTTCCTTGACTGTTATGTTCAGGGTAGGGTCTGTCTTGTGTATCACTGAGAGTGCTGTGGGACCTTGGTCTCTGCTAGGGATATTAAATGTTGCTACCACACAGGCATTAAGTGTGCCTGCAGTTAGGCACAGGTAGTCTTACAGTAGAAACTGGGAAAAAAGAATAAATGTAATGCCCTGCCTTTTTAATTTGCACAGTCGCAGTTTTGGAGATTAGTCTTAAATTATTTTGAATTGCAAATCCAATTGGGCTTTAATTATGATTATGACCTCTACTTTGTGGCACACAGTTCAATCTGTACAGCCACAGTCTATGGTAAATTTCTGTAATGGTACTGTAGATGATGCACCATAACACAGAGCTTTGCCCTATATCTGTAGACAAAGACATGCATGCACATGCACATTTTGACTTGGAACAACCTCCTAATAATACAGATTTATTCTCCTCTGGGTTTGCTTTCTTGGCTTCCCTTCACTCCATATACAGGGTAGCAAGGACTCAGTGACTTGCTGGAAGAAATCTGTAGAGTATGTTAATTTCTGTGGAACTTAGGCAGCCTCATAAGTCTTAGAGATTAATAAGAATCTGGGAAGTATCTATCTTCTGGTGATGCTTTCATTTGCGCAGTAATAAAGCTCGCCTTTCTTGTTTAATAAAAACAATGAGGAAACAAATGGGTGTGCAGGCATTGGAACTTTTGAGGAATTAATTCAAAAGCACGGAGGAAAGTTTTTTATCATGCTGTAAGCACCAGAAAGGTGAAAATTACTCTTCCCCAGAGCTCTTACCCTCTGTGTGCCTTATCTCCAAGTTACACCAAATTTAAGGCAAAACTCTCAGCAGGTGCAAAGTGTCTCTTAGAAAGTGCTGATCATTTTCCTGAAAGGTGCTGGGCACATTTCAGTGAGACCATCACAAGCCTGGGACAGTTTTGCATAATTCAACTTCTTACCTTGCCCACTGGAACAATTTCCTGGTAGAACATTCCCTCTCCAACCAAATGATGTTCCCGTGGAAAATTTCAAATCAGTGAAAATTTTGAGGCTTTTCTTTTCTTTCTTATAATTATCTTTTGGTTTTGGAGAGATGGCCATGATTTTGCCTGGCTGTTCCCTTTATCCTCCCCCCTAGAAGGTTTTTGTCACTTCAGCTTTCTGTGCACAGACAGGCAACTGATGGAAGCAGGAGCCTTGCAGTAGGCAGGGGGCCAGGGGCTGAGCACCCAGCTCCTGTGCGGATCCCAGTCTCCCTGCAGCTCCAGCTGCCAGAGAGGCACAAACCCAAGTTGCTTAGCATCCCCACATCTCCTGCAACTCTGGCTGCCAGAGAGCTGGAGCAGAGTGAGAATTCGCAAAAGCAATTTGCTTACCCCTCAAAAAAAAAAAAAGAACTAACTTTGCAAGTTAGCACAGTCTTTATCATTTAGGTAAAAGGATTTAACAAACAAACAAACAAACAAACAAAAAAGAGATGTTCCAAACTTTGTTTTCCTTTGATACAAATTAATTAATTTATTATATTAAAAGTGACTTTGATGTCTTGAGAACTGCACCTTTGTCCGCTGGAGTTACACAGTGAAACAGTCCTCTTCCTGTGGCCGAGAGCTGACCAAGTCTCTCTGCAGCCACCAGTTCCCGAGCTCTGTTTCAGGATGAACACAGCTGCCTACAGGGGCAATATTCAGTACCAGGAATGAAAGGATAGTGCAGCAATTACTTATTAGCGGTTCTGAGCCTCCTTATCTTACTACTATGGCACTTGGTGGTCTCAGGAAGTGGTCCTATTCTTGTCTTTCTACAGGGGGAATTTCTCTNAATTTCAAATCAGTGAAAATTTTGAGGCTTTTCTTTTCTTTCTTATAATTATCTTTTGGTTTTGGAGAGATGGCCATGATTTTGCCTGGCTGTTCCCTTTATCCTCCCCCCTAGAAGGTTTTTGTCACTTCAGCTTTCTGTGCACAGACAGGCAACTGATGGAAGCAGGAGCCTTGCAGTAGGCAGGGGGCCAGGGGCTGAGCACCCAGCTCCTGTGCGGATCCCAGTCTCCCTGCAGCTCCAGCTGCCAGAGAGGCACAAACCCAAGTTGCTTAGCATCCCCACATCTCCTGCAACTCTGGCTGCCAGAGAGCTGGAGCAGAGTGAGAATTCGCAAAAGCAATTTGCTTACCCCTCAAAAAAAAAAAAAGAACTAACTTTGCAAGTTAGCACAGTCTTTATCATTTAGGTAAAAGGATTTAACAAACAAACAAACAAACAAACAAAAAAGAGATGTTCCAAACTTTGTTTTCCTTTGATACAAATTAATTAATTTATTATATTAAAAGTGACTTTGATGTCTTGAGAACTGCACCTTTGTCCGCTGGAGTTACACAGTGAAACAGTCCTCTTCCTGTGGCCGAGAGCTGACCAAGTCTCTCTGCAGCCACCAGTTCCCGAGCTCTGTTTCAGGATGAACACAGCTGCCTACAGGGGCAATATTCAGTACCAGGAATGAAAGGATAGTGCAGCAATTACTTATTACCGGTTCTGAGCCTCCTTATCTTACTACTATGGCACTTGGTGGTCTCAGGAAGTGGTCCTATTCTTGTCTTTCTACAGGGGGAATTTCTCTTAAAGAATACTGGCCAATCTGGTACTTGCCCTGCTTCTTAACCAGGCCAGTACTTCATCCCCTGTAGCTCACACAGATGGAAATGTAACATGCAGGAGGTTATTGCTTGATAGGTGCTGCATGCAGACATTGCTGTCTTTCTGGGTCAAGGATGGACTGGGTGTTTGAGTTCTTCTCCTCTCAGCTCCCTGTTCCTGAAGTGAAATATTTTAAGTGGCAGTAAAGTTTCCTGTTTATCTCTCTTTGACAACCTGAGAAATAAAATTAAGTGGGATATTATTCTTACTTGCAACGGTTTCATCCAGCCTTACTGTATAAACCTACAAAAATTGCTTAATGGGCAGGTCTGGGTTGCTGAGATTTGTTCTTACCTGTTTTTCGGCTTGTTGTCTTTATCTTCCACATAATTCCTATGGTGGCACATTTGAGGGTGATCCAGCTCTGTCTGGGTGGGGAACATCCAGGATTCTTACACTGCTAGGAACCCAGTTATGGTCAGGAAGCTTTTGACTTTGCTTCTGATCTGGAGCTGGTACTGTGGCACAGGTCTGGGTCAGGATATTATGTTTGTAACCATATTACAGTGGATCTGTTTGGGCCCTGACTTTAACCTTCACTTAATAAAAATGTGTTCTAGCCACAGGCTATGAGTTCTCATGACTAGCAAAGGTAGGGACCTTTGCAATGTAATAAAACAGGGAGAAAATATTGTGAGATACAGCACAGGTTCTGCTCTCCCCCTCCCATCTTCTTGCACTCTGAAGTGAAACCTTTGTTTTAGAAATAAACACTTTGGAACTTAAATCAGTTTTTGTTTAATCAAGTCCACTTTTTAAATATTCTTAAATAAAATACTACTTAAAACGGGTAATTTTACATGAAGTGGGAGAGAGATAGTGCAAGAACCTACAGTATATCAGACTGAATTAGTTTTTCATGCTACAAGATGTAAACAAATCTATTTAATTAGAACACCTTGTTCTTATTGCATTCAGAGTCATTTTTTATACAGGCAGAAAGAAAAAAAAGGGTTTGGCAGCAAATTTCTACAATACTACAAAAAACCCATCTGAACTGAGCATCTCCCTCACTAAAATGGATGTTTTCTACTTGTTTTAATCGGGGTCTCAAAGTCTAACCCCCAGCTACAGAGATGATCCCTGGGCCAAGTACTTACATTTCTAGGCACCAGTTTGATGTGAAACTCTTCCTTTCTACTTCATCCACATCTAGACATTGGATGTGTAGTCATGTAGGGGGAAGCTGGTCCTTCAAGTAACCTGTTTAGGTTATGCATACCAAGACCAGGCTTCACTCATGGAACTTCCTGCCTCTGCCAAGGCCATGAGATTTCCCTGCTTGCTCACCTCTGGGGCAATCTGTCCAATTTCCACCATTATTCCGTACGTGTAACCCAGAAACAGTAATGACTTTCCCCTCTTTGCAGTTCTTTTCTCTGCTTTATAAGGTAAAATGGAATCTGGAACAGCAACAGGAGGAAGGAGAGAGGCTGTGTGCTCGAGGGCTTTATTAAACCACATAAACTCTAAGATCACCTTTCTCTTTCCTCTCTGGTAGCCGTGCAAGGAGCCCACTTGGCTATACAGGCTCATTAGTCACAACAGAGAGGCAGCACAAGGTCCCACAGTGACAAACTGCCACCTAAATCTAGGTAATGTGCCGTGCTAAAATGCTGTACTCTGGCTTGCAGCAAGATCTCAGTTCCTTGCTAAGGTGATGTTACTTTTTCTTTCTGAATTCTAGACCTGGATTTACCACCCCTGTGGCCTGTCCTTTCTTTGATACACATTTTAAAATGTGTAGCTCCCTGCCCATGCACTTTCGAAGGCTCAAATGGGCAGTGGAGGCACACAAATATTACCTGAGAATATTATGCATAATTCCAGACCTCTAGATCCAGTCACTACACAGAAACTCTCAGGCCAACACAGAGGTAGGTTGAGCTATTAGACGCCAGCATGGGTGTCCTTCCTCTCCTCTGTACATAGTAGCCAGGTCTGTCCCACCAGAATAGTGCTACAAGAAAGATTCCTTGACTGTGTTGTAGTAGAAAGACCTCATGGTGGGATCTGGGAAAAAAAACAGGGAGAACTTTCCTGAGTAATCTTTCCTGAATGATCTGACCAACTGTCTGAGCAGAGCTGCACAATGCAGCCAATGAAGTGTGTCTTCATCCCATGATGCCATGTGTTTTGGTTCCTCATACACCAGTCAGTCATGTTGCATACTGGTCCAGAAGTCTATGGATGTAGATTAAACAGAACTTTAGTAATCAGGGGATTTTTATATTGCTCCTCTCTTACCCAGAGACCTGCTGTGGCTCCTGGAACAAATATCTTCTTTACATTTGTGAAAGGCATCCCTGCCCATGGCAGGGAGATTGGAACTAGATAATATTTAAGGTCCCTTTCAACCCAAACCATTCTGTTATTTCTTATTGCCCCTCCCACCTTTCCTTTGACCAGCCCTTTTATATGACCAGTTCTTCAGGAGAGTCTGTTTTGTTCCATACTGATGTCTAATGGACCCCCATCTCATCCGAACTGTGCAGAAATGGTAATAGCCTGTAATCACGATAATCACTCTGAAAACAAACATTCCAATATATTTGTACCAATGTGAGGGCTGTTTTGGATTCCTCTGGCTTTGTCCCCTACATTAATGATGCTTAGTGGCAAAACAAAAAGCTGATCATCTTACCACCGCTAAATGTTGTCGACGACTTTTAAACAATTGTCAGTGAAATTAAGGGCTTGTGTAAGTGAGGAGTTAGTAGTCCTGGCTTAATAAATATCTCAGGCACTGGCACACCACTCACTTATGGGCAAACTGTCAGTGATGCCTGGCTTCAAAAGTCTCCATCTGGAGAAGCAGCCAAGCAGCACACAATGACACTGCTGTGTCTGAGCCATCCTCCTCACTCCCGCCCAGGAGCCACAGCTCACTTTATCACTCCTCCAGTCTACTGTCTAATCCAGCCTTCTCTCCTCCCCCATTCCTATTCCACTTGTGCTATTCCCCTGGTTGCTTCATACCCCTCTCAAAATATTCCATGCACATCCTTCCTATCACCTGCCCTATTTTCTCATCTATCTTCCATCAGATAATGCACTGCACTGTGCATCTAGAGCAAAAGAGATCTACAGAATCAGTATGATATCGTCAAGGAACACATCATGCCCAGCTGCAGTCCTGGAAGAAAAGCTATGTCTAGTTCTGAGTTCCTCAGCACAAGGAGCTACTGGAGAGGGTTCTGCAGAGGCTGTAAAGATCTGGAGCATAAGGAATCTGGAGCCTCTCTCTTATGAGAAGACATGTGAGAGCTGGGCCAGTTTAGTCCAGAGAAGAGAACAGTGGGGGGGGGGATCTCATTAATGCATATAGGTGTCTCAAAGGCAGCTATCAGAGGATGGTGCCAGACTCTTTTCAGTGATGCCCAGTGACAGGACGAGGAGCAGTGTCCATAAACTAAAACACCTGAGGTTTCACCTCAGCATGAGGAAAACCTTCTTTCCATTGAGGGTGGCAGAGCACTGAAACAGCTGCCCAGGGTGATCATGGAGTCTCCCTCTCTGGAGACATTCACACCCCACCTGGATGTGTTCCTGGATGTATCACCTGCTCCAGGTGACCCTGCCTTGGCAAGGAGTTGAACTGGGTGATCTCCAGAGGTCCCTTCCAACCCCAACACTTATGTGATTCTGTGAAACAGAAACCACTGTGAGCTTTTGGCAAAATCTGTGACCCAGCATATTAAGACAATGATGTCACTAGAAAACGATGCCCGTATATTACTGTGACCTTTCCAAGCTCTGGAAAGGTAAATAAGTGTTGTTATGTCTACTTCACCTGTGAAACTTCAGTGTAGAAAGGTTATTTTGTCCAGATTTATAAAAGACGCTTTATGGCAGAACAGAAACATTAATTCTGTTCTTTTTGCATCTTGATCACTGCTCTTTATTTCCTCTCTCACTGTGATTTCTAGTCTCTAAATTTTCATTAATTCCTAGGAGGTAAGATTTTTTGTGAGGGAAAAAAAAGAGCTGTGTCTTTACTGGCTGCGTGAGGAACATGGTTTAATCAAATTATTTTCAAAACAAATCCCAAATGCCTTCCAGAGACTTATTACCTTCCCTATGGTCTTACTTCTGAGTATTTACCTCAGGAAAAAAAATGCACTCATTTGCTCCTCTCACCGGTCTCTTCAGTTCTTGCCCCATGCTGCCCCTTCTGCTTGGACCACATCCCTGAAACTGTTCTCTTGTCCCTTAACTAACTACCCATACAAACATCTGCATTACCCCCAAGGAACAAAATTTCCTTCCTTATAAGCGCAGCAAGAAATAAAACCCAAATCTGAACAAAAACAATGGCCCTTTCCTACTGTGATGTGTGAAATACTTTCCCGAGGCTGGTATCAACTCTCTCCGTTAAAGTGAAGCTCATTTGCAGCCACTTGCCTATTCATAGTGGTTGTACAGAGAGCAGAGCCAGGGCTGCCTGTCACCAAGATGAATAGACAGATGGCACGGACAAAAGTGGTCACATTTGGTCCGAGCCAGGGGTGCCATTTTTAAGGTCAGGTCTTCATCTTGTAGTGGTCAGGAGGAGGCCTGTGATGATGATGATGACAGTACATTTGGAATGATACTGCTATTTGTTTATCATGGCTTTTGCACAGGAGGTACCAATTTTAGCAAACACAGGAGGAAAGCAATTGAGTTAGCCCTGCAGCAGCTTCTGAGGATCTTATCTGCATGGATGCCTCTCTTTTTACCCACTGCATATCGGAATTTAGGTACAGAAACAAAAGCGGTTTTCTGTCCTGGGGCAGCACTGAGTACTTCCTAGACCTTGTTGAATTTCTTCCCATCCCTTGTTGGAGAGAACTACCCGTAACTTCATCAGAGATTTACTTGCCAGTTTGAACCACACATTAATCAGAATGGCTGGATCCTTCACTGGTGCTTATCCCAGTGTCATGGATCTATGGACATGGATTTATGTGGAAGTTTTCCACTGATTTTAAATGTCTGGTCATAGTTTTCCCTGGTTAAACTGAATACGTCACAAAAATGGCTTCCTCCTTCTTCTTCCCCACCTGCATCCCTGTGTAGACAGATGCTAGACCATAAAAATATTCTTCAGTCAGGGAAAGTAGATGTAGGCTCTCAAAACACAAACATGATGTGTCAGTTTACCTTCAGTCAAGACTCTGAGTATAAACAAATTCTGAATATCTCCAGCAAGTGCAGAGACCAGAATATAATTAGATTTTACTTTACCAACAACCCTAGAAGAGGTCATTGATGTCTAATGCATTTTCCTCATTAATTGGAGACTAAAACTTGACCTGAACTAGAAAAAGCATATTTATTTACAAGTTGGAGATATGCTTTAAATAGGAAATTAAAAGCAGATAGCCGTATAATCTTATAAGAATAAATGAGGAGGAAGACTGATAAAAAAAACAAAGAAAAATAAAATTTCTTGCAGCTGTGTTTCACATATGACCTCTTCAGAATGTGATTAAGAAATAAAAACAAACAAACAAAAACCTTCTTTCTGGTATATATAATGTACTTATGAATAAAGAGTTGTTTGGGTTAGTGCTATGTCAACCCGCTGCAAAACATGGATCTCTCTATATTTAATTTCAAATGTTAGAAATCAAGTTCTGCAATGTGAAAAGAGTCTCTTTCCAGGATGGAAAGTAATTCAGGGTATGGCAGTTCTGACATGATCCTGGTGTTCTGACAGCATAGAGTTGGAGTCTGGAAACAGCCAAAATGTTGTGTGACCTCTTACACTTTACAGCACAGGGTAGGGAAGGAAAATAAAACCTACTGCCTCTACCTCTTTGTGTGGTGCATATCTATCCCAAGGACTTGTTTTGGTGGACAGGTACCTACAGTCTGTCTGACTGTCAGGACCAAAAGAGGAACACCTGCCTGCCCAGGTAACCTCTTACTCTTCCAGGGATCACTTCTGGAGTTCATTGAAAGTGGAATAAAAGCAAGAATATATTCAGTGTCTCTACAAATGATCTGGAATTGATTTCCTTGCTCTTCTGCAGACAGAAAGTGTAAACTGTACAGTGGACTGAGTCTATCTCTGCCTCCTTCATGCAGAGCAGCAAAATCCATTTCCTGTCTTCTATGACAGGTCCATTCCCTTAGGCTGTGAGCTGCTTTCCATGAGTACTCCCTTTACTTGTGCCATACTCTCTGTAGCCCCAGTAGGCAAATACCACTGGAAGCCTGCAGCGACGGAATTGTCAATTCCCAATTTGTTAGAGGTTGCATTTCCTTCTCTTCATCCTTCCTTTATGGTGAATGGCTTCTGTCAGTGATCTCCACAACAGTTCTCTGTTCTTTGGCTGCTCTGGGCGCCACAACAGCTTCTCCAAGGCAGGCTGTGACCCTCTGGCTGTGTGTTGTCATGACAATGTGAGAAACAACTCGAGGAGTCCATTGCCCCTGCCCCAGCTGCTAAGGGAAGGGTGGTGTCACCAGTGAGATCAGCCTCACTTGATGCCTAGTGGCACCCGTCCCCATGTGCATCTTGGCTACCACCTCCTGGTGAGAAAGTGTTTTTATATGGAGCAAAAACCGCTTCCTGGGGAGAGCATTATTGTCTCCTTGGAGAGAGTCCAGTACTGGAGGAGGCTGCAGTTTATCAGTTCTGTCCTCACCACTCCACTCAAAGTGTCTATGCCGTCAGGGGGATTGATGGAGTTGGGAAAGCCCCCAAAACCATATAACTTGACATTAAAGAGAGGCTGTGAAGCTCTCACAACCAAGAGTACCTTTCAGGGAGACATGCAGAGAAAACTGCTCTGTCTCTTTGGTGGATGACTTTTATCGTGAAGCTGCACAAAGCCATTACTAAGAAAGGCACAAATTTGCTGGAGCTGGGAGGGGGGAGGAAAGGGGAAAGAACCAACAACAATAAAAATAAGACACATGCTGCTCTCTTTTCTCTTCAGAGGCTTTGGGACATTCTTCTGAGGACTAGAGGCAGCTGCAGAGATGTTGTAAGGAGGGAACAGTGTACACAACCTACCTGTAATTTGACACAGTGTGAGCACTGCAGTGGACAGGACTCCTGGAGTAGCACTACACATGCCACCCCAGTAAATTCGCCTGGATAGTACCTCCAAGAGTCCCTATGTTACAAATCAGTTTATTCTGTCAGACTTAGGGCAGACAGCAAGGAGTGAGGGCAGCAGGGACCTCATGGCAGCTCAGCGAGTGACTTTCAACATGGACTCTGAAATCATAAGCAGAGGCTGGTACTTGGTGAGCTTGGTGGTGCTGTGTCTGGCTTGCTAACTGTGTAGGAGCTCTCAGGCTGCTCAGGTGTATCCACACAGGAGTGCTGGCACTTCAGCAGGTGGATCTTGTGGCTTTGTGCAGCACCCTGCACCATGGGCAGCCTCACATGGAAGCGCTCACTGTCAATAACATCGTGGTGCAGTGGTGTAGGTGAGAAAGGGGGATGAGAGGATCTTTTTTTTCCCTTAACTTACTGCATAAATAGAATCAAGGAAAATATAATGTAATATAAATAAAAACAAATGGCTCAGTCAACTCATCTTTAATGCTTTTCTGCGTGACATCTATTTTGTCTAATGGAATACGACTTTCATACACCAACTGGATATTTAACCTTGGCCAAAACTTATGATGTACATTACAATACACTTTTATTATGTTACAATCTATTGTTGTTGTTTTTTTAATCTATTGCTAGGCCCCTAACAGTATGTCTGTGTCGATGAAACCCATCTGTCAAAAGCACAGTAGGGACATTTTTATGTAAATGTAGTTGGGTCTTCCTTTTGTGGAATTGGGGGCAGGAATTTAATATACTGTCCTAATATTCCAGCCAGAGGGGAAAAAATATTTATGAAAAAAAATCTTCTTTTTTTTTTTTTTAAGTAAGAAAGAAAGTCTAGCTGGATTTGGCTTTTAAAAAGTCAGATCTTTCTCTTCACCCTTCCCAGGAAGATCTTTAGAGCTAATGATACAGTTTCTAATAAAAAATAAAATAAAATACATGAGAGACTTTTTAAGTGCACCAGGAGACAGATAGGTCATTAATATCAACACTGCTATCTTTTCTATATTACACTCATATTTCAATAACCTACATTTTGGGATTATTCTTTTCTTTTTTAATAGGTGCCGTTTTGGATTATTTCTTTATTAGGGATTGTTATAATGTATGCACAAAGGTATGTAGATTTCTAGGAGAGGCGTGGGCGAGGAGGAGATTATTTATCACAGTTCTTAAATATCAGCCAAAATCCATCCGTCTAAATTGTCTTGCCTTAGATGCATTCTGCCATTATTTGTAAAATTGAGACATTTGTCCCTGCTCAGAAAAGGGACTAAAATTGAAGTAGCCACTGTAGGAAATGAAATATCTACACAGCCCTCCCCTGGGCAAGCTCCCAACCTGAGGAACAGGCTCCAGGAGGTTTGTCCCAATGTGATGCATGAAATGAAGTGTATGTAGCTCTCTAAATCCAGATTACCAGCTGATTTCCTCCCCTAAATTCAAAGGCACCATCTGTTGAAATCACGACAGCCTCCACTATGAGGATCTCCGAGGTGGGAAAGTGTTGTCATCTCCTTCTCTGCAGATGGGGTGCTGAGGAGCAGAACAGCTGAGTGTGTGTTTGCACAAAATTAAGGTATATTCACAGCATAAGGAAAGGCACACGCATGCCGGCTGCGTTTCCTTAGCACAGGTAATGGAAACAAGGAGCATATGACAACGGAAGGGTTATCATGGACAACAAGTATTTATGGCCCACTCACAGTCTGGATCATCCTTTGGCTCCTGAGACTTGCCTCCTGTTCAGTGAGTTTTGGTGAAGGCTCCTCCTGTTTGGGAATCCTTTCTAATTTCTTTGCAAGGGAAACTGTGAGAACAGCCCGATTTGGTTGAGAGACCTTACCAAAGCACACAGACAGCATTGTGGGACAGGAGGCTTCTAAGGAGTTAATAGCCAGCACCAATAATGAGGCTGTAAATGCCCCATAGGAGTTAACCAGTGATTTAAATGTCTAATTCCAGAACCAAAACCAAAAAAGGCGTGACTTCATGATATCTTTCTTGTGCCATTTCCTTGCTTGATAAGAAAGATTTTAAAGTAGGCTGTAAAAAACCTTTTGTTTGGTGGATTCACACAGGCATGGGAAAGACCAAATTTTCGTCATCCATGATAGACTCAAGACCTCAGCCACCACCCAAGGCAAAAGCACCCTTATTCCCAGGCAAGCTCCAGGAGGCGACATTCATCCCTCGTCCCAGATGGGCCACTGCACGAAAAGGAGTGTAACAAACACAGACGATGTTAGTACCTACTGCTAATTTTGGCAGGAGAGGGAGAACATTTAACTTCGGACCCACATCTGTCAGTACAGAGCTTTTGGAGTTCTTGGTAGAATCCTGTTTGCTAATATAAAGTGCCACAGGATGTCCACATGTGTTCCTAGACTTGACCAAAAATGATGAGGTCCTGGGGATGCTGAACCATTGAGTGTCTGTTTCACATCTAAGTCACATTCAGTAAACATCCTCAAAGCATTTGACAAATTCTTCTGCTAGAAAAAGCTCTCTTTTATCCAGAAGTACAGAAAAGAAAGTGTTCACACTAGAATACGGTAACTTTTAAACCTTCAGTCTTTTTGAAGTGATTTGAAGCAAAATCTTTCCCTTTCCTGAAGTCTGGACTAAGGTGGGATGCCTTGTGTTCATGGTGGAAATATTCTGTACCCTAAAGACTGAGAAAATCATTGAGAAAAAAGGAAACCTTTCACTACACTGTAGACTCTGCCCCTGTTAATTGAATTGTTGTGCGGGCAGGGATTTTATCTCAATATTTGTGTATTATGGTACACAGAAACACCCAAATAATTATGTTTGTCTGGCTGGGCCCGGGTCTCTGATCTAGAGTCTTTTTCTCATTTAAAACACATTATGGTGAAGCAGAGCCCCTGTGTGAGTGACTGTATCTGACAGTGAGCACCGAGGTTCTGGTTTAGACTGATGAGCTCGTAGAATCAACAAGAGGTTTGTGTTGGAAGGACCCTTATAAATGTCACGTAGTCCAACCACACTCCACCAAGGTGTTGCCTATGAAGGAACTTTTCAAAGCATTTTCAGCGTGTCCTCTCTCCTCCATGCTGCTGCTGCGTGTCATCCTCTTTGCCAAGGGAAGGTGAAGCTCAGTGCTGAATGAGGATAAACATAATGACTGGGCTTAATTGGGCAGCATACAGTGGAGACAAACACAGTGACTTTTCCTCATCCATAACTAAGTCTCACTGCACTCAGCCACTAACATGCTGAACCTGATCAGCAGAGCTAATTTTCATTAGCTAATTGAGCAGAGTCACAGCATTCTCCGACTCCTACTGCTCCCAGCTGCCTGCTGAAGGAGGTGCACTGAGTGCAGGTCCCATCTCAGAAAGGTCAGCTCAGGGAGAGCTGTCTCAAGAGAGGAAAGATAACCAGTGTTGTTCCTTTTGCATGCCTTCCCCTCCTGCTTTCCACAGACACCTGCTTCTTCAGATATTTCTTAATTTAAAGTTTAATCAATTTTTCTTTTAACATCTAAGCCCTTATGTGACATTAATATCTCTAAAGACTAAAATCCAGATCTATAGATATCTCCAAGTCTAAAAATACTTATCCACTGTTAGTCCAAAATGTTAAATAACTATTAATTCTCCTTGAGGGCCAGGTATTAAACCAGGCTGTAGAGATGCATTGTGTGAAGGAGGATGTGAAACACTGTCTCGTACCACTGATGGCACAGCACAAGGCAAGAAGATAAAGTGTACTATTTAGTGGTTGGAAGAATATGAACACTGGCTTGTGAATCTTTTAAAACTCCAAGCTAATTGGCTAGGGCCCATTTGGCAGGCTACAGTGGAAGAAATGGCAGGGATGACAGGATCTGCTAAGTACTACTGAAGCTGGTAAGAAAAATGGATTAAATGCTGGACTTTGTGGTTTTGCTTTGTAGATTCTTTTCTCTGAATTTTTTTTTAATAAATTTTTGAAAATAAAGATCTGAAAAGTTTTTATTCAGAAATGTCACCTGGGTGTTTCATGGGAGTCACAGGTTCCACAGGTTTTATGGGATTTTTAGTGTGTTCATTCCCCTTAACTGGCTGAATTGTCTGGTTAAACTACATTTCCCATTGCACCTCAGAGCTTCTACATGCTAAGAGAGTAGAAACTAAGGCAAAAGAGTCCCTGCACATAGCTGACCGGGCAGACAGTCCAAGAGGCACTTCTGTGAATTAAGATATTTGTGTTTGCTTATATAATTTGAGGCAGGGGGGGAGAAGGGGGAGGGATAGTTTTTCCACAGAGTTATTATTAGTGAAAGAAAATTCAATGTTTTATTTACAAAAAAAGACTTTTTTTGTAAAATATTGCATTGTGATACTGCATTAATATAGTCGTTTATTATTATTATTATTGTTATGTGTATAAGTGTATATGTATTGCATTTGTGTATTTTTATACGTATAATGCTTTTTCTAAACTGTTGGCAGACAGCAGTTTTCTGCTGCTCCTGCATCTCAGGTGGGAGATCTTATGGAAGACATTGGAGAGCTAACAGCAAAAAAAATTACTTGGATGTCCACCTAAGCTTTTCTGTGGGTGTTTTCTCCACTTAAGTGCCTTTTTCTCGCCAAAGTGCCCTCATCCACAGGCTGGAGTGCAGTGCTGTCCTGAGGAGCCCGGGGGATGCCTTGGCAGCCGCAATCAGCAAGGAGGGATGGCAGGGAGGCTTCAGCCTATGGTTTGTGAAATTTTCCAGGCTGCGGAGGGTGCCTCGAGCACTTTTGTGTTTACATGTGGGAGAGGAGGGATGGTGCTGCCTCAGTCTGGGGAGAGGGGACAGCTGCTCTGGGCTGGCAGCGGGTAAGTGGCAGATTGAGAGGCAGTTGGGGGAAGGAGCCCATCTCCACCAGTCCTGCCTTCCGTGCCTTCGTAGATTTTTCCATACCTGAGTGAGCTGCAGCAGGCAGCCGCTGCTGGGTGTCCCAGAAGCCTCCTGTCAGAGCACATCTTGATGACAGCATCCTCACATCTTTTAAGCACTTCTGAGGCACACAGGCCATAAGGAGGTGGTACGGGGACAGCGCTAGAAGCAGACACCAGCTTTCATAAGGTCAGCGCTGCTCCGTGATTGGCAGGGCGGCAGCTTCTGATCAATAACTGCAAGGGGTTATTGATTCAGCCACCAATCTGAACTCTTAATTACTGATATTAAATGTCAGAAACTTTCAGAGTTTAAGCCATATGACTGTAATCTCTTATTCCAGAAGCTCTGCGGTGGCAAGCTCTCATCAAACTTTGTGTGGCAAGGGTGTGCTCTCAGCTCGGCTGCCGCACACTGGGAATGATGAGGCTGGCTTTGGTATGGCTCCTCTGGGCTTGCTCGGTGGGAGGGAGGTTGCTGTCTGGCCCGTTGCATCTTTCTCCTGCATATCACTCAAAACTAAAGGAGAATAAAAAAGAAGAGCCCTTCTCTCCCTCTAGCAGAAACCGGAGTCCTCTGCCCACTGAAATCCTTGCTTTGAGTACCTCAGTAGGTCAGGAGCTGAAGCCATATAAGAACAGGCTAACATAAATAAATAAATATATAACTATATATAAGTAAAGGCTAATATAAATAAAGAGAAACAGAGCAGGTGAACATTTCCTACATATATATTTTTCTTATGTATGTACTACAAACTTTTGTGCAGAAAGGAAAATAAGTCATCCTCATACTTCTTACCGACAGGTACATGTCTGTTTGCATGAGTTAAATGCACGCAGGTGCTCTGGGGATACCTGTTACAGTCTCTAGCAACTGTCTTAATCGCATTTCTGATACTTTGTGAAAGTTTGAATCTCTTTCCTGATCGTATAGTATCCTGCTCTCTACGTCTAGTACTGTCATTTGTTGTCTTCGTAGAATCATAGATCCATTTGGGTTGGAAAAGACCTTTCAGATCAAGCCCAACTAAAATCCAGCACTGCCAAGCTCATCCCAGCATAGTGTCTATATAATTAGGGATTTTCTGCCCCTTTTTAATTACTTTGCATTTATCAGCATTGAATTTCACCTGCAATTTTTTTTCCCTATCATTCAGCATCATAAGGTCTGTGCTTCTAGCTGTCAGATTTATTTTAGTTACTCTGACTGTCTCAATCCCATCAACAGATTTTTTGTCTCTGCTGCAACAGAAAGAATCCCTGTGGGACTCCTTTGGTCACCTGCCTCCACTAAAATTTGACCATTTATTACTACACTTCACGCCTACTTCTTTAAGCAGTTATCAACCCAAGAAAAGCATTTCCTATTTCTTCCTGCAATACCCTGATTTCTTTACAAGCCTTCAGTAAGGGACTTTTCAAAAATCCGAGTGTGCTTTTATCCATCCATATGCTTACTGACTCTTTAAAAGCACTGTAATAAATTTTGTAAGGGATAACTACCTCCTATAAAAGTTGTGTTGCCTCTTTCACATTACATTATATCCATCTACTTGCCTGCCAGTTCTGTTCTTGATTACAGTTCCTTCCAATTAGCTTGGTACTGTGTCACACTTGCTGGTTTGCAGTTCCCCATTTCGTAAACTGGAAAAAAAAAAAAAAAAATCCCTGATAAAAAGGTTTCCTCTTTAGCAAGACCTAATAATCAAATTAAAGATGACCATGGAGTAGTCTTGATTGCTAACAACACTTGTGAGTTTAGGAGGAGGAGTAATTTCAAGTTACTGAGTATAACTTCATTTTATTTAAATTTTTTCAGCCTATTTATAATCTGAAGAAATCATTAAAGGTAGAAACTAAATCTTAATATCTGTCTCTCTGGATGGTGAATCAGGGTTGATTCTCCTCATTTAGTCTCTTGAACAGGGTTGTTTATCATGTCATAATTAAAGAAAAAAAAGGAAAATGGATGATTTTTTGCTATGATCATTTCATTCTCAGAAAAAGGGAATTACATTAAACGGAGAACAGTACACAAACAGTGATTACCTCAGTCTCCTGCATGTTTCTTTATAAAGGGTTTTTGAAAGATATTACACCTTGGAGGGTCAGCTGATTCTTGAGGGAACCAAGTACTCTATTATCAAAATTAGTAGCAAGCGAGTAATACTGTATCACAGGTAATAAAAATAATTTATAGATGGGCAAAATGCATTAAAGGGTTGGTGAATCCTATTTGGTGTATCATGGAGAACCTAAGCAATTTATAAATAGGCAAATGTAACTAATCTTAAATAAATCCTATGAAACCAAAGAAAGCCTTTAAGTCAGTTAATCAAAAGAAGCCAGTCAAGCAGTTGTCTTGAGGCAGGTAAATCAATGAATATCAAGAACCTTAAATCTGTATTAAATCCCATTACTTATCTTTGTTTACCAAATTTTAGCCTCAGTGCCCTCTCCAGGAATATATATTCTAAAAAAGAAGTAAAAGGCCCTCAGCCATGTACATGGCAATAGCGCTTCCACATCCTGGTAGAACTGTTCAAAAAGAATTTAAATTAAGTTCTGTGGCAAAACTTTCCATCTGAACATCACCTCTTCAAATGTCACCTCAGTGATGTCATCACATGGCAGGAATAATGCTGAGTTGTTGAATACCGCTGTTTTATTTTGAGTTGCACTCTCTTTTGTTCTCAGTCCTTCTTCTTAGGCCTCTGGTTGCTAAAAATTCCCGGGAGTGAACTGGAAAAGCTGTTGGCCATACTATAAAGCTGAGCAGTAGGAGAGCTGCCTCTTTATTTCAGAGGATTTTATAACCTTCTCTCTTACTTTAGGCAGGGAAAAATGTGCATCTGTTTCAGGCTTCACTGGATTCAAAATCAGCTCTTTTTGTCTACTCCTTAACACCTCCATGGCTTTAGAAACATAGCTCAGGACTATGTAGTCAATTTAATACGTATGTAGGATGCTTCTAACTGGCTTTTGTATGTATGTGTATCTGGAAAGTATGACTCAGAGTTCCTTTCAAGGCAATGTTTTAAATTTTTTGCATTTATTTGAGCCACTTAGTTACATGAGGCTCAGTACAAGCTGAAATTCTGCTTCAAGTAAATTGCAGTTAACTTCCCTTTTATAGGAGAATGAGGGAACAGTCTAACTCTTCTCATAAAAGTATGTTAAGACTTGGTTTTCAAAAGGGCTTTCCGCATTGAATGACCAGGAAAAAACATTGCTGTTTACCTTATTAACCTGAGTGAACAAGCTTGAGCTCTTTTTTTTGTCCTTTGATTTCCCATTTTGTAAGGAGGGCTACAGCTATAACATCAGTTGCAGACAAGAACAGTGGTTCAACTTTTCTGCCAAGTTGGTTAGAACATGTAAGAATTTGTTTAAAACACACTAAGCCTAAATGAATAAGCAGAACTAGGAAGGAACACTATGTTCTCTTCAGTAGAGCACACTTCTGCTCTGCCTGAACAACGGGCATAACAAGCTCTCTCCTTTTTCAGCCTAATCTTCAGCATAGATATACATCCAGTGCTAAACAACAGCTACACAGTCTCACTGAAATATTCATCTGGTATTGTACACACTACAGAACAGGACACAGTCTTGTATTTGAAAGGTTTCCTGATAATAACCAGTCATTTCACAAGTGCAGTTCTTCTCTGTCCGTGAGGCCAGGTAAGGCTTCTGTAAGCTTTGTAAGCAAAGGTAAGGCAAGTTTTCATGGTCCTAAGTTGTTTGCCTCCCAAAACCACACACTGAACAGTCTCTCATTTCCCTGAGAGAAATGAATAGGCCTTTAAAAGCCATTAAATAAAGACAAAGTCTATGCAAGTTTAGGTGTTTAAGGTATCTGGACACAATCTCCCCTTGGAAAGAACCCTATGAAGACACACACCTTTTCTCATTGACCTGCAGGAAAGTTCATCTCACTTGTCTTCCACTGTGTGGATTTAGCATCTCATTGGATTGGTCAGTTAAGATGTCCTGTGTCAGACAGGCAGCTGCAGGAGACTGTGCTTTGGTTGGCTTCATGTCATGAGCCAAACAAACGACAAATGTCACAAGGGATAAACACATCCTGTATTCACTACAGGGGGAGCCTGTGAGGCTGGTTTAGATTAGACTCCTTTCTCTTAGGTAAAATTAATCACAATTTTATTTTACAATAACTGCCTCAGTTACTGTTAAAGGTTAGGCTCATACCATGTACAAACTGAAATGTAATATTTGCAGACATATGTCTCAGAAGTATTTTACTGTTTCATGGTTATCAGGAGATCAAAACAAAGAAACATCTATAAGAATAAGAGAAAATACATTTAATATAGAAGTAATTGCCTTCTCCTCTAAAGCCTTTTTGAGTCATAAATATATGCTTCTGAAGGTTCAAAAGTTTAGAGCATTTTTAGAAGAAAACATGTTCAATAAGAAATCATCAGGAAGACTTGATTTTATTTCAACAAGAAGTTTTTTTTAGACTGTGGAATGAGAGTTGTTTATGATATATTCTGTTAACATATCCCTACATTACTCTTTGCTCTTTACGTTTTTGAAAGTCAGGATTCTTTCTAAAGCATATTTTATAAAAATCTGTTTTTGCAAGATTATGATAATATCTCAACCAGCTGGATGTCTAGTACAAGGAGCCTTGTTCTTTGAGGAGACATTCATGTTAGTAGCTTGATTCTTGACCAAATGGCTCCTGGTTTTACAACTGCATTGCATTTGCAACTTCATAATTATGGGCTTTTATTTAATATTCTATACAAAGTAAAAAATATAATGCTTATATCAATTCTAGTTTAAGCTCTAGTTTGAATCTACTAAAAAGATGTTAATGATTTTCTTTTTGAAAGTGTTTTTTTTGTTTCCATAAGTGCTATAAAATATTCAATGTTTATAAATATATTGCCAAGAATAGCTGAAGACAGTGAAAGCTAAAACATGTTGTAATTATACAAGCTGATTTTCAGACTCCATATAATACTGTCTGTTCTATAGCCTGTGGTATTATCCTCCTTTAACATGTACAGCTGATTCTTGGATGAAAGAAATAGGACCAGAATGGACTATTTTTAATTAGCTTGAATATTTGAATAGCCTGAATATTTTAGTAAAATACACAACCAGATACTTTTAAACCTATTTTAAACATATGAGATTTAGAACAATTACAGAGCTATCTTAAAATTTTCCAGCAAGCTACTAACCACCCAGAGTAAATTGTGCTAATAATCTGTTCCAGTGCTATCTACAGGTACTCAAGGATCAGCAGTGATTGCACACCCCTTTTAGAATTCTGCTCTCCTTCAGGGTAGTGCTACAGAAAGAAACCAATGTCTCCCAGAGTGTAAGATCTAGTCATTTTACTTATTTAGGTATCTATTCAAAAACAAGGAAAAAATTACATTTTATGTTTTCTGACAGTTGAAAATTTTCATGCATTCTCCCTTTGGATGGAATTAAACATATACTAAAAGGAATAGAATATCTTGGAGATCTAAAGGTGATGATTTTCTTCCTGGGTATAAAGATGGAATTGAGGTAGCTAGAGGGGAGTAGGAATACTAAAACTTTGTGTTTCTTTGTTTGTGTGTATAAAGAAGACTGCTATTTCAAAAAGTCAAATGCTTTTTTTTTTTAATGTTTTTAGTGTCTGACTCAAAAATAGAGCCACCAGTGCGTATGGGAACTTAAACAGATATGCCACCAATAATGATATTCCTAGAAATACCTTTTCCTCTTGTATATATGTACCTGATATTATCTGAAGCATTCGAAAATGTGTTTGTGTACAGCAGCACTATAATAGGATTTTGTGAATTGTTCTTATCTAAGCGTTATATATGCATCCAGAGGGAAAACTTTACTTTAACCACGTACATTATCAGAAAATAACAATCTGGGGCATAAGCATCCCAAGTGTGCACCTTTTTTATGATGTCAAACAAAGCAAACAATACACATATTTTCCCATTATTTTATATTTGATTTTTTTTCATTATTATTATTATGTTAAGCCAACTGTGTTGGATTTGTAAATGGGCTGTGACTGTTACTCTATAGCATCTGCTTATCCAAACAAGTCTTTCCTGATAATGGTGCCCAGCAATGCAGGCCAGGAAGCGGCAATGGGAGATGAAACAAAGGGTATGTCTCTGACAGTGGCCACAGGTTTCACCTCGGGCTGATTTACATGAGTGCAATAAGCAATTCAGCACAAATTTTTTGTTTTCAAAAAGCTATTTCCAACAGGAGAGCATGAATACAATCCCCCAAGCTGTCCAAAAATTAAGATCAGGAGGCAGTGGTTGTTTCTGTTAAAAGTCACGTTCCTGTGAGAACAGTGCAGTGGAAACTAGAAGAAACAGGAATCAGCAATGCAAGTAGGCAAAGGTAGCAAACATTCTTCATATCTTTGTTACGTACAAGAAACTTTTTTTTCTTTAACTTCTGCACTTCACTGCAGTGTTATGTGTATATTCCCAGCAGTAGAAGACAAGCTGAGCAAGTTTTCATCAAAAGAAAGTTTGCAGGACTGCAGTGAAAAGGAAAGAAAAATTGATCTAACTACTACGATGAGAGAAAAACACATTTTTTACAGAGCTTATGGACAGTCAATTACCATTTTCTTAGTGACAATCCCTGTGTTAATCAGTTTTCCATCTGAACTTGGAGCAGAGGCAAAGCAGATTTATTAGTTTCAACCCTTCAAGTGAGTGACTTCTGTGAGTTCAAGTAACCAGATGCTAGAATCTTCTTAATCCAGATGGTGACCCAAAAGAGATATAGAGAGGTGTGGATGATCAAAAGTGAAAAAGATTCTATCAAGATCATCATAAATATTGCTTTTCATTTAACACTCTTGCTACACAAAATCTTATGCTTGACTTGAACCGCAGCTGTCAGAGCCTCACTGTGGCATTTCTTTTTGTTAGCTGTAGGGGTAAGTTTTCCACTTTTCAAACACAGGGCAGGTTGAACCCTTCTGCAACCCAGTGGGAAAATTTAGTGTTAGAAGTAAAACAAATATAAGGTTCTCCATGTTCAATAAAGCATCCTTTTTTTTTCCCAGACATTTGAAGCAAGGAAAGTAGAGATTGCATGTCACACATTTAAGAAGTACCTATTTCACTGCATGATAAGACTGTTTGTACTCACTCATTCTTTACACGCATGAAAATTAACAAGATTCATGGAAGCTTCAGTGGTGAAAGCCATGCATTTTCCAGATGGGATGCCTTCCTACTTTAGTCTCTTAGTCAGCGTGACTGTAACTGTTTTTTTACTTTTTGGATGGTCTTTCAGATTTCACTTGGCATGGTAAGTTCCTGGTAAACTCACAACATTAGCACAGCAGTTCCCATGCTAGAAGTCCTCACTTAGGAGAAAATGCTTAATATCCCTCCTCTCCCTTGGCAGTGAAACCTTTGGGAAGCACCACAAAGCAGCTGCACATGGGCTGTTAAGAAGTAATTTGACATCTTTACACCATGCAGAAACAGGAGTAATTGGAGCCTGGTTTTTCAAGCTCCCATGATGGCTCAGTCTTGAGGTTGGGAAAAAAACACACATGTAATTTCTTACTTTTCGTTTCTTGCTTTTTCTTGAAGGGGAACTTTTATTCCCACATGCTGATTTTACGTACTTGCCACATCTGCCTGTCCAAAAGAAGAGTTAAAACTTTTATGGTGCAATTCAGAATTTAAATTCTTTGTATGTGATTAGATGGACATCAGTCGAACAGCCCTCAAAACATGATGATAATAGCTGGCATGAATCACTGGCTCTAGAGAGTAGAACCACCTTGAGAGCTTCCAACGCATGTTAATAAGTCTTCTGGAGTCTGTAAGGTAGTTTGGCCACCACAGGTTTTGATTCCATGACCCACATTCATAGCACGGCAGCACCAATGCCTCTGTCCATTGACTTCAGTAACACTGCTTTCCCAAGTAATTGTTATCCAAGCTGAGTAAAACCTGCAGAGTGTGATCAGTGGTTTGTGAAGCTACTAAGTGCTTTGCAGTGGAGTTTTAATATAGCTAAGACAAATGATGTAACAAAGATATCTATTTATATTTAAAAGTGATACTGTAAATAGTTAGGTTTCCATTTAATGCATTGCAAAGTTAGGTAACATGATAAACAACCTGATAACAGTCAGGCTTTCAAATCCATTAAGTGTGTTTGAATATTGCATCCTAAATGTCCATCACTATTACAGGATTTTATGTGAGACTACAAATATATAGGACTTTAAAAAATCTACACTGAATAAAAATACAGTAATAAAATAGAAGCTTACTGAGTTTCTTCTTCGACTACTCTTTCTTCTTCCTTTTAATCTTTATTTGATGCTTTATTAAAAGTCCAGAGCTCAGAATTTCAACCCCTAGTTAATCACCACTTAATCATTTGGCATAAGTTAAAGACACATCTCTGCTACAGTGGTATTCTCCCTGTAGTACTCTCCTGATTAAGCATCAGGCATTGCTGCCTTTTCCCAAACATATCTCTAATTTAGTTGTGGTCAATCCACCTTCTAAAATACTGCCAAGTGTACATACTATAGATACTAAAAAAAATTACATGGAAGTATGTGTCATCCTTGAAACAGATGCCGCCCTAAACTGTGTTGTGAGCTCCAGAGCAAGGATACAACAACGGACTGTGAATAACTCAGTGTTTTATCATGCTCACATAACTAAAAGCCTAAACTTTAAGGAGCTTCTTTTACTAGGATCCATCTGGTGACTAAGCTGGACAAATTGGGAAGCTGTGTGAGACTGTGTGATGTTTCAAAATTGCGCAATTACACCTTGGAGTAATTGTCCACAGACACCTCTTCAGTGCCGACCACAAATAATAATAGATGGGTGCCAGGAATTATGTTTCCCCACAGTACTGCAGAAGTAGGGCTGGAACCAGTTTTCCTTCCACATAACCCTTGTTGCCTTCCCTGCATGGCACTTCTCTCTCCTGTGAAGTGCAGAATTAATTTCAGCAGCTATATGGGATCAGGAATGTAGGAAATCTTTGAGCCAAGATGGATGCTTGACATAATGAGTCGTACAGCGACACCATGGAACTCGTCAACTGTGATCATCACCAGGGCGCTGAGAGTTTGGGATATTTTCTGTAAACACACACATCTTTATTTTTCCATGTGTTTTGCAAACCCGTATGGTGGAAGGCTTTTCACACTTTTAGCCTGCAGACTTTTATTGAGTGTGGAAGCAGAGTTTATAAATAGGACTTCTCCTTTTTCTTTTAATGCCATTTAGATCTCATTTTTAGCAGAGTTTATAAACAAGCTACGTTTGTTCTTTTTATTGGCTCAAGAGAACAGCTAGCTATCAAGCATTCCTGTTTACATGGTCTCCTTTGGTAAGCCATGCTTAGAGACCTTCTGTGGGTTATGAGTAGCTGTTATATAAATAACAGCATATTGGATGAAATCTGTGATATTATTTCATGTGCATTTTCTTCCCTTACACTGAAGTTCTCTTGTAGGCAGTGGCCCAGAACCAGATCCATTCACCTCTGAAATATCTCCAAAATCCTCTTTACAGGCCCTGTGTTAGATCCTGGCAGACAATGCCCCAGGGTTGCACAGATCATATGCTGGCTATCTGTAGAGGACTGCATTTCAGCCATAATGAATTAAGTGATTTCTTTCTTCAAAAAGCAGGAGATGTTTGACAGAAAAGCTAAAAAACACAGTGCCAAAGTGGGAGGTCTGTGCTGTCAAGAGGTGTCAAACTGACAGAACTGGAGACCTAAACCTTCTGTTCCCCTACAGCGAAAAACAGATTTCAAACCACGTCACATAGTAGAAGCACTGGCAATGGAAGCATTCATGTATGTTAGCCACGATATAGAGGCACCAGATGTAGAGACGTGAGATTTTAGTTGCCATCTCAATTCCAGTCTCAACTTTAGAGATCTAGAATTTAGTTCCCCAGAACTTTGTCCAATGCTGCACCTTTTATTTCCATAACACTCTCCCAACACTTATCCCCAGTGCTCATTCAAATGCAAGATTTTGGTCCCAAAGCGGTTGAAGATTCTACTTTTCATTGCCCAAATATTCTGCAATTATACAAGTTAAGTAAAACTTTCAGCAAATGTTTAACTCCATCTTTCAGAAGTAGTAAATGTTCAAATTCCTAAAGGGCACCGCCCAAGTTAAGCATATGTTTAACCAGCATCCTGACTCAGTAGTTGCCCTGCATGTGGGGGCTCAATGAAAAATAAAAAAAGAAATCCTAATTGTAATCCTGACTTTCGGCCAGGATTTTATTGAAATATTTATAAATAAAGACACGGTGGTATTTAATTATTTAAGAAACAAACTGGTTGTGGAAATTTCACAGAGATGTAAGGTCCTTGGACTTGTGCAAGAGATAAACTTGGCCCACTTTGCTGTGACTAATATATACAGTACAGAAAGAGAGAAAGGGGAAGGAAAAGCCATTTTCTTTTGCAACAGGAACATACGACATTAAGGAAACCGAAAACTACATTTCTAAAATTGTTTCCATTTCAGAGTTCTTCTGCCTATGGAGAATCAATATGCCAGAAGAGCATAGCCTTAAACATTAATATTACAGAATAAAATTTGTTTTTGATGGATTGATGGGCACATTTTCTTAAGGCCAAGAAGTAATGAATACAACCTTTTTTTCCAGATGGTCCATCTTTCTCCTCTCCCTGCGCAGAGGATATAGAGAATAATATGATACCACTTGTTTGTATATAGAAACATCTGTTATTAGGCACCAAGAGGTTTCACTAGGATGCATGTCCTCAACCCCATATATTCAATTGTAACAGCAAGGGGAAATCAGAATACATGAAAATGCTGTTGTTTGCTCTGCTTCAGCTTTAGAAAGCCAGTCAATCAAGAAAATCTTGGCTGATGTGATGGTGGCTAATAATTCCCAGGGGATTTTACTCTGCCCTAACTGCACAGTCCCTAAGCAGGCTGAGCTTAAAAGCAAATCCATGTACACCCTGATTTCAACACGTAGTTTTACATCATGTCACACTTGCTTTTCTGTCTGAATCAGCAATAACTAGCAAGTGCTTCCCTAGTAATTCTGATCTTACATATGGACAGAGTAAAAATAATAATTTAGTTATTGTCCTGACATTCGGTGATTCTTTGCAGGGAGGCAGCATGGGCCCGTATTTCTGGGGTGCCTCTGAATTCCTATGGCTCCAAGAGATGCTTCCAAGATCACTGGGTATGCATTGAAGTTGAATTTCATATTGTGTGTGTTTCACTGTCAGATGCATTTTTATTCACTTTTACAGAGGAGGTAGTTCTGATTCCACAAATCCCCTCTTTTCCTTGCTGTCTCTTTCCCACTTAACAATGAAGTATTTGATTACTGAAGTCAAATTTGAGCATCCTTCAGAGGAAGAAGAAACCACTGGACCCAAGTAAAAAGAGTTTTTTGTAAGGTTGTTTTCCTATTCAAATATATTTGTACAAAGGAGGTTGGTGGTGTGAAAAAAACAATTCTGCTCTCTTTTGGATAAGCCAAATAGGAGAAAGACATCATGTTAGGACATTTTCATATGTAGTTTTACTCTGTCATGACACAGTTTATGCAGAATTCAGGGAAAAGGCTGACCTTTCATTGAATGTCACCTTGTAACAACTCACAGTTTAGTCTAATCATATTTTTAAATTAAGGGTAGGGAAGAGTATTCTTAGTCTGCCTCAATGGAAAACTGTGGGGGCTCTTCAGCATCCTTAGTTTTGTCCAGCTGCTCTGAGAGAGGCAAAGTCAGTGGAAGTAAAAAAAAAAAAAGAATGGAAGGAGAAAACCTTCTTAAAGCAAAAGTTGAGGTCAGTGTAAGGGTTCAGTTAGAAATCAGAATTGTGCGAAGTCCCGAGCAGCTTTTTAATCCCCTGAGCTTCTTGGTAGCTTATCTAGTATCTCCCAGGATTTCTGCTCGCAAGAACAGAGCATAATATTGTAGTCATTGATTGCATTTTATTATTGTATTCTGAGTGCTGACTGAGGAACTGCATTAGTGGAGCAGACAATGAAACATGACTCACCCAAAACTTATAATTGTCTTGGATGAGGCTAAAGGTAACACCACAAAACTGTGCTGTGTTATTGCTGAAAAGCCCCAGGCCTTTGGCAGACTCTGGAGCACTGGCTTGTGCTTGGAGCAGAGAAGGAACTTACCCTTAAGTCCCAAAAGAGCTTACAAAGTAAAGCTTCCTTAAGAAGACTACAAGCTAAAACTTAATGCCGCAGTATTACGTGCTGATTCGCAATAATATCAGCACTTGCACATTGTAATATGACTTAGGGATACGTTATT
The DNA here is from genome assembly GCA_013398055.1 of Ifrita kowaldi. Lineage (NCBI taxonomy): Eukaryota > Metazoa > Chordata > Aves > Passeriformes > Cinclosomatidae > Ifrita > Ifrita kowaldi. The sequence goes on along the minus strand of VZRS01010586.1, from coordinate 997,746 downwards.
GATTTTCTTTCCTAACCATTCAGTAATCAGCATCTCAGCTAAGGTTCCTCTATCCTTCCATATGTTGTACAGCAAGTCACTGTACCTACACAGAACCCATCCTTTCTTATTTCTTTTTAGGTTATTGCAGACCCCAACCTGTGCCAGGTGCTTCCCATAGAACAAAGCTTAGGAAGTAGCTTTGAGATCTATGTAAAAACTCATTATAATGATATTTTTTTCCTTCTTCTTTATATTGAACGGCACCTTTCAACTAGTGAATTCAGCAGAGTTAGCAACTTACACCAAAAATTGGTCCTTTGTTAAACTTTTCCAAACTTTCTTTTCTCCCTATTTTCAGTGGAGGGAGATACAGGTTCATCGATTGGTTTTTTGATGAAACTCTCTTCATTCTTTTTTTCTTTTCCTTTTCTTTTTCCTCAAGAATAAACAGATGGCTTTGTAGCTAAAAATGTGATATAACACACCTCCGGCCAAAGTCTTCTGAAGCATATCTGTTCTTATTTATTTTTCTCTGCAACCATAAATGTCCCAAATACTTTACAGAAATCATACCTGACTCTCACCTGGTAATGAGGAATGAGATTTTTAGTGGATTTCTTTGTAGTCCTTCCTGCTTCTATCCGTTTTGATAGAAGTTTGGAAACTCACAACTAAAATGTCTTCTACTCTTTGTAAACTCCTCCTTTTGAGTCCTTTGTGGACATATATTTTAGCAAAATGGCTGTTTATGTTCAGAGAGTAAAATTTTTGCTTTCAATCTGTCTCAGACCAAAGAATTTATTGTTATTTGTTCATTATCCTTGCAGCTCATAGTGCATTTTCTATAACCTGGTTTTATCTGGAATAACCTGGTTTCAGATGGGACAAACCCATAGGCCCATCACACACTGAAATGCAGATAATCATCCAAGTGGAGTTTCTTATGACCTTGAAAATTAACTGAAAAGTAGATTATTACCTTTTTCCTTCTTAGCCAAAAACACACAGGCACAGAGTACATTTGAACTGATAATTCTTAACAGCCAAGTGCATTCCTACTGTTAGCCAGTTAGCATGGATGGAGTTAAAGCAGAAGACAAGTTTCTGCTTTGGAAACCCCAAGATCTTGCATACCTATACGTGCAGTCATTTATTTATTTACTTATTTATTATTGTATTTCCATACACATGAATTTCATATTATGGGAAATGTTAATCTTATGTTAAAGAGAAGGGCTGGAAATCTTTTCATCTAGCTTCTGCAACCAGGATTTATTCTATGACCTTTAATAAATCAATTCTTGATGTGTCTGTTTCCCCACTGGTCAGATTTTGATTAATAATGACCCTTAATATAATTTCTGTTTCAGAACAGGGTGATGAAAGTGAAGGCCCAGTCCTGACAACTTCTACTTCACCAGGTAGCACTTACTCCTGAGAATGGTTTCATAAACCTCAGTAGAAACTGCTCAGCTGAGAAGCTTACATGAATAAGTATGACTTGTTTAATAACTGTCAACTTTTTCAATTTTTGAGGCTTAATGTGGCATTTAAGTGAAAATTGTTTTTTCTTTATGAAGATTTTTTTTTAGTTCACCAGGCCTTATGACAACCCAGATAATTTAGCACCCTTTTTGATGACGGAAGAGCTGTGATAGTTTGATACCACTTGGCTACAGTTTAGATATTTTTTATCTGGAGGTGGGCTAGGGAAGAACTTGTTGGCTATGTGTAATTTTTGCCAGCATGGGTTTACACCTTCAGACAAAGGATCAAGTTGACTGATGACATTCCCATCTAAGGTAGATAGCAAAACTCTTTCCAAAATTTAGCTGCTATACAGTTATACACATGCAAAATGACTCATTCTTTATTGCAGTGGCATCCAAGATTGTTATAAGAGATGTGACAGTGCCCAAAACAAAGGATGCACTCCAAATCAATTTACTGGTGAGGGAAAAAATGGCAGAAATGAGAAGTCTAAGAAACATTCTTACCATCTCCTGGCTATATTCAGGATTTCAGAAGGTCTTCATTTTCATATCAGGAAGCCAACACTTTATTCTTTAACTTCTGAACAATGATATAACTCAGAAATTGTGATACACTTCTCTGTTTCAAAAAAATACATGTTTCAACAGCTTTATCAAAATGCATAGCAGAGGAATTTTGATGTAGGTTCTTCCCACAGCTTCAGGACACCTTCTGTGAATGGCTCTATAGGCGTTTCAGGGAAAACTCTTTGCTTACTAGTGGGACAAATCTGTTTTTCCTCTGTCTTTGCACAGATACTGGAATCTATATTAGGTGTGATGCAGTGATGAGTCAAGTTATGAATCTCAAGTATTTTAATTTAATAAACTCACAGTGTTAATTGTGGTCACAAAATTATCCAGAAATTCTATAATTTTTATTTTGAAGCACTAAATCAACTATTTCAGTGCAGTTTTCAGCTGGGCCTAAAGGTGATAGCTACCATGATCATTCTTTTTCTTTCTTTTTTTTTTTTTTTCATTTCAAAAATCAATATTATAGTCATTTTCCACCTTTTCTGTTACCTCTCCAGATTTTCAATTACTTTTCTGAAGTATTTTTCTTGGATAAAATTAAACCAATTACTGCTGATCTTGACAAATAATGACACATGCCCTATGAACTAGTACCCATTTCTGTGCTCTGAAAGCAGTCCTTCATGAAGAAAAGGTGTTTATTTGTTCTTTTAATACTTCTTTCTCCAGGAAATAAAAGACTTAACTACCATGCCTCTTGATATGCCAGAAGTTTCTCCTGCTGAACTTTCAGTATTACTTTCTATCAGATTGTGCCCATTACTAGTAGATTATGCTACTAGATATTTTTAATTTTTACAAAATTTGTAAATTAGTTCCCCTAAAATTCTTCACCAAGCAAAGATTTTGAGCACCTTATTGACTTAAATAATATAAATGCATTACCAGGCAGGACCCTGGGGACAGGATGGGACCTCAGCCCATGGTCTGGGATGTTGCAGTAAAAGAACGATTTACACACTGAGTTATAACGAAGGAAATTAATTCCCTGCCTCCAGAAATGGGCCAAGTCATGTTATTTCCTTTCTATATTTTCAAACAAAAATACAACCTAATTTTTTTTAGGAAGCTGCTTTGGTCATTTCAAAGACGTTAAGGGATAGGAAAACAAACCAAATTGGTCTTCTGTTTCTCTCCAAGGTTTTTTGGGGGTTTTCTTCAGTGACAAAAAGAAAAAAAATCTTTTTGGGTCTATCAGCCAAGTGAAAAATCAATTAGTTACACGGGTCTGCCTGTTTGTTAGGATTAGCTATCAGACAATGCATGCTTTTTGTTATTTTTTCCCTGTAGTAGGACATATCATGGACCACAATACCGTTGAATCTTTGTTTACATCTTTACAGACAAAGTAGCATTTTTAGCACCATTCTTCAAGGTGCAGACAAAAAAAATGTAATAAAAGAGAAGAAGGAGAAGCAACTCCATCTATATTTAAAAAGATATGTATAGCTTTTGGGGAAAAAAAAAGAAGTGATTTAAAGATAATCCTTGAATGTTCAGCACTGATTCTTTTTACATGAAATCTCAAAGTGAAACTCCATTTGACCCCCTCATTTAGTGAGAGTCTGCTTGGCCACCATCAAATTGAAGTTCTCACACCTTAGTTGGGCTTATTTTGTTTGTTTGTTTGTATTTTCCTGAAAAGAAGACGTTTAGGGGCTAAAGAATATCCTACTGTCTTCAGACTGGGCTTGCACAAACATTCTGTATGATCTTTCTCTGTCCCTCTTTTTCCAGTAGCTACAAATTCCTTCTCAAAACCTATTTTTTTCCTAGAATATTTCTACATTGCAACCTATTAAGCGTCTTGGTGTCAATATGCTCAAATAGCCGCTAAACACGTAGTTAGTCCCAGTTAAGTACCTGAGTTTGACAGGTGAAGAGGTAATAATGTGGGGTCAAACCATCAGCTGCTGTGAAGTCGTCCAGCTCCACTGGATTTGGCAAAAGAATTTCTGGTTATAACAGGGAAGGCCTCATTACAAAATCTTCTCAGCTGGGAGGCACTCAATAACAGATACCTGAGAATAAAATGCATATTCAAGAGTAGACTAAGGGAGGCATCTTACAGGCAAAGGATCAGATAAAAAAAAGAAAAAAAAAGTCGTTTCTCTGCTGCCACCTGAGCTGTTCACTATGGAAGAATAACAACTGATGCACAGGGAAGTTGCCAAGGAATACAAGGAAGCACAACTTCTTGTGCGCTGCCTTGGACTAGTTAATATTCATCAGCAAAGGTCAAGGCCTTAAACAGAAAGGTTATTTCAGGGAATTATACAGAATAACAAGAATCAGTACAGCCCAGAAGCGCTGAACTTGGAATTCAAGGGTCGAGGTTCCCAACACCTGAAATTTCACATGTGACTGGATGTTCAGATGCTGGATTGTTTTCTAATTACTATAAATCTTGTGGGGTTTTTAAGCTGTGCACATAATCTGCATTTCTGAAAAACACAGTTATTAGTTACCAGAAACCCAATGTATTATTAATTTATTTAATGCTGATGGACTGAATTGTGTAATGGGTAAAGACAGTCAAGGAGCAATGATTGGCAGGAATAAACCGGTTTCACTGAACGGGGACAGGGAGGATTTTATTCAAGGAAATGGCATTGAAACCTATCCTAATAAATAACCAAGCTGAGTTGACTCAAGCACTTATAATGCCAGTGTCTGTGATAAGCAATGGAAACATTAATATAAAATGCTTCACCATAAGCGAATACGGTAGAGTTCAGAATGATATATTGCAGCACAGCCATCCCTAGCATGGCATGCTTTTAAAGTGATGCTTATAATCATTTTTATTTTGGTAACAATAGGGGGGAAAAAAAGAACAGAACAGCAAAAATTGTTATCTGCTAAAAAGGAACTGCAATAGCAAAATTTCCTGATAAGAACCTACATAAGAATTTAGCCACAGTGAGAGAGCTGTGCTCAGATACAAGTGCAGTAACTAGGAACGTGGTTGTAGCTTGTTCATTTCTAATCCTAGCTGTATGTTATAGTCAGATGGTGAAAGCAGTCATTTCATGAAATAACTGAAATTTTCAGATATTTCATGAAATGACCAGCATTATGGCTGTTCTACTGCAGTCTTAGACTGTTTCACTCCATCATTAAATTAAATGACTGGTGTTATTGTGAAAGTCACATTGGTGTGATTTTTATCACTTATATTTAGGCACCTGAACTTAGATGTACATGTCAATTTAGGCTCTCACAGTCATTGAAGAGGTGGCATCTCCAGCTGGTAACCCAGCTGATCTAATTTAGCTACCTGGTTTTGGATTGCATAAACCATCCTTTTGCATATACTGCTCTCTTTCACTTCATTATAAAAGAAGTCAAATGTGATAGGTTTGAACAAAGATGCTTACCCATTGGTTGATCCTCGTGACTCCTATTCACTGTGTTGCTTAATACTAAAAATGCTCACAACTGCTGTGAAAAGTATTTCTGTTATGACATACTTTTAGAGACTTTCACTTTTTACACCCAGTGCTCTTTGCCACAGGATATCTGATTGCACTGGATCTGTTTGCTCCCTCTTTGTAGCTTACATTTCCCTTTCCCAGTGTGCCATGTGGGCTACAGGATAGAATTAGTAATATATTCAGGGGCTTTTTTTTGTTTTGTTTTGATCAGAACAAATAACATGACACATCTTTCTTTACCCAGTCTGGGACATTTATTAAACCTCTCCACAGTCACGGCTTTCCTACAGTCCCTAGACTTAAAAATTTGCCCCTGTTGTGACAGTCAAATTCTAGTGACAGATGAGCATGTTAAATGCCTTTACTGCCTTGAAGAAATTCTGTCTCATATTCCTAGTAAATGCAGCATTTGTTGGTCCTTCCCCTTGCAGGCCAGAAAAGACTAAGAGCCTGTCTTTCTAACTGCTTCCCTGGGAAGTGAAAAGTTCTATCTTCAGACAGCCATGATGAAGTGGTACCATTCATGGGGAAGACAATATTAGTTGAAGTATGGATGTGGTGAATGTCCGTGAAGTTATATGACAGGTTCACTCTTTCCTAATGAGACTCTGAGTGGAGCCAAGGGATTCTGCACATCAGATTGGAAATGTCCGATACGGTTCTGATAGAACTGATTGGCTGGAAACTACATCTCAAAACAAGTTTCCTGGCTGTGGATGCACAGCAGGGGAGGTGCAATTCTGGGGTTTTCTGGGCCCTAGAAGGAAGGCAAAGCAGGCACCTGCAACACAAAGGAGAGCCTGACTTTCCAAGAGACTTACCAGATTCCCTGAGACTGTTAAAAAAGCAGTCCTTTTCCCTGGGAAAAGGCTAATTTAAATGAATAGGGTTGAAGTTTTGCATGAGGTCAAAGACTACCTGCCAGTTTGAGTCTTTCACTCTAGGCTGAGAATATGGTATGGTAAATATTAGTTCCTACTTCATCTGCATATAAAACCCAAAGCACGTCACAAGGCACTGACCTTCACATCTGTTCACACAACTGGGTGCTCTGAATTCCTAACAAGGAGAGGTTTTTTTTAGTATGTACTCTTGTGTGTTCTTTTGGCTGTGGGATGTTACACGGAAGAACAGTTGAGAAGATAAGCAGGACTCAGTTGTTATCTACTGCACTTCCTGCATAAAACTTCACCACAAATTCATACTCCAGAAGAGAGCAGGGAAGAGTTATAATGGGATAACAAGAGGCAAAATGAGACATGTCACAAGTCTTAAATGTAAACTGGACAGTGAGATCTAGGAAACACTGGTCACAGAGGAGTAATGTTTCTTACTTACCATACATCATGCTGTTTTATCAGATACAGGTTGTTGTCATGAATATGTGTGGCTACCTCAGAACATTTTTGAACTGCTGAAATGTGTATTCACGTCTGCAAATGTTATACAAGCAGTAGAGCTTGATAATTGTGTATCCCACTGAACCCACTGCCCACTAGAAGGTACAAAACCGGTCCAAAGTCATCTGACAGAAGTCAAGTATTTCTGAGACAAAATACTTTATGCTTTTTCCTGGTCATGGCCCAATAAATCCTAGAGGTTCCCCCTTTCCACATCAAAAATTTAAAAAGAAATTGCCTTCTGATTTGTGCCCTTTTTTTCCTTTTACAATCTGCCTTGAGAGATAAATGATCAGTCGAAGCATCCTTTACAGACTTCATGGCTATCAAAGAGTAGAGAGACTTGTCCTGAACTTTTGTAAAGCTAGACATTTCAGAAAAGTTGAAGTGTTGGACAAGAAATGGGAATGTAATCAGACAAGAAACAAAAATTCTCTTCCTAGGGTTGCTGCTAAGGAAGTGAGAAACATTAGTAATTTGGGCTTAGTTTGCTCTTTTCGCATGTCATTTAGATATTTCAAAAAAATATTTGCCTCCCAAGTCTATTTTTCACACTTGAATTTTCTAGATTTTTTTTTTTAAAGACTCAACTAGGTTATTTACAAATTAGCTCATTTAAGGATAAAACTAATTCACAGCATTTGTTTTTTACTTATTTAATGTAATATTTTGAAGCTTCCTGAGAGGCAGATTTGTTGCATTTATTTTGTGGTTTTTTAGATGAAAAGTTTGGGGTTTTTTCATCTTATTTATTTGACATGGACTTTAATTTTATTTTGAAATGGACAGATTTCTAACATACGAGTTTATGCTTATTTCTACAGTTGTTATGGTGTTCAGTAAGCATATACGGTTGAGTCAGTACCCATGAGGCCAGATAACCTGACTTCTGAGCTCCAACTTCACATATTTAAGATCAGAGAATCACAGAGTAATTTCAGTTGTGAGGAGCACCTGAAGGGTCAGGATGGCTCAAAGCTGGGCCAATTTAAAAGTTATACCATTTGACATAGGCCCTTGTTCAGCCAAGTTTTGAGTGTCTCCAGGAATGGGTATTTCACCTCTTGCCTGGGCCTCCGCTTTAATGTTTGACCACCCTGACTGTGTGATTTTTTTTTTCCTAATTTCTAATCAGAATTCCATTCTCTGTAACCTGTGTCCATTGCCTCCTGTCCTTTATATGTCTACCTCTCGAAAGAGCCTGGCTCACAACCTCTTTAATGGCCTAACTCATATTTAATGACATTTACTTATTCTGCTTTTCTGAAGACTGAATAAGCCCAATGCCCTCAATTTCTTTTTGTATCTCTTGTGATCTGGGCACCCACACACCTTGCACCATGCAGCTGCCTGTCAGACAAGTTTGAGTATCTTTCAGATGCAGGGGAGATGTAGTACTCCAGGTTTGGTTTCACTGGTGCTGAATGGAATGTAATAATCACTTCCTTCAGCCTTCCGTGGATGGCCTTGCTAATGTGTCCCAGTCTGTGGTTAGCCATCACCTCTGCAGGGATACGTTGTGGCTCACATTCAATCCAGTGTCCACCACGGCCCCCCAAGTTCTTTTCTGCACAGCTGGTGGGACACGGCAGAAGCTCTTGACCAGCACAAAACCACTCCAGTCTTGACCACATTCAATGGCCCCACACAGCATAGCCCAGAAACACCCTGCAAAGGAAATGGCTGCACCTCTTTCAGCCCGATGAGCAATGCACATGCCAAGACAAAGCAGTGGACAGCGTATTCCTTCAAGATACAGCTGCTTTAGAGTGAAACAAACTGGGGTTGACAATTTTCTTCATAAGAATTCAAAGCTTTAGTACCAAGCTTCACTCACAATGGTAGAGATAGAGATTCATTGAACTGAGATTGTGAGAAAGAATTGTCTCAAAATGAACTGAAAATGTGACAAAACAGTTGTGCATTACCAGATGGTAATGAGATGCAATTATATATTTGATCTAAACAGATGTATCTTATAGTAATTGTTTTGAAACTATTAGAAATTGCTCAAGACAGTAAGTGTGTCTGTTTGTTTGTCCCAAGCTCACAAAAACCTCAGATCTCCTCAACTGGTAGGAGAATAAAGCTTCACTAGCTGGCAGTTAAATATTGTTAACTAATAATTCCAAAGGCAGGTTATATCTATTTAATGATTAGTGAATGTGGGTATAGTCTTGCTAATTTTCAAGTAACCCGGACGTTACATGATAACATTTCCTGCAACCAAGCAGGTGACCTCCAGTACTGATACAAAACCAAAATGAATCACTGGAAATCTTTAAAGCATGAGATGAGGATCTCATATGCTTCTTGCCAAAGCTTATAGTCTAAATAAGATTTTAAACTAGGAGACAAGATTGTCTTATCTCCACCTAGAGTCAACACAGAGGGGTGTGCCCCTCTCCAGAGGGGTATCATGTGAATTGCTGAATGATGGTCACAGTATGTCCAGTGAGAGGGCAAGAGTGGGTGACAGAGCCTGTAATTAAGACATGTCATTCTCGTGCAGTAATATCAGATGAAGAACAATCCTATCTCCTGTTGCTGTCAGAAACAGGACATATTTGGTATGTGTTATGACTGCATTTGGTCATAAATAAAGAATCGTAGAATGGTTTGGGTTGGGAGGGACCTGTAAAGGTCATCTTATCCAAATGCCTGCAGTGAGCAGGGACATCTTCATCTGGATCAGCTTGCTCCAAGCCGTCTCCAGCCTGACCTTGAATGTTTCCAAGGATGGGGCATCCACCAGGTTTTTGGGTAATTTGTGGCAGTTTCACCACTCGTAGTAAAAATCTTTTTTCTTATATCTAACTAAATCTACCCTCTTAGTTTAAAACCATGATCCTTTAGCCCTTTTGCTGTAGGTCCTGCTGATAAGTCTGTCCCCATCTTTCTTAGAAGCTTCTTTTGAGTACTGTAAGGCTGCTCGACCCAGAGCCTTCTCTTTTCCAGGCTGACCAATCCCAATTCAAACAGTCTTTACTCTTAGGAGAGGTGCTCCCACCCTCTAATCATCTGTGTGGTCTCCTCTGGACCTGCTCCAATATGTCCATTTCCTTCCTATGCTGGTGTTATAAATTGACAAATTGCATAAAATTAACCTTTAGAGAAAAAGATTTATTTAATTTACAGTTTAATTTAAAGTGATATAGGAAGAATTATCATGGCATTGTAACATCCCTTTTCGGTACTGGTAGAACAAAAACTTGGTATTTGTGTTACAATATGATTTTCATATTATGATAACATTTTGTCTTAGATGCTATCTAACAAGATTTTAATGACTTAATTAGAGATAGAACTTCATTATTTTGTTAAAAGAAAATTTTGAGATATTATTTTTTTCCTAATGCACATTTTTGGTGGATTTTATACAGTTGAGAAAAAAAATAACTTTATCAACTCAGAAATTGTTGATGAAATGAAATTTGCTTCTTTTTCACACCTCTAGGTTATTTATTACACTATTCTTCATTCAACATCTGGTACTTATTTTCAGTTGAAACTTTCATTGTTGCAATGGTTGATTACTCATACCAATTATTGCTGTTCTTGTGGTTGTACTCTATTTGAAAGAATAGGCACAGCAAGCAAATGCATTATTACCTATTATGACATTTATTATGATTATTAATATGTGTAGGGAATATATGCAGAGTATTATTCATATGGTAGTTAGACAGTTCCACACTCTTGATATTTGCTATCATTGGTATCAGGCTATAACAGTTTCCCCATTTTATATATTAGAGATGGAAGGAAATAATAATTAAAAATCTTGCCCAGGGTTAAGGAGAGAAAATGAGTTGGAGCAGGGACTCACAGTGTTCTGGCTTTAATTGCTTCTGGAACAGTATGTTTCATTGTATTATGAGACCAAACAGAACTAAGAGTGATAGATGAAAAAAGTCCCAGTGGTAGATACCTGGCTTACTTCTGCAGCCATATCACCAAAATGGATTGATTTTCACATCAAAGGAGTCAGTTTAGAAAACATTTGTCTGAAATCCAGGAAGGCTGAATGCATCCATATATGCAGAATATCCAGTCCTCAGACAAGTCCACAGGAGTTTTCAAAAAAATTATTTTGGGTTGGAGGTTTGGTGGGTTTGCTTTCTCGTCAACTAAATTGAAGTTGTTGACATTGTAGGTAGTGAAAGAGACTTCCCAGTATTGAAGATGAGGGAGAGACTGTGTAACCTGCAATGGTTTTCAGAAAATCTTCTCATATTTTCATAATAATGTGGGATCCACATTACCACAATGAAAGCATGGTGGATTGATGGACTAATCTTGCAATTGTATGTTAAATATTGCACTGAAGTAAGGAGTACATGTAACTGGTGCCAAAAGAAGGGCATATAACTCAGAGTGTGAGAAAGACAAGTGCCTCCAGTATGTAATTAATTCCATACATTTTAGGCTCCTTTTTGGTCATTTGAAAGTGCTCGATCATTCTCCTTAATGAAAGACTGGGTCTAACTTAATAGGTTAAGTTAGGAGAAGAGAATCCTGCTCTACAGGTTAGTTCTGGTCAGGTCACCAGTGTAAAAGAAATGAAGTCTTGGAGCTGGGTGAAATTAGGTTTAAGGGCAGCAAAGACATCAAAGACCAGATATCTAACATATATAGAACACACTAGGTGTAGTAAACTGGGATGTAATATGGGGGTGCAAACAAGGAAGAAGGAGAACGGTGTATAAGGATGTTAGAAAATAAAAAAATAGCCCACGCCAATTTCCCAAAAAAGGAGGAACAATGAAGAAAACCAATTAACATCTCATTTTTCCCATTTGTGAACTTGGAACACGAATGGCCTGATCCAAATGTTCCCTTGCTTGAGCAAGATGTGTGGTGTAGGATCCAGAGAGACAGTGGAAGGGTGACCATAATGTTCATGAAAGGGATAGGTACTGCTGTGTGTGTAACAATGATAACTGCTTTGTTATAGCGCTGAGGCTTTTTTCTTGGTACAGATATTCTTTATTTTCCTTTCCTGTAATAAATAAATCTGAACCAATAACACTTGTCTAGCTTTACCATTAAGATTTCATTTTTATTAATAATAAATTCTTGACTTCATGTATTCACTGCATTTTCCTTTAGCACATAACAAGATTTTAAGCATAATAAAAAGCTTAAAGTTTTAACAGACAAACAAGTTCCCATTTGACTAGCTTTCATAAAGCTGCTTCAAGAAGCAGCTAGGACAAACAGTAATGTTTGTTTTTGTCTCATCTCATTTTTATTTCTTAGAGGAATTTGCTGCTAATGTGCAAAAGGGTTTCTGATCATAGTCAGTTACTCTGAAAAATATATTTTATTACTTTCAAAATACCTCACTTAAATGAAGGGAATTATAAAATCATTTTTACAGGAGTCTTTGGATAATAAATTGTCAAGTCTTAAATATCATCAGATTCTTTTATCTGAGTTTATCTTGTCGAGATGGATCAGAATGCTGTAATCAATCACTCAGCTTAGCCATAAAATGGCTTCATCATACATGTGTATTCTCTTCAAAATCAAGTTGTAAGATTTGCACATAATAACTTATTGGGTTGCAAGGTTAGTCCGAGCCTGTGTTCAATATTATCTGACATTTTATTGGCTACTACACAAACTTTTGCCTAATACAGTCATTTTACTTAGAAATTTAATTGAAAGGTTGCCTGTAACAAAACACTTTTTTAATGTAGGAAGAGTAATGTAAAACTACTTGATGCATGGGAGGAAGAGTGGAGACAGTAAAATGTGGGAGAAAATGAAGAAGAAAAAGAAAACACTCATTCTAATGAGAAATGGAGTTTGAAGAGGAAGTTTCATAAGGATGAATTCATTCCCTAAGGGAGCTTAGTCTGCATTTGGTGCCTGGATCAGCACACCTTCCTAGATGAAAAGTATAAATCACACAGTTATGTGATGGATGATGTTTATTTAGAACAAGGCTTGCTAAAGAGGTGCTTAGCAGGGAACGGGCGTCTTCTTTCAAGGAACGAGGTCTTGATGCAGGCATTTAGAGAGTAGAGAAAGGAAGGCAGGAAGGCATGGGCTTGTAGGGGAAAACCCCAGCAGAGGATAGTAAGGGGCCATCCTCAGTTTGTGATGATCTGGACTTTGTCAGAGGAATATGACAGATGCAAAAAGGCCTCTAGTGGAGGTTTCAGGCAGGCGATGGATGTTTACATGTGATATTGACCTATTTCATTTCAGAGGAATGAGGTTTTACAAAAGGTGAAATAAAAGTCTGCTTAAAAAACTAATTGATGTATGGGATGATGAACATGCAAGAGGCAACAATCGAAACAGAAATATAATATTAACCAAACCCTATGTTTTCTCATGTAGGTGTTATTTTTCTTTCTTTCCTCCCGTATCTTAGAGGTCTATAATTTTGTTGAAGAAAGTCTTATTTTTACAAAGTCTTATTTTTAGAAAGCTTTTTCTATCTATTCCCAGCTATACGTCTAGCACAGAAGGGAGTCACACACACTTCCCTGTTCTGAAAAATGAAAAAAACCAAAATAACCCAAACAAAAAACATTTTTTTAATTTACCTTGTATTTGACATTGAATGAATGTGCTAATACAAGTACATGATAGCAAAGTGTATTGGAAAACAAACTAAAGAATGAATAAGTGTGGAAAATATTATTAAAGCTGGGTCTGTGGCCCCTAAATTTATGTATAAGCCATTAACATAGAATAACAGCAAAATTTAAAAACAAACAAACAAACAAACAAACAACAACAAAACTTCTAGAAGTGCTTTATCCTCATTACTGTTTAATAGAAAGTTCCCCAATAATAATATTCCCTCAGGAGGTGATAATTTATAAAATAAAAATTCATAAAATATAGATGTTTTATGACAGCTGTTGAATGTTGATAGAGGTGTATTGGAATCTAAGACTGGGTTCCATTAGAAAAGGTTGTTTTCTCTTTGGTCATTGTTTCTCTCCATTTTTTTCCATTCGTTGGTTATGGGGATTGCCAGGATTCCACTGTGCCTCTTCACATGGAAGGGAAGATGAAAACTTGGGAGCAATTGTATCTTTAGTTCCTGAATACCTTGGCCCCCTCCTCATCTTGCTACTTATCTAAGTGGCTTCCCATTTTAAATGTGTAGGATAAGAGAAACAGAAAACTTGTGGAGCCTCTGTACAGCCACCCTCCCAGGAGCTTCCAGTGTTCATACCTTCAGGATGGCTCTTCTGGTGGGTTTCCTGAAGACCGTGACATTTTTTATTTTACACAAAGAATTTGAAATGTGAGGTTCTCCTTCAGTTCATAACAAAGTCAGCTATTCTGAAATATCAAAGCCCTTTGTGAATTGGAATGACCTTTCCCTGGTTAGCTCCTGCCCTTTAGCAATGGGTGTTGCTGGTTGCTCGAAATTCACATACATGGCCACTTTTTGCAAAAAAAGGCTGCGAGAGGGCAAACTTTCTCCAAAAGGTCTTTAAGTTAAAAAAGTCAACCCAAGGCATGAAAAAAAGAGAACCAGTTCTGCAGGCTATTCACCTCTTGGCCTCTTTACTGAAATTGCCAACAAGGAGAGGAGCTGCAATGAAGACTATTCATTTATCTCTGAAAATAATGTTGAATATCTGTCACTGCTTTGGGAAATGATTGACCTGATAATGATAGGTTTTATATCAGCAGGTCCTCGAGTGCCATTCTCAAAGTCACTATATGGGGTTTGAAAATTGACTTCTTAATGGTGACAGTCCTGTGAAACAGAAAGGAATTACATTGCAGATGAATTTTCTGATGCAAGTGCATTGTCTTTTCTCTACCCAGATTGATGCCCATGCATGAAGTATGTTGCCCAGAGCAAAACTTAAGGGAATTACAGTGCAATGGCATTACATTGAGCCATATACCTTTAATGACATGCAATAATTTACTCTTAAACTTTTTCTTATTATGGTGAAATTGTTCTCACTTAAAAAAAAAAAAACCCAAACATACTTACAGGAGAGTTATATTTAAATTTATGAGTATATAGTTTAGCCTTAAGAAAAAAAATCTTAATTTTCCTCTTGTTTTTAAGGTTCATTACAGTTAAAGTTTCCTTCCAGAGAAGCATCTCACAAAGGTCAATAGAAAGTATTGGGGATTAAGGATGGAATTTTCAAAAGTAATTACTGCTGGCCTAAGTCTGATCTCACTGGTTTCAGTGAACTACCGTTAACTTTATTGTGAATAGAGGTAGTCAAATGTCAGGAACTTTTTGGAAATCCGATATGACTGATGTGTCATTCACTTGACAATGAGACAAGAGTAGAGTACAGGACCCTCAAAGTGGATTATCTCTCTCTTTTCTATGAAGTTGGATATTAATTTCTTGGAAACATATAAATGCTATCATACCAAACAAATATGCAAATATAGAAAGAGGAAAAAAACATAGTGAATGAAATTGAATGGCTGGGAAAAAAGGGGTTAACAAGGACAAATATAGATAAAAGTAAACAAATACAAATCCAATGAGATATTGCCTTGGAAAATTGCTACCTAATTTATTTCCTCATTAGCATTTTTGAAACTTAACTAGGCCCAATTTCCCAGTAAACAAGAAAAATGAATTGCAGATCCCAGCTCTGTTTATGTTCAATTTCTATGCTGTGTTTTGTTCCCTCTGAATTAAAGAAAAAAATCTGTCTTGTTTGCTCTTGAATTAATATTATAATCAATGCAACTTTCCATGGTGTTTGCAGTTTGTCACTACTATTTATTAGATACAGTATGTTAACACCCAAAGAATAACCAACAGAGGTATTCCGTTGTGATAGGCAAGGCTGAGACACTACCCATTCCCAGCTTTGCCTATTTAAATGATTCATTTTCAATGAGTAAAGCAGGGAACACTTTTAGGGGCAGGATGGAAGAGTACACATAACACACAAGTTAAGAAAATAATATTTTGATTTGTAGACTTCAAATTATTCTTACAATTTCAGGCAACTTTGAGGAAGAGCTGTTTTTCAGCAATTTTCTGAAGGAAATTGAGTACTTATGGAATGAAAAATCAGCAAATGGTAGAAGTTAGATTTTCAATCCATGCACTAGGTTGGCAGTTGTGCAGTTGTCTTTGCACAGTGAGCCAGGACAAGGAATGGCCACATCTATATGAACAGGAAGAAAGAACGCACTCAGCAATCCTAACTGGAAAAGTAAGGCTGTGCTCTCTACACAGAATCATAGAACCTCAAAATCATAGAATAGCCAGGGTTAGAATGGACCTTAAAGATCATCTTGTTCCAAACCTACCAGCGTTCATTCCAATCAGGTTGTTCAGAGTCCCATCCAACCTGACCTTGAACACTTCCAGGGATGGGGCATCCACAACTTCTCTGGGCAACCTGTGCTTCATCACCCTCACAGGGAAGAATTTCTTCTTAATATGCAAACTAAACCTCCTTTCTTTCAGTCTGAAGCCATTCCCCCTCAGCCTATCAGTACATACCCTTGTAAAAAATTCCTCTCCATCTTTCTTGTAGACTCTCTTGGAAGATGGAAGGCTGCAATTAGGTCACTCTGAAGCCTTTTCTATTCCAGGCTGAACAATCCCAATTCTCTCAGCCTTTCCTCATAACATATCCTGGGTTTTTTTCATATCAGTCTTGTATATTTTTTCATTTATCTGGATACTTCACTTATGGACTACCAGATACAAACTGAAGTTTGTACAGTGAGGATGACCCTTCAACAGTTAGGACAGTATGTGAGTAGGAACCTATTCTTAAACAGGTGCTGGAATCTATCATGCTTGCTTATGTTGTAGCTTTAGGTCACAGTCCGGCATAGGTGAGTGCATATCTGTCCATCCAAATTAGTAAATTAAAGCATATTGTCCCATTAAATAAGCTACATCGGCTTCTGATGCATGAAACCTGGTATTTTTAGCATCAAATCTTAGGGCTGAGATTCAGCTAGGCTGCAAAAAGTTCTCAATATGTGTTCTCTGACAGCTGTGGATGTTGCCTAGGATAACTGCGCATGAGTGCCTTAGCACCTAGTGCATGACAGCGTGGCACAGTTCTAGAGAGAAGGTTGTATGTTAAATTGGTCTGGACTTCTGTGTGTGTTTGGCTTGTTTGCTTTAGTCCAACATACATTCCCTCTCCATACATTACAGCTAATCTGTTTCTCCTGTCATGGTGTATTTTTTCTCCAATCAAATCCACTAGACTGCACTTACTATAGGTGCTGGAAAAATATGTTTCTTGTTGGAAAAAAAAAATCAAAATAGTTTCATAATCTTTTGCTGAGCTGTTGCACATTAAATGTAAAGCAATTCATTTCCATAACAATGAATTTTACTAAATGTAAATGGAATTCTATTCCAAATATTTCAAAGCAAATTTGCTTTATTTTGTTTTGAGTTGTTTTTTTGGCATAACACAAACAGTTATTCTCCCAAATATAGCAAGTCTGCTTACGAGCTCTCATCCCCTGTATGATTCACTTACACTGGCATTAGCCTGTCTAGAGACTTTCAGCCAAACATGTAAAAGCACTGAAAAATATCAGGTAGTGACTTATAATTGCTACTTCTGATGGACTATGGGTTTTGTATGATTAATTTTGTTCCTTCTTACCAACCTCACATCTTTATTAGGACACTTTTGTTGCATTTTTTTTTCAGGCTGCAAATTCTGTGGAATAGAAATTGTATTATTTGATTCATTTTTACAGCATCTAACATAATGTGATACTAAATCTGTCTGTATATAATCAGTGCTGTATCAGTGTTAATAATAAATAATAAAATCCCTCTAAGATTGTTATTCATTGCTCAGGTAAAGAAACATTGAAATAAGTAAGTAGGAAACTGCCCTAGGTTCCTATACAAATCAAGGGCAGAAACAACCTTCCAAACCAAAGTAGATTAAGATTCACTTTCAAGGCATGACAAAATGATGTGTTCCTCTAAAAGCACTATTAAAGGACTGACATCATCTACCATGAGTATCCATGGGTGAGCTTCACTGCAGACCACCTCAGCTGACTTAAAATTTAGGCATATAATTTTCCTCTACAGAAAAGGGTGAGGAATACCCACCTCCCAAAACAAATTCCTCCCAGCTCTCTCTCCTTGCTGACTCCAGAGGGAACCAAGGCAGCTCAGAAATTCCCAGACATTCATGAGCTCACTTGCAGGCACCGACATCTGATGGTCCGAGGCATCCAGGCTGGGCTGGTGGACAGCACGCAGAACCTTCCAGGTGCCTCCTGTCCTGCAATATGAACCTCGTGCTTAGGATGCTTTTCCAGGGAGAGCCAATGTATTCTGGTGAATAATCAAGCTCTGCCTGAAGTAGGCACAGCATTTAATCAGAGGAATCCCTCTGAGGAGTCACACAATTTTAGCAACTGGAGCTCAGAAAACCAGCTCTTATGTAGACACTTACCCTGCAGTTAACTAAAATTAGGTGAAATGAATCCCAAATTCATAATTTTTAAATAGCTATAGTTATATTAAATGCAAATGAGCCACTGAGCAGGGATCTGCAGTAATTTCTGATCAAAGATTCTGGAGTTGGGCTGAAAGATGATGGCTGCTAAAGTTCAGGAACAAGCTATAAGAGGAAACTGGGGACCTCACACAGGACTTAAAATGGTGCTAGGCAGACACTTCCAATAGACTTGCCTCAAATCTATCTGAAGGAAGGTA
Source organism: Ifrita kowaldi (assembly GCA_013398055.1). Taxonomy (NCBI): domain Eukaryota; kingdom Metazoa; phylum Chordata; class Aves; order Passeriformes; family Cinclosomatidae; genus Ifrita; species Ifrita kowaldi. Next base: position 979,169 of record VZRS01010586.1, on the reverse strand, counting down.
TTTGGGGAGCATAAAACCTTAAAGCTAGCACCAGGATTATGCGAAGAGGACTGGTTGATATTTTGCATATTTCTGTCTTTTTTGAGAACTGTGCATCAGATTTCCACCCTTGAAAATGGTTTACTAATTGTAGAAAGAACTCTTTGTACTTAAAAATCAGATATGTTCCCTGCACCAAAGAGCATAAGGCAGAGATCTAGATCAAGAAATACTTAAAGAGATTATTTTTAAAGAAGACTGAGAAAGACTGTCAGGCTGACAGGCCCTTGAATATGTTCCATCCGTATGGAATAGAGTATTGAGCAGCAAAAAATATAATATGCATACTCAAGGAAAAAAAACATACATAACTAAATGACATAATGAGGAGCATTAAGAAGAGCCATGGTGCCATTCTGAATGCTAGACTGATGCAGTCAAATGAAGTGGAGAGGAAGACAGCATTTGTATGTGTGTCAAGGAAGAAGGGTTCTGCTTTAGGCCAGTTGCCTGTCAGCAAAAATATATTTTCAGTTAATACTGGATGAAAAAAATAATTAAACACTGGTGACAATCAATTTTAAAAGTTGGGAGTGGGTTTATTTTCTATATTTTGCCTGTAAGCCTAATTAAGATAAAAAAATTCAGTGTACACTTGCAGGTATGGATTTGGGCAAATTGAAAGTAGAAAAAAAAAACCACAAAAGAAAAAGCCCAAAAAAAAAAACCCCAAAAATTCAAACAAACAAACAACAGTAACAGCAACAGCAACAACAACAAAAACAACAAAAAACCAGAAAAAAACCCCACAACACAATAAAATCATAAGCATTTCTGGAAAACCAAAAATAAGAATTTGAGATAATTTTCATTCCAAAAGATTTGTGGGGTTTTGTTCATGCTTTCAAATAAAACTTTCCCGGAATTCCTAAACACAAGAAATGGTGACTACTTGTAAATGACCCAGATCTGTGATTTCAACAGGAACAATGAGTACTCCTGACTTCCTCCTGTATTACTCTCTCTGACTGTGAATGCCTTGAAAAGGAGCTCTCTCTTTCAAGAAAGCCATAAAAGCTACAGGTGTAGTTGCCTTTCTCATGTAAAGCACTGTGACGCTTTCTGACTTTAGTGTAATTATGACGATCAGCATCAGTGGAAGATTTGGCTAAACTGGATGTGAAGTATTTCTGTCTGGTAATCCAAGGTTGTGACTGTGTTTCTGTGCATGTAAGGTTAAACAGCTTTGTGCTAAAAAGGACCACCAGAGGCTCTGATACCTAGTCCAAATCTGGAGAACTAAATATTTGGGAGCCTGATCTACTGGAGTCGTTTGTTGCTGCTGTTCAACACCAGCAAAGTAGTGGCCTGTAACTGCAAAACCAGCTAAAGGCTCACCTTTGGGTTACAGAGGAAATACACATCTATAGATGAACTTCTACAAATATTCCCAAGATGCAGAGAGCAGGAAACATGCAATAACTACTACACTTGGCCCCATGTACTGCTGTGACTGCTGCTATACAAATTTAAAAAAGGCGAATGAGAAATGAAGTCATAAGAACAGATGTAGCAAAAAAAAAAAAAAAAAAAAAGACATTTCACAAGCCTTAATTGCAGTTAAAAATATTTCTATCATTCCTGAGTGAAGGATTTCTGCATCACTAAGATATAATTTTAGTCATCTTATACCTACACTAACAGAACAGCAGTTCCTGACTATCTGAAGGTAACAGAAGCCATGTTTCCCTAATCCTGGGGTTGTTTTTTCCCCCAGAAAATGCAGTTGAAATAATAACAAAGCATTCCACCTCTACAGCCCAGCAGCAAATATAAATCCATCAAGGTGACAATAGGATTAAACTATGGGCACTGCTTGTTTGTTAGTCTTCTCCCTTAAATAACTTCCGTGTGAGATGGGAAATTAATGTTGCAATAAGTTGGTTCCTGTTGTGGGCCCAACAATAGAGCCAGCAATCCTCTTACCGTGGAGCATTACTTTTGCCTGTATGTCAGCTGGCTAAACTGTTCAGTCACCTTTTGTCTCCATAGGAGTACAATGTGCTTGTTGATTTGCCAAGTCCCAAATCCTATATTTAATACAATGCCTTGGTGTAATTTGAAAAATAAAAGTATTACTCTCCCTGAATACCATTAAGAAAATTGAAGGGGAGGGGAGAGAAACAGGGGCACAAGCTCACATGTAGATATTTTCACATTCAAGCCCCAGACAAAGACTCAAGCTGTGTCTTCAGGTGGAAACAGGAATGGACGAAAGAAAATGTATTAATTGGACCACCTCAGGCCTAGGTCTTAAGTTATCGTGGCTCACCCTCTCCCACTGCTTTTTCCTTGCTTTAATGCAAGGCCATTTATTTGCTGCAGAGCTACATCAGCTCTCAAGGCCACTGGAGAAAGAGCACAGAGCCAAACCTGTTCCTTTTTCTAACTAAACAGATATTCCTACACCTAAACCCAGCTATATTGGATTTTATTCATTCCTTGCTGTTGAATCCAAGCCTGGGTACATCCGGCATATTTAAGTCTATGACTAAGGACTGTCTAGCCTAAGTCTTCATGAGGAAAAGGGCCACACTGACTGAGTAGCCTGGAGTCTCTCTCTGCACTCTTACCTTAGATGCCTTAACCTGGGCAGAGCATTTCAGAGCCAGAGTCACTGCCATTTAAAGCTGTTCAAAACAATGTTGTCAGAATGCCTGCCTGGTGAGGAAAATTATATTTTTCAAAATGCCTAAAAAAGTATTGTTTTCAAGAAAATTTCATGTGAGGAGGAAAACAAATGAAACACAGTGATGGTGACAAACTGTACTGTGGCAAAAGCTTCCACATGACATATTTCTTTTAAAATTTCAAAATAACTTAGAAAAAAATCATTTGCTAAGTGCATTAAAAAAATCATATAGTTTTACTGTGAATTAAATGCTCTGAAGTTAGTACGGCAAGATATTTGGACTGACCTTCACCTCCCTTACTTTTTTCCCTCCTGGGAATTTTATTTTGAAGCAAGATGTTTATATGTTTGTTGTCAATTTTTTTGTATTTTATGAATGAAGAAATAAAAATCATGGGGTTAGATTTTCTCATTATACAGACATTATACATTGTCCTCTCTCCCCAGGTCTACCATCATCTCACCACTTTTCAGTAGAAAATTAATCTGTGCCCTCAGTTTGCCTCCTATGGGGCAAAAGTAATGCTCAGAACTGTTCCAGCACACAAAAAAAAAGGAGGAGGGAGGGCATTTTCAGCTGTAAAACTGTGGGCATAGTTTGTGTTCCAATACACTCCTTGAAAACCCAGTGCCCAGAACTGGGCATGCTATTGCTCACACAGGTGACAAAAATTCTCCTGAATTTACGGTCAGGATGCAGAAAGAGACAGATGAGAAAAGAGCAGGGCAGGTGGGCAAGGCAGGAGCTAGGGTACGAGAGGAAAGAGTCACACTTCAGCTGGAAAGTGGTGAGCTTTTATTTCTGATTGCGTGACCAGCAGAGTTACACATCCTACATACTCATCTGAGGCCATCCCTTCAAGTTAGACCTCGTGGGACAGGAGGGAATCTTGGGCTGTCTCTGCCCCATGCTAGAGGTAAATAAATGAGTACCACAATGAATTTACTTTAATGAGAGAAACAGATGCATGCAATTTATTATACTGAGGGATGAGGAATGGAAGCAGCACTGCCGTGGTTTAAACACAATTCAGCCCCACGCAGGCACTCATTCACTACCTGAATGTGGTGGGATAGGGAGAGAATCAGAAGTGAAGGAACACATGGGTTTTTCATTAAGACAGTTTAACAGATGAAGGAAATCCATGCTCACAAGCAAAACTGAACAAGGAATGCTTCCAGCACTTCCCATCACCAAGCAGGTGCTGAACAATCCCCAGGAAAGCAGGGGATCCAGCACACACAACAGTGACTTGGGAGGACAAATTCTATCACTCCAAACTCCCCACAACACTTTCTTCTTCTCTTGGTTTTGTGTGCTGAGAATGATGCCTACAATAATATCCCTGTGATCATCTGGGGTCAGCTGTCTTGCCTCTGTCCCCTCCCAATTCCCTGTGCACCTGCTCACTGCTGAGATGAGGTGAGAAGAAGAAAAGTGCTTGATTCTCTGCAAGCCCTGCTCAGCAATATTGACAGCATCTCTCTATTATCAACACTGTTTCAGCAAAAATCCAAAACACATGGTAGATCCTGTGAAGGAAATTACCCCAGACAAAACTAGCACATGCATGAATCTCCACTCAAAGCACAGGAGACAATTCCCAATGAGAATAAACAGAGGGTCTCTAGAGCAGAGGTGCATTCTCAAAGTGACTTTATAAAAGCTTTCTCCTCACTCCAGTCTTCTCCCCCACTCAGCAGCCTCCTTGAGATCTCATGTATCATTGTTTTGTGCACACCGCTTTCCATGAGATGAGTTTAATAGCATTATAAAAGTCACATTGTGCACAAATTGGGAACTTCAGCGCCTCGGTAACTGCTCTGATGCATACACACTTGCAAAGTTTTCAAAGCAGAAATGTTGAAGGCACTTCAAGGCACAAAAACATCCTTGGGTAAATTACTTCCTATTAGTATGTCACATATATCTTATATATGACTCTGGTTTCATGAAGTGACAGCCGCACTTGACAATAAAACTTTGCACTCTTTTTTATTTATATTTTTCCTGATTTTTTTTATTTCTTCCGAGTATATAATGTCTGATGCTAAACCACTTATCTTCCTGCTACCAGTGAGACCAGCGCTGCCTACTTTGCTTACCAATAAGTTAGAGCACTTCCACCCCACACCTCTGCCTGAAATATCAAGCAATTCTAATCACTGCTGGTTAAGTCAGACAAGAGAAGGCAGCATGGATAGTTTTAAAAGGTGGGTAGGTTGTAAGTCCTGTGACCCATTTAACATTAAAGGGTAAAAACATGAAAGAAGATCTGAGTATCTTAAAAAGAGATGTTTCCTTGTCTGGGTAAATTCTACCTTAGATCACGGAAAATCACCCTTTTTTCAATATCTTGAAGGTATATAGCAAGAACGAAAAGTACCAAGCCTTCCCTCTCACCTATAAAAAAGGAAAAAAGAGGCATAGCTTCTGCTCATATGAATCCCCCAAACTGTCTGCAACCCTCCCCCTTTCCAGATAGCGATTCCAGAGTGGGTAATTTGGTTCTCAATTTTTTAATGAAGAATCTGATCTCCTATTTTTTTGTTGTGTTTTATGCTTCCACATAATGGGACACTGAAATTGAAAAATCAGTTTAAGTTCAGGTTTACAATCTATTTCACTTCCTCATTTCCAATTACAATTTTGGAATATTTTGTTGTTTGCATTTAAGGCATCATATGGAGATATTTAAAACTTCATATCTAGTAGGTTAAATGACAGTTTTAATGGACTGTTAGGAAAGTTCAGAAATACATAAAAACTAGAAAAAATAGCTTAATTTTTTCTACTTTTCTGCCCCATACACCATTTATGCATCACTTTGAAACAGAGAAATGACATCTCCTTTACAAGTTCTGATCATTTTGATAGCCCATGTTTAATTTCATCTGGAGTATATTTCTGAAATTTTATGGCTGGGAGAAAGATGGAGTAGATGTAGCTAAATTACAGAACATAGAAGAGTATCAAAACTACACATTAATCCTCAACTAAATTCACAGTGTCCATTTAACTGAGCTATGAACTCTGTGTTTACAATTATGGAAAATATTTCCTAAATAGTTCTCTTTCCATTTGAATTCCTAAACGTGGTCACATCTTGCCAGAGGAAAGTAGGGGAGGGGAAGCTCAGTAATTAATAAGTTATTTGAAAATTTAGTTGAAAAATCTTACCTTTCAGACCTTCCAAAAAACAATCAAATTTGAATCTAGGATTGAACTTTATGATTATGTTCTCTTGCAAATGTACTTTTTCTGTAAAACCGTGTAATTTAGTCCGCATTTAAAAACTTATACTAATTCATATTAATCCTAAGAAAAATAAAAACCAAACAAAAAGCAGTCACCACATCAATACCATCACAAAGGGTAACTGCAGGGAGATTTATTTTAGACACATATTGTCCATGTTTATGCTGGCTGAAAAATATATCATTTATATAATGACATTTTTAATATTTTAAAATACAAAAATAAAAAAAGATCATTACTACTGCCTCAAATAAAGAATTCAATTTAGAATTAATGAGTTATGATGGTTTTAACGATTAGTTGTTTTTTTTTTTTTTTACTTTTTTTCTTTTATTTTTTTTAATTTTAGAAAGCAGACAGCTACTCAATCCCAGATCTTGACCTGTTGGATTTTTATTTTTTCAACATTATATGACATCATAAATCATATATAAAGCAAATATCTGAAGCATAAATCTCCCATTAGACATTCTAGACAATGTAATTTCCTTCATTTAAGCTTCAAAGATTTAATAATGACTCTTTACCTGAATTTTAGTTCTGATTTAGGTAGTGGCTGTCTAAATAAATCTCCTATAAATTGCTGGGAAAGTCTTAGTTTGAAGGAGGTAGGGAAACAGGGAAAGAAGAAGAGGAATAGTGAAAAAAAAAGGAGGGAGGGAGGAAGGCAGGAAGGCAGGAAGGAAGGAAGGAAGGAAGGAAAAGAAAGAATCTCAGAGTCAAGGCTGAATCCAAGGGGATTGCAGTGGACTATAAGGCTAAACCTCATCAGAGAAAGCTTTATTCCCAAAGGGAGTTGCACTGAGAGAGAATAATTGACTACAGAACAGAAAGAACTGATTCATATTCTTTGAAGTCAAATCAAATTCCTCATCCTGAAAACTTCCTTTCACAGATTAAGGGCCAAGTTTTCTTCTGCATTCTGTGAAGCACAATAAATTACCCTACTATGAGTGAGACGAAAACCCGTCTACAGGCATTTGATTCTTAGATCAAGGAAGCAGAATATTTTCATATGCATTGATTATTCTGCTCACCATTTCACTGTAGGAAATCTCTATATGACAATTCCTAATCTCTATTTTTCAGCATATTTATTCTTACATTCTTAAAAATGCGTTTTTGCTCATTCCAATAACACCTCAAGGAATGTGGCCACCAGGGTTAGTTAGGTCCTGGTCTTTCTTAGTCCCTCTTCTGATAAGAAAATTGTAATTTTTTAAGTTACTCTTTTATATCAAGGCAGTGTGAGTTGTCTCTAGGACCAGCAGAAAGAATGCAGAAGTGCACTTGACACCCAGAGTGGAAAGCATTATGATTTATACAATGGCCCTTTCTTATTTCAGAAAAACTGAGGACAGTTCCTTCTTTCACAAGAAGTCTTTGCAGCAATAGGCTCAGGGTGTTTATCAGTCCCGGGTTTGCCTTTCCATAATTTATAAAGTGAGGTTCAAGACTCTCAGCTTCATGTATGAAAGCAGAGTAAGGAAGAGAAGACATAACTGTTTTCCTTCTGGGAGCAAAAGGCTAGATGGGATGGTGGTGGTAACCTCTCTTTAAGAGCATAGGTAGGTATATATAGATGATAAGTATCAAAAACCAGTTGGTTATATATTCTTGAAACAAGGCAAAGACTTATCCACTTTTAACCTTGCACAGTTTCCTGCACTGGCCTCCACTGAGCCTCCAATGGTACAGGACTTCCGAGGGGAAAGCTCTCCGTACAAGCACGTCAGAATCTGGGCCAACACATCACAAGGCAAGAAAGGGGAGACAACTGTCTTGAGTAAAGCCATAACAACATTACCAAGCTCTGGTCTTTGGGAAATTCAGTCCTTTTCCTACTGTTTGTGTGGCCTTTGATGATACAGGTTCACCTTTGCAAAAGACATTTTGCGGCAGACAGTTCAGATCGCTGTCCTTTAAATCCAGACATTACAACCAGCTGGAAGTCTGCAATGACCTCTTCCATGGCAGAGCAGAATAAATCAGTGACAAAGTGCTAGAATCATTGCAAGAACAAAAGAGATCCCTCCCTGCTGGAGCCTGTATCTTAACCTCTTTAGATGAGATTCTTGTTACCTCACATGATCCTCTGAAAGTTAGACATCTAAGTCTAAGGTAGCCATTTATGATTCCTTAAGAGTCAACTGAAAGAAGCACAAACCTCCAAAAGGGCAGTTCACCTCATCCTAAAATAGCCTTTGGGAATGAGTCAGCAGTACTGCCCTCTGCATTACCCATATCTGTCCTCTGACTATAATGGATGGTGAGGGCAGTCCATACCTGTAAACTTCAGACAGTGAATTTATATATGAGAACTCACACTTTCTTTAGGGTATTCCAGATTTCATTCCTGCAGAATCAAACACAGGAAACTATGAAGTCCACATACTCAAGTCTTGCCTCTCATAAGTACTTGGATAGGTAACATAATCACAGTGTGAGTTGAGGACTGATTTGAATGGAGAAAAGACTTATGTTGGTCACCTTAGTTATTATGGAAAAAATGTAGTAAACATAAAGCAATAATATCAATCTCACTTTTATGTCCACGCACACACACACACACACACACACACAAAGAAAAGGAAACAAGGTAAATTTGGTCTCAATTTACGCATATGGATAATAAGACTTTCAATTATTGTTGCATTATTTGTTAGCATGTGGATGAAAGATTAGGTGACAATATGCAAAATATATTTTCTGCATATTATAATATTTAGTAATGTCATTTGATTTTTTATATGTTTCATTAAATTGTTTTGTGGCTTTATTATCTACCCAGATGCACAGCTCAGAAATACAATTATTCAGATTTAGAAGCAATAAAATTTGGCATGCATTTACTTGTATTCAGAATTCCTGCATGCTAAAGAGAAATTACTGCATTCTCCCCACATAGCTCGGTTCTCATGCCTTCGCTGAACCATTCATTAGAAGGAGCACATTATAGAAAATACACCATTTATGTTAAGAAACCCTCTGATAACAGATGTATTTGTACAAAGCAAATATTTCAATATATCATAGCCTTTTGATCATGACTATAATAGAAGCAAACCTATACACATTTTCTGTAATGCATATCTCTGTTATATGATTATTGGGGGGGGGGAAATGAGTGTTATAGATTATATGTTGTAAGAAAAGGCACCTGCAGACAGAGGTTGACAGTCCTTTGAAAACATTATTGAATACGATACAAATTGTTCCATTTTATAATAAATGTTTTGAGGTTGCATTAGAAGGCATGTCTCCTAGCTGAAGCACAGGGAGCTCTCCTACAGTCAAGTCATTCCAGCTTTGTTTTGCCTTCGCTATGTTTCATAAATCAAGCACTCAAATATATGACACAATGTCCTGAAGTCGTCCCCTGTCCCCTGTAGTTGCGACTGAGTCTGTTCCTGATGGATAGCAGGGTAGGGAGTCAGTCAGCAGTCGTGTCCTAGCAGGGGAGGTTTCGGCAGTGGTGTCTGCTGTGCTCTGTGAGGCCACACACAGCACCTTGGGGCCCTGCTTGGACCTCAAGTGATGGTCCTGGGCAAAAGCACGCCAGAAGCTTTAGTGTGCATTTTTTGTAGAAGCATCCCAGGTGCACACTCTCTGTAGTACAGACCTGCTGGGCTGAAACGAGCTGTAAATGCTTATCAATATACAGTGATACGGTGAGGGGAAGGTGGTACTGCTCGGTGTTCCCTCCACCCTACCTTCCAACAGGAATTGTAATTCCACCACTGGGTAAGTGCTTTCTTTCACCATTGTGTTTCTTCTCACAACACCTCCACAAGAAGAGCACGCCCTGGCAGAAGAGCACTGATGAACTTCCATTTGCTGCCCAGGAGTAAATGGGAAGATGTTCAACCACAGGATGTTCTGGCCATTCTGACAGTCCCTGACCAGTGAGTCCATGCTGGGTCAGGAACAATGCATGGTCTTTGCTCACTATCAGTGTCAGTGCCACTCTGAGGCAATGGTTTGCATTTCAGGGAGTCCCCCAAGGCACTGCCAAGTGCCACACTGGGGAGCCCCAGGTCTTTGGTCCTTCTTTTGTGCTGTCAGGACTGTACCATAATTGGTGTTGCTGTAGATGGATACCTTGAAGTTTCATGTCTCTCATGGACTCAGCTGTCTCCCATTTGTGCCCACCCATCACACAGGCAAACTCTATCTTGTAAGCCTGTGTAAGAGAAGAGACAAGGACAATCTGAGCAGCTGTGATTTAAGATTTGGATAACTGAGGCACAACATGGGGCAATTGCCAAGGGGCAATCCCTAGTGATGTAGGAGATTTACAGAGTATCAGAAACTGCCTTTTTTTCTATTATTTCCTTCTAAAAGCAGCAATATTGGTCGGAATATCTCTGCTTTGCAAAAGCCACAGATCTTGTCCTCTTCTTTTTCTGCTGGAATTATTAAAATGTAGAATAGCATTTTATTTTTTAAATTAATAACTTCTGCTTCAACGTCTCTGATTAGGGTATAAGAGCTTTATTACATGAATGAAATCAGTATAATCTTTTTTGCCTAAATTTACACACATAATACAGATAGCTTTAGTTCCCATTTCTGCAGAGGTATAGAATTTTTATTCTTTTATCCTAATGGATAGAATTTCAGGCAATTATGTTGTTTATATTTTAGAGACCAAACTATTTTTTTTATGTTAATTTCAAATAACTCTATTGACTTCAACAGAGTTACACTGGATTTACATTACTATAAATGGTAGTACATGTTGGTCCTTAAATGACTATGGGGAGTTTGGATTACCCAATGGATTTGGCAAACCACACTCAATAATTTTGCTAAAAATGTCTTTATTCCTGGGGCCATTTAATATTTATGCACTTGTTTCAAGCTTGTTTCTAAAGAGTACAATGATTTATTATGAACCAACACTTGCACAATATGCTATAATAAAACAGCTATTTAGGTTTGCTTATGTTTACCACAAAATCAGTTCAAGGCATCTGAGAATTTTCTTTGGTTAAACTAAAGTATGTCCAATATAATGGAGAAATTTGACTTGATATAACTCACAAGCTTGTAGGACAGACAGCAAACTGCCCTGGTTTGACAGATGCCAGCGGATATTCTTTGCCCACCACATTTTCCCCTCTTAGGGCTTCCCTGTTCCTCTTCTCCCTCTAAATACATTATCTTTTGGAATTGGGTATAAGTCTTACCAACAGTGAACAAGCAGCAATCTCTTTCTGTGTTTCTTGGCACATAGCTGAGTTATTTTACTTGAGGGGTAATGTTCTGGGAGTTTCTAAATTGTAAGACAAACAGATGGCTGTCATTTATGCATGGTTTTCAATTTGTACATTATAATCTTTCCATTATTATTTGGAAAAAAAAATCTGAACAGCTTACAGCTTCTTCAGACCATGAATCACCTCTTTCAACATCTCTGCAGTTTCCTTGGACAGGTACATTGTCTCGAGGGAGAAGAAGCCTTGCTCTTCATGCATGAGTTGACCCTACACTGAGGTCATTGAACATTCCCCCACTTACACTGGATAACTGAGTGAGGGCTAAATGAGACCCTTGACAGGGTCAGGGTCAGTGAACAGAAAGCTTTAGAAATTATATTTTATTTTAATTTATTTTAATTTAATTTAATTTACCTTATTTTAAAGACTCAGAATCTAAATTCTATAGACTCAGAAAAATATCATGTTGATGACCGACATTTAAACCAAAGGCAAAAATCTAAGAGATCCCAGATTTTCAATAGCTTTTCCTTCTGTCGAATGGTGCTTTTTAGTAACCATAGATGCCTTTGATTTAATTTTTCACTGTTCTATCCACCCTATTTTGTTGTCCATCAAGAAAGAAACATTAGTCATCACTCTGACAACAACAGAAAAAAAAAAAGGCTAAAATAAAGGTCTGATATATATCAGCTGCTGTTATTCTTGTTGCAAGTCAAAAGAATACAATTTCCACAAATTTGCTTAGACTCATGAAGTTTCATGCTCAGAGGTACAGCTGGGGCTTTCAAAGCCTCATCACGGCACAAGCCCTGTCACTGCCACAAGAGGAGAAACACTGCTGGAATCATCAGCACCTGTATTATGTATACCCACTTCCTTCCCTTTGACGACATCAACGAGATCAAAACGGGTTTAGCTTTCAGAAAGAAGTGTTGTGGCTCAGTCACAGGTGTTTGGGACAGAGAGAAATCATGGGGAGGAGCTCTCCACCTTCAGGCTATGCAGTAAGGTCACCAACAAGCATTGCATCATCCTCTCTTCCAAATTTTCTGCTTTCCACAATGTCACACAAGCAAAAGATTTTTCATTTATCAGAAATGCTTGCTATGTGGCAATTGTCATGTCCTTGGGAAAAGAAAAGAAAAGAAAAAGAAAAGAAAAGAAAAGAAAAGAAAGAAAAGAAAAGAAAAGAAAAGAAAAGAAAAGAAAAGAAAAGAAAAGAAAAGAAAAAAGAAAAAACAACCCAGAAGACTGGAATAATTTTGGAAATCCATGAAGAGAGAAAGGGAAGTTCTCAGGACACAGGTGAACTTTGTGGCCATTGCAGCTATCAGGAAGCAAAGCTTCTTGTTAAAAAAGAGGCTAAAAAGAAAAGATGATGTAGTCTTATTGCCATGACACTGCTCAAGTGAGTAAAGGACAAATGGGGATAGTGGGGAGAAGGAAGTTTCTCCCACTTACAGGTGTTTCCAAACTGAACAAAAATAAAATGTGTCCTGTCATCCTTAAAGAGAAAAATAAGACTGAAAACAGGGAAAAGAAAGGTTAGGGTTAATGCAAAATGTTTTCTGTTTAATAAGTTAGGTCTTTGGCATGTGCTTCTACAAACGCCATATATCTCTGCATATCCAGGAGGCATCATTTCCACACTCTGATGTTTCAATTGGTTTCAATCCCTGACCCAGCTCCCTACAAACATGCCACACTGTGGACAGCAGAGAGGTCTGCAGTTGTGATGGCTCTGTCACAGGACACTAGAACTCCGAAACTGATGACTTTGGGCAGCCTCAAACAATTGCGAGCATGAAACAAATACATGATTTAATCTGATGTGTTTAAGTCAATTGCATAAGTCATCACTAGTCATTCTGCTGGGAAAGAAAGGGAAATTGCACAGTCGACCAATACAGTAAACTGACCACCAGTCTAACTGTCCAAACCAGTGACAGGCAGAGGAGCCACCTGGATGTTAATGTGATCAAGTCGCAGTAAAGAACTGCAGACTGAACACATTCATTTGCAAGGGCCCAGCCATAAGTTGCTCTAAGGGTGAAAGGCAGCATGTACTTACTTTATAAGAGGCAACTACTTCCCACTTTGACCATAAACCACATGTAACCATCTCATGACTTCCTATCATCATGCTGAAAATACATATTTTTGATTCTGGTTTGATTTGCGAGGTAAAACTAAACTCTGCAGACAGCTAAAACTTCAGTCCCTGTCTCTGGAACATCTGCTGGAAGTGTGAAGGAACACAGTGCAGAGGTTTCCTCTGAGCTTATTCTTTGATTTAACACAAACAAATGCCTGAAAAAAATCATATTGTACTTGCTAAACAACTAAGAAAGAGAAACTGCACATCTTGGGAGGTAAAACATAATATCCCAGCCCTGGTGAAACTACATCAGGGTGACCAAGCTGACTGTGCTGCCTGGTGACAAGCATGTAGGGTAAAAGTAACTTGTCCAGACCATTTCCATTTGTCCCACATCATGGTTGCACTCAGACATTGCAACTAATTCTGGGAATCCACTAGGGCCAGTTAAGAATTGAAAAGCCTCACAAAAAGTTAAAAGATGAATTAAAAAAAAAACAAAAAAACAAAAAAACAAAAAGCCCAAACAACTAGACAAATATAAATTGGCATTTAAGAAGTTGTCAAGACTTGCTATACATGCCACAAATATAAGTCCAGTCCAAGTCAAAAAAATCCAATGTCACTGACTGAGGGAGAAAAAAAGAAAAGGCTCTCTGGAGCAAAGCTGACATAGGTCTGATTATGCTGACAGAGGAAAATAAAGTACTTGTTCTAGAATATTATTCTAACTTCCCTAAGAGCTTACTAGGAGACATTATGGCTAAACAGGTAATCAGATATGCCAAATCTATTTTTGCTAAATATAGTACACCTGCGATCAAAAAGTCTGACAGTGGGCTACAGTTTTGTAATTTACTGATGGGAATTAGATATATTAAGCAGTAAAGAGGCCCCAAGCATCAATCCTGTGGTTTAATGAAGTTGTCTCCTTAGAACCATAGAATCATGTAATTGTTTATATTGAAAAAACACCTTTAAGGACATGCAGTCCAATCATTAACCCAGCACAGACATGTCCACCACAAAACCATGTCCGTAACAGCCACATCTACGTGTCTTTTAAATAGCTACATGTATGATGACACAACCACATGCCTGGGCAGCCTATTCCAAATCTTGACCACCCTTTCCATAAAGAAATTTTTCCTAATATCCAATCCGGACCTCCCCTGGTACAGATTGAAGCTGTTTCCTCTTGTCTTCTTGCTGTGACTTGGTAGGAGAGAATAAGCCCCACTTCTCTGTAGGTACTTTCAGAGAGCAATAAGTTCTCCTTTTCTCCAGACTAAACAACCCCAGGTCTCTCCACTGCTCCACATCATATTTATGCTCCAGATCCTTCCCCAGCCTTTCTCTGGAGACTCTCCAGCACCTCAATATCTTTCTTTTTGTGAGGAGCCAAGCCTCTTAAGAAGGAGATTCTTCCCTCGAGAAGTCCAAGGTGTCAGTGTTGCTGACCCCATCCTCCTTCTCCAGGAACCAAAACCTCTATTATTCCATGATTGCTATGGCCGGGGCAGCCTCTGACCATCACACCACCGACCAGCTGCGGCAGCCTGACCAACCCAGTGACCTTCTATGATGGGTGACTACCTCAGTGGGCAAGGGAAGGGATATAGATGTCATTCATCTGGACTTCTGTAAAGCCTTTGATGTGGTGGCCCTCAACATCCTTCTCTCCAAATTGAGATGGATTCAACAAGTGAACAGCTAGATGGATATGGAATTGGTTGAATGGTTGTCCCATTGCCCCAAGATGAGCTCAAAGCTTTGCCTCAGTCCCAGAGATTTGACATCATCAGTCTAAGTGAAACCTGGTGAGATTGGAGTGCCCTGTGGGTGTTAACAGGTGCTTCCAGAGGGATAGGCAGGGCAGGAGAGATGGAAGCGTGGTACTGTACGTAACAGAAGGGCTGGAATGTGTTGAGCTCACAGCTGGCCACAGCACAGCTGAGATCTCTGGGTAAGAGGCCAGGGACAAACAGATAGTGCAGATGCCATAGTGGGAGTCTGCTACAGGCCTCCCACCCAGGACGATGTCCGTGGGATCCTAGGGAGGTTTAACAAGGCCAGATGCAAGGTGTCCCTCTACTCTGCTCTGGTGAGACCCCACCTGGAGTACTGCCTCCAGCTCTGAGCAGGCTGGGCTAGTGGGAGGTGTTCCTGCTCATGGCAAGGAGGTTGGAACTGGGGGTTTTTAACATCCCTCGCAAACCAGTCCATTCTGTGAGCCCCCCATTATCACTCACCAGTCCTAGTTGTTATCTGCCTTGGCCTTCCCCTTGATCCTTACCCATAGATTATCANCCACTAGGGCCAGTTAAGAATTGAAAAGCCTCACAAAAAGTTAAAAGATGAATTAAAAAAAAAACAAAAAAACAAAAAAACAAAAAGCCCAAACAACTAGACAAATATAAATTGGCATTTAAGAAGTTGTCAAGACTTGCTATACATGCCACAAATATAAGTCCAGTCCAAGTCAAAAAAATCCAATGTCACTGACTGAGGGAGAAAAAAAGAAAAGGCTCTCTGGAGCAAAGCTGACATAGGTCTGATTATGCTGACAGAGGAAAATAAAGTACTTGTTCTAGAATATTATTCTAACTTCCCTAAGAGCTTACTAGGAGACATTATGGCTAAACAGGTAATCAGATATGCCAAATCTATTTTTGCTAAATATAGTACACCTGCGATCAAAAAGTCTGACAGTGGGCTACAGTTTTGTAATTTACTGATGGGAATTAGATATATTAAGCAGTAAAGAGGCCCCAAGCATCAATCCTGTGGTTTAATGAAGTTGTCTCCTTAGAACCATAGAATCATGTAATTGTTTATATTGAAAAAACACCTTTAAGGACATGCAGTCCAATCATTAACCCAGCACAGACATGTCCACCACAAAACCATGTCCGTAACAGCCACATCTACGTGTCTTTTAAATAGCTACATGTATGATGACACAACCACATGCCTGGGCAGCCTATTCCAAATCTTGACCACCCTTTCCATAAAGAAATTTTTCCTAATATCCAATCCGGACCTCCCCTGGTACAGATTGAAGCTGTTTCCTCTTGTCTTCTTGCTGTGACTTGGTAGGAGAGAATAAGCCCCACTTCTCTGTAGGTACTTTCAGAGAGCAATAAGTTCTCCTTTTCTCCAGACGAAACAACCCCAGGTCTCTCCACTGCTCCACATCATATTTATGCTCCAGATCCTTCCCCAGCCTTTCTCTGGAGACTCTCCAGCACCTCAATATCTTTCTTTTTGTGAGGAGCCAAGCCTCTTAAGAAGGAGATTCTTCCCTCGAGAAGTCCAAGGTGTCAGTGTTGCTGACCCCATCCTCCTTCTCCAGGAACCAAAACCTCTATTATTCCATGATTGCTATGGCCGGGGCAGCCTCTGACCATCACACCACCGACCAGCTGCGGCAGCCTGACCAACCCAGTGACCTTCTATGATGGGTGACTACCTCAGTGGGCAAGGGAAGGGATATAGATGTCATTCATCTGGACTTCTGTAAAGCCTTTGATGTGGTGGCCCTCAACATCCTTCTCTCCAAATTGAGATGGATTCAACAAGTGAACAGCTAGATGGATATGGAATTGGTTGAATGGTTGTCCCATTGCCCCAAGATGAGCTCAAAGCTTTGCCTCAGTCCCAGAGATTTGACATCATCAGTCTAAGTGAAACCTGGTGAGATTGGAGTGCCCTGTGGGTGTTAACAGGTGCTTCCAGAGGGATAGGCAGGGCAGGAGAGATGGAAGCGTGGTACTGTACGTAACAGAAGGGCTGGAATGTGTTGAGCTCACAGCTGGCCACAGCACAGCTGAGATCTCTGGGTAAGAGGCCAGGGACAAACAGATAGTGCAGATGCCATAGTGGGAGTCTGCTACAGGCCTCCCACCCAGGACGATGTCCGTGGGATCCTAGGGAGGTTTAACAAGGCCAGATGCAAGGTGTCCCTCTACTCTGCTCTGGTGAGACCCCACCTGGAGTACTGCCTCCAGCTCTGAGCAGGCTGGGCTAGTGGGAGGTGTTCCTGCTCATGGCAAGGAGGTTGGAACTGGGGGTTTTTAACATCCCTCGCAAACCAGTCCATTCTGTGAGCCCCCCATTATCACTCACCAGTCCTAGTTGTTATCTGCCTTGGCCTTCCCCTTGATCCTTACCCATAGATTATCAGCTATCGCTAAGCTCTAGACAATTAAAACACTCCCTAAACATGCATGGCTGCCCCACCACCTCTCCTTCCTTGCCTTCCTTAAAGCCATCCCTTGCAGCCTGCCAGTGGTTCAAGAAGCCAAACCATGTGTCTTCCTGTTTATTCCCTCTTTATTCCCTGCAGGAAGGATAGAGGAGCACAATGATTGTGCTCCTGTTCCCTTGGCCACTCATCCCAAGGCCCTGAAGTCTCTCCTGGTGGCTGTCAGATTTCTTCTTGTAACTTCATGAGTGCCCACCTGCAAAATCAATAGTGAATAATGATCTAAGGGCCCTACCAGAGCAGGGCTTTCTCTTGTGTTAACTGGGCCCAAGGGCAGCAGCAGCATTCCCTAAGGAATGGGCCTGGTCTGCAGTCATGGACACATCAGCTCTGCTGGGCAGGAACTCAGCCCCGTTTCCCTCTGTCCCTTCAGTCACTGTGTTCAGTCAGGTGCAGAGAGGATAGGGATGTGTGCTACGTCTGTTTGTCTGTCAGGCCTGTCTCAGGGAAGGCAGGGTTCAATTCCAGTCTGTCTCACATTCCCTAACACCTCTCAAATGACTCCTCTCCTCCTGGAGCATTGTCACTAAACAGAGGAGCTTCTCTGCCTGGGTGACCTCCCACTGACATGAGAGCAGGGCCCACCCTGCAGCTGGCCCTGGGTGTTCTCCCAGAGCTCTGCCTGGGTGGCTGCCTCAGTCACGGTGGGTATGGAGCTCACAGGGGTCATGGCTTTCTGCCCTGTGGACACCGACGCCCTCTGGTAGAGCTGGCAGGGGTTCAGTGCCCTTCTTGCATGCCATTCTCCAGGAACTGCCACCCAAGCTGCCAAGCCATGCCCTGATGGCTCTGTCATGCCCTGATGGCTCTGTCGTTTTCCCACCTTGCTGGTGTCACTTCTGGCTGCTAGTGCTTCCGAAGGTTTTTTTTCATGGGTGCAGAGGCTTGGCCACCATTGCCACTGGCCCCACCTGGATCCTGTCATCCAAAGTCAGGTGCTCTGTGGGCTTCCAGCATGTCTCAGCTCCTCCTGAGCTTCCCCCAGTTCAGGAAGCTCTGTTGTGCCATGACCAGGGTGCTCTGCTGCCAATCCTGCCAGGACCAGAGCTGCTCAGCTCAGCAACCTCAGGAAGACTGGGCAGGAGACATGTGCAGACAAAGTGGGCAGGGCACAGAGGCAAAATAAAAGTGACATTTTTCCAGAGAAACCATCACACAAGCACCAAAGAGCAAAGCAAGGAAAACCCAAAAAGATAGCTGTCCCAGGACAGCTGGATCTGGTACTTCAGAGCAGCAATGGCACTGGTTAAAGGGGTCAGTCCTGGCAAAAATAGCATGAGTGAACAAGCACAGATTCTAAGTACTGATGAAAGTCCCAATACCACTGATATCTCAGGAGAAACTCAGTCATTTAAGCAACTAGAGAGGCCTAATTCAATTTAAAATTTAAAATTTTAATTTAAAAATAAAGAAAATGTGACGGTTACAGATATTTGTGACAGGATGTCATTTGCCTACATATTATAAAGTAGGTTTTGTTTGTTTTTTTTTTCCTTTTGCCTAGGACAGTAAAGCAGAACAAACGTTGGGAACTGTGCCTTTCAATGGCAAACACAGGCATTGATATATACCACCTTAGACACTTAAAATCAGGATCAAAATCTAAGCGAGTAAAACAAGATCCATTTCTCTCTCACGGAGAAAAACAGACACCTTCATAGGATGCTTTTCCACTCCTCAAGACAGGAATCTAAACTGGGAAAAGTTTTTTTCCCTCTCTCTGTGCCTCTGTCTCCCCATGAACTACACAGGGAACGCAGACAGAAAGTCAGGCTTAAGTGTCTTACTGCGTGACATTTAGAATCAGGGGTACCGAATCCTGTCCTCAGCCTCAAGGATGATGCTTGACTAACAGTATCCCTAGTAGACAGCTGTTTTCCATGACCTTTTCAGTGACCTTAGGCCAGGCCTTCAATAAGAAAGCTTTTTATCACTTCACCAAGGACTCCTACATGCTACAGGAGTCTGCTCTATCACCCTTTTGCGACATTGGATCGATTTTCCTGAGAGTCTCTACTACAGTTAGTTTCAAGGTCCCAAGTTAATTTTCTTGCTATTTTCATTTCCACACCCCTTGGAGTCCTCCTTTGTAGCAAACCAAAACCCAGGGAACAAACCCAGGGACAGGACATCTGCATTTCCCTTGGGTTTCATCTGTTCCCTCATGCATGGGGCTATTGGCTACAACTCTGTGCATATAAGATCAGATTGCTTTGCATAGTGTCTACGTCAGCATTAGCACTCGGGTCTGCAGCTTTCCGTGTCCTCCGAAACGCGAACGCCAGGGCACTCTCCAAAGGCGACTGGGTGCCTGCTGGGGCTGGAGGTAACGCCTGGGCTTCTGCATCCCATTTTGAATCTCGCCCATGGTAGATAGCAAACAAGCATTGCTACCATCTGATGGCTGCTTGGGGAAGTGAGTTTAGATGCTGCAAATGCTCGTCTCGGAAAAACCACGACTCCCGGTTGCATCGAGGAGCACCGTGCTGGCAGCTTCCTGGCTTGCAACAGGAAAGATTCGCAGACTTATGTTTTATTTCTAGCTCCTCTCACATGACTGTGAGGAAAACAGGCAGCATAGATGAGTAGAACTGAAAACTGAAGTCTTTTAT
Source organism: Ifrita kowaldi (assembly GCA_013398055.1). Taxonomy (NCBI): domain Eukaryota; kingdom Metazoa; phylum Chordata; class Aves; order Passeriformes; family Cinclosomatidae; genus Ifrita; species Ifrita kowaldi. The sequence continues at coordinate 959,037 of VZRS01010586.1, read as the reverse complement.
GTAATTAAATACTCACATGAAGGACAGAGGTGTTTTTTTAACTTAGTCAGATGTTTTGCTCCCGGGGAATTTAAAAAAACATTATATTAAAAAGTTGTTTTATTAACAAAGTGAAAGGGTAATTATTTTCATAATTGGGGGGTGGGGGAAGGAGGAAAAGCACTAAAAGGGTCCTTTTATTTCTTTTAAAAAGCTTTTTTAAAAAAATTGCCTTCCTTTTCAGTGTATTTATAGATCAGAGATTACTTTACAGTTCTTCATTGTTTTGATAGCATACCCTGCATAGTGGGAAACTGAGGCACTGAGGTATTAAAGTTTAAAATCACAGATAATCTATGAAAGTGGCCGGTACCTGACCTTACAGTGTGGTTCACTCTGTACTCCTTTCTGCACATTCAAAATTCAGTTGTAGTGAATTCGCCTGTCACTGAAGACTCAGCATTTTCATCAATTAAGATAATTGCCCTTCTTGCATATATTGTCTGCCCACAGTGGTTTCTGCCCCCAGCATAGCATCCATCCTCAGACCCTTCTTGCCTTTTTGTCCCACATTCCATTAATTCTTAATTAGATGCATCAACTGTCCTGTCCATTTTCCCTCCTTTCCTTCTCATCAGTACCTAATTCCAATTTATTTTTCATTCCTTCTCCTCCTCTCTTTTTCCTGACATATGTATTTCTTGTCCTCAGCTGTTTCCAACATTCTCAAGACAGATTTCTATTTTTCATATGTGCAGCAAGCAATTTCCTCATCTTCTCCTGCAAGACTCACTCGAGAAGAGGAGAAAGGATGTATACCAAGGAAAGCACAGGAGAGTCATTGCATTCAGGTACCGAAATGCTGAGTTTCACAGCCCACCACCCAAACTGCAATTGGACCTGAAATTGAATTTAGCAGCTGAAAGTTAAAATATCTCAAGGAGCTCAATGAGCTTGTCAATTTTAGAGGCCTGTACATCAGTCAAGTCCTGGTCACAACAAGTGACCCACTGAGATCTTGAATCTTTACTGCAGCTTACCAGAGCTTTAGAGCTTAATTAACAACATATTACCAGAAATCTGTAGATAGGATATGCAATATTTTTTTCGCTAGTCTTTTTATCTGAAAAAAAAAGCTAGTGATTTTGGACTTTTTGAGGGTTGGATTGGTTTAATTTTTTTGGTTTTGTTTTTGTTTGGGTGTTTTTTTTTTTGGTGAGGGGGCAGGTTGCTGGTTGGTTTTCATTGGTTTTTGTTTGTTTTTCTTTCGCTTGGTTGCCTTTTTTTTTTTTTGACAAGCAAGTACCCAAGATGTCAGAGCTGGAAGGAACTGGATTTAGGGCCAAATAATGGGTAGTGTCATGAACCTTAGGAAGAAACAGGGAAACCAGAGCTGCTTATCTGAGAGAAAATGGCCTATTTCTTCGAGGTGACAAGACCCAACAACATCTAATGAATCCACTATCTGAACTATTATCTGCTTTACAAAATGCCAAACTCTCCACTTAAGGAATAATTACAATTGCAAATTGCCATCGTTTGCATAGTTTACAAATCACACAGTTTAAAAATCTTACCTGTTGAATGCACTGAGGGTTCCACATTGCCCACAAAAGAGACAAATTCACCAGTCATGTAAGCTATCAAGAAATGGACATTTAAAGTGGTGCTATGCTAAGAAAACAATATTTGTATTTATTTCTCATCTTGATTTTGGTTCCTAAGTATACCCTGCAAAATAAGAAATGCCTACAGTATAAATTCTTTGTAAAATTAATATGTATGGGAAATCTCATTTGAGGTAAACTGGCATGTATTTTTTATACATATTATGATTTGTTCCTGGAGCAAATGCATTTGTTTATGAGTTAAACAGTAAAAGGCTTTTGTGTACCTAGATCTTTGTGCATAATCTGAAGAGTGTCAGTTCTTCAGAGTTTGTTACAGAGCAGTTGTTCTTTCCATAACGGTGCTTATGCATCTTATCATTTTTTTAGTACCATTATGCAGTTTTAAATTCTTTTCTCCCTATGAGGTCTGGAAATCTCCTTCTCCGTCTTAAAGTGAGAGAAAGCTTAGCCAAGAGAAAGCTTAATGATTTACCCACAGTCACACAGGTGTCTGAACAGGGTTTTCTGTGCAATCTGCAGTGAGGACAATACTTGCCCTCACTCCGTAAGTCCTAGAAATAAAGTATTTGCCCACTGGTGGGGCTCAGCATTTTTCGGGGGTGTCCTCACTTGCTGGGTGGAGTCTTAGATGGAAAAACTGCAGTCACTGTGCTGAAACCTACAGTTATTACACAGACTAAAGCACAGCTCCTGAAATCTTTTCACCTGGTAGAACCAGAGCTACAGTGCCATAGCACCTTCTCTAAACTGCTGTCAGAAGGCAAGGGTGAGATGCAGAGTTACAGACAACCAGGGCCAAATATAGAATAATTTCTATTTACATTGATGTGTCAGACAAGAATTAACACCAACAGCAAAAACCCTAATGCAAAAAGAACAGAATGGAGTACTATGGACATAAATATGTTGTTACATGGATAAGCTACACCTGTCCTCCAAAGAAAAAGTTGAAGGAAGTTGGGGTAATTTGTCCAAAAATGTGGGAGGCAAAATAATGGTTCTTCAGTTCAAGAGCTGCCTAGGCAAGTGTGATGAATTATTTTTCAGAGGCACCACAAAAAGGAAAAGAAGGCATTGACTTAAATTACAGCAAAGATTTAAAGTAGACACCAGTAATATGTTCTCCTGATATGGAATAGTTAAGTATCTGAGTAAACTGTTTGGGAAGCTTGTAACATCTCAATCTCTGGAGGTTCTTTAAAACATAGTGGAGAACTGTCAGGCCTCAAACAGGCATAAAATCAGCCTTAGAAGGACAAAGGAATATATTATTTCATGATTCTACATTCTAACCCTGAGTTATCATCCATGTCTTACTAAGCAGAGTCGACTCTCGTTTCTTCTTAGACAGAAACTCTCTGTAACATACAGAACCAGGAGACAAGCATATGATCTAGTAAACTGAAGACCTAATTTGGAAAATATTCATGAGATTTCAAGGCTACGATATTTGAGGCAAAAATAGAACCATTCTCTTCAATGATTTATAAGATTGCTTTAGAGAGACAGGGTAGAACATGCACAGTGATGTAGTGAGTGAAAATAAAAGTAATTGTTAACATGTTGCATTTTGAAGAGTAGCGGCACCATTTGCCCTCCTGAATTTTGTATCAGTACTTCCATGAGCTCTCCTGATCAGCGCAGATGTGACTTTGGTAGGCCTGGGAAAGACATGACCTCGGTTATTCCCTTGACCTAGAAATGTCAGGGTTAATCTGTTCTTCCAATTTATATCTAGGTTGCCTGCCCTCCTTCCTGGGAGCGTTTCAAGACAAACACTAAGCAACCGTTCAAAACTCTCAGCTGCTGTCTTATCCTCTGTTTGACAACTCATGAGTTTTTTATAAATGTAAGTCTTACTTTGATTTTTGCCTGCTGCATCAAGCCCCTCAAATTAAGGGTTACAATTTCATGAGACTAAAATAGCCTCACAGGGCATATGTCTCCAGTAGCACAGCACAAACAAAATGGTAACTCTCTTCCACTCGCTCAACAGTAGAAATAAAGTTATCACAGTAAGATAATAATGAACTACCAGGAAATATAATTAGATGATGCCTCACTCTACCTAAACCAGTTTAAAAAACTTGTTTTGTTTTTTTTTTTACCTTAAACTACTGGTTTGAACTTCCACCTAAGTGGCTTCTCTGTCATCTGTACTGTAATTTGGTATTATCCCAAGTGAGAACACATGTCTCTGGAAGTCACAGCCAGGTGTTTTGAAAACAACTGGAACCATCTGAATATTCAGATAACTAGCAGTTACATTTCCTCAACGTAGATGAACAGACAGGACTTCGGAGAAGTCTGAAACTTTGCTAAAGGGCCTTCAGCTTTTTGGAAGGACATAAGGCAAGCAGTAATATGTGTGAACACCTCTGCTATAGCTCCCAGCAACCTTACAAATAGCCATAAAATCCGTGTTTCAGGTCTGGGATTGAAACAGGTCTTCTGTCAAGTGTAGTTTCCACTGGTTTGAAAAGCAAGGCTGGAAGAACATGTTTTCTGCTGGTTCTTTCCCGTAGCATTTCACATATTTTTTATTGAGCCTATTTTCTCCACAAAAATCTGTGACTTTCTAGGAGTCAGAATAGGCCAAAAATGCACCTATTAGAGTGTTTGAAATAATTCTTGGTAAGGGCTAGAAAGGAATGGAACATTGGGGAATATTTAGTTGCTTTGTTGTACATGTTGAATCTCAGTGCCAGTTGTGATGCTGCAGCACTCAGCCTCATGTCTTTGCCACATTCTTCTTCAGAGGTCATTTAGCTGAATTGCCCCTTTAACCTTCCTTATCTTTACTGGAATTTTCTCCCTTGCCCTACATGAGTCCTACAGTAGAATCCAGAAGCTCAGGTGGATCAGGTACTTTGGAAACCCTGTCTCCTTCTCCCCCACTGCTCTCAGACGTCTGTCTTTGGCCAGCAGTTCTCCACCACTGAGTTCCATCCCATCTCATTCTATAGCTTTGTAACTCATCAAACATCATTTATTCATTTCACTGTTGTGGTAGGGTTCAGCCTAGAGAAGAACTTCACTGAGCTGTATGAACAATGTAGGAGAGACTCTGTTGCTGAAAAATTTATAGTCAAAAGAGACAAATAGTGAGGGAAACACAGTATTTTTGTCATATTTTTCTGAGGTTGAGTGGGAACATCAAACTATTGCCTTCTGTTCACACAAGAAATCTCTGATGTTTTAAAATACTCTGCTTCCCTGCCTAGACTACAAAATCACCTTCCATTTCATCAAGGTTTTGTATTATGCGAATGTGAGAAGACACTCATATTTTAGAAGTTCCGATTCGTTCCCAACCTTCAACTTTAAACAGATTTATTTGTTGGGTGGTTTGGTGGTTTGGTTTTTTTTTTCCACTTTCCAAAATTGCTTGCTTTGATTTCATGTTGATAAAAAAAAAAATCTGTGATCACCTTTACTTAAAATTTTGTCTGTGCTCCTAATTTGGCTGTTTTCTCTGTGCTTTGGCCACTAGAGGGTAGCACAAACAGCCTCCTGGAGCGAAGGTCCAAGGACCCCCGGGAAGACCACGGGGGACAGGAGAGGTGGAGCAGGGTGGTGAAGCAGCAGCAAGGGGCTGTGGACAGACCTCCTTGCCTCTGCTCAGCTCAGCAGTGAAGCCGCCCCTGAACCAACTGGATCTAGATATGGATGATCGTTCCCATTAACCAAGCCTAGGCATGGTTTTGGAGAGATAAAGAAGGGTATTTATGCATATATGTTAATGATTTGAGGCAGAGGTTGGTTTTGTTTAAACGAGAATCTGTTTGTGTTTAACCCTTTGGGCAGCACTCATGTGGATCTGACTAAGGGTGCACAGGACACTAATTGTAATGTTTACAGGAACAAACTGGATAAACTCAACGATGCTAGAAATAATGGATGCAATATTGGAAAAAAAAGTAACCAAGAGACATTAAAGAAGTGGGAATAGCGATAGCATGCCTCTGTAAATTCACATGTACAGTAGCCTGGATTCTCTGAATTGTTTAGAAATTTTGCTCCCACAAATAACCCTTTGGCTTACAGCTTATAAGTCACATCACTGCCTCCTGACTTCGCCTTGAGAAATTTGTTGTATTTCAATCCAAAGTTTTCACAGGATTAAAGATTTACCAGCCTACATACCCCAAGCCTGAAGCATAGCCCAAGACTGAGAAGAAAGACAGGAGACAGAAGCTCTGGAGAGAGAGTAAATGTCGTGTGTCGATACCAAGAGACAGGCCAGATGTGGGGTAAAAATTTTCTCGCTCCTAATGAAAATGAAAGGCAATAAAATGCAATATCCAGTCTAGGATTCTGTGCACCTTGCCTGTCCAGATCAGAAAAGAGAGTGAAGAAGCCAAGTCAAAGAGAGTGAAAACGCAGCTGTTGTGTATACTGACCTCCTGGTATCCTGTAAAGTGTATACTGACCTCCTGGTATCCTGTAAACTTTAACTGCTGTACAGAAGTGCAAAACGCATCAGCAAAAAATCTTAGGATTGATCCAGTGCAGAACATGATGCAACAGCTGAGCAAGGCCTATTATAAAGCAATTTTCATAAAGTCTGTACAGTAGGCCAAGGAACTGCAAAAAAAAAAAGGATAAGAACAACAGACGGAAAAATTATATAACAGGTTGTAGATCATCAGTGTGTTTTTTTTTTTTTTTCCTTCTCAGCAGCAATGAATCTGGTAGTAAAATCAGCAGAAACGCAGTGTACGGGTCCACTGATGGCAGGAATAAAGCAGACCCAGGGGAAAGCCTAAATGGACAATAATTGCAGGTTATTATATACTGTGCTACAGTACAGTGGAAAGATGGTCAGCTATTAGCAAGTTTGGAAGGAATAATCAAGAGGACAGAGAAGAGAGTTTATAATCTTTCACATTCAGCAAGTCAGAGGCAAGTCTCCAGACCTGAGAGATGGGAAAAGAAACCAGCGATGTGATGCACCATGGTTGCATCTTCACTGCTGAGGAAGGAATTTGTCAGATATTCTAAATATGATTTTTTAAACCACTGTGGCCTGCAAAGCTGTAATTTAGCTGGGGTTCCTAGGCTGGGTGCAGAGGTGTTCTAGGCTGATGGAGACAGCAGCTCAGGAAAGCAATTCAGTCACTTATTAAGGCTGTAGGCATTTATTTACCTATGTTGAACTCTTTGAGCAAAATTCAGTTTTTTCAACAGAGACATCCACTGTCACAGAAAGAGCAGTGGGACATCCACTCTGTCCTGGGAATCCTGTGTCATATCTATCTGCCCCAAGCACATGTCTTAGCTTTTGTAAGGCATTTGAGAGATCACTGGATACCCGTGTTCAGACAACTGCAGCCCATCCCCAGGTACGTGGTGTTGTGAATCCAAAGGAAAATTATAAACAGCTCTTGATCCGCCTGCAGATGTCCTTCCGTCTGCCTCTAATTTATACATCCTTGAATAACCAAACTTCTTGGTTTACTCAGAAGGGTGTCACAGTGAAGTGGGATGAGTCTGGACCTGAGTGCCTCCCAGTCCTCAATGTATTTATCCTACCAACATTCCTGTGAAGGAAAGAGATGCTATAATTCCTCCCTGGCATATGGGCAACAGAAACAGTCACGCAGAGAATTTGTGCTCAAGAAGGAAATTGAGTCTCCAGCTCCTAGGTTGTAGCTGTTGAATTGTTCCCTCATATGTTAGAACTGATTGCCTGCCCAACAGACAAAGGTTTAAAAACAGTATTACTATTAATTAGATTCTGCTGCATTCATTTAGTTTAACACTGTAGGTTATTTATAGCTTTTTTTTTTAAATTCATCTTTGTGAAGTCCTTCGTTTTTCTTTGACATATCTCGATTCAGTTATGGCATTAAGAAAAAAGAAAAGGGAGACAAGAGCCCAACTTTTCTGCTGATTATTTCAACTCCCACTACACAGCAGATGACTGAGAAATCCTAAAGATGAGTCAGAGGGTGAAATAGGAAGTGTGGAGAGATTGTTTTAAATTAATGGGTGTACTGAAAAAAATCAGCAAAAAAAACCCAACCAAAAAGCAAAACAAACAAAAAACCTCCCCAAACAAACAAAAGAAAGGTATTCACATTTCTAGAGAAGTTGTCTTTAAAGGTTTTCTAAGTCAGTAAAAGTATCAGTGTGTCTTCACGTCAAAGAGAAAATAAATGTTGGAAAATATATTTTTTTCAAAAATATATAATGGATTAATTTTAGTCAAAGATTGGAGAAAGAATTAAATAACTGAAGTGTAATGCAGGAGAAATTTGCATTGTAAGGTTTCACAATTCAGGTTTAACTGTGGTATTGCCACTAATGCAAGTTTAGAATAATAGTTAGCTGGGGATCTGCAAGGGAAACCCAAGTGGCTCAGGAAATGGAATGAGTCAATATTAGGCCTCTTTCCTTTTCCACTTCATGCCAGTTACCAAGGAGGGCTCTGCTGAGGCCATTAAGGATATTATGATCTTGCAGATGCCTTCTTTGAAATGAGATATCAAATCAAGTCCTGACTACTGATACAGAGCCTGCTCTACCCAAAGTCCAAAACCAATAGTCACAGTTACTCTCCATGTACTGATCCTGAATTATCAGTCAAGAAGTTTTTCCTTGATTTCCAGATCTAAACCTTTGCCTGATTGCTAGCTGCTGTTAAACACGCGCTGTTCTCTACAATCTCTGTCCTCTTAGGACCACAATTTTACATCTCACCTGCAAAAGCCGTTGCACTGCACTTCTGGGCTATTGGTTCAACACAGAGAACTATGGAGCAGATTCTTCAAGGGATCTGACATGTGAAAGTTGGTGTTTTACATACAAAATTTAAACATTTCAAGACATGCCTTTTAGACAATCAGAATAGTTTAGTAAAACAAAATTAGCCCAGGCTCAAATAAACATAAGAGTGGACAAGGAATACTGTTATTCATGGGAAATAGGGATACACTGTGTGGATTGCCAAAATGTTCTTTGCCAGGAAAGTGCTTTTCATCAGTGAGTACCTGGAAGACTCTGTGAGAGGCTAGAAAGCGGGCAACTGTAGAAATGCACTGCTGCCAGCTGTGGGGGAAGTGGAGGGTCTTGTTGGCTATGTAGTGTGACATTATGAAGCGAAGTCTTGGAGATCTTGCTCCCAGATGATTGCTTGCAGCATGGCTTGGGTGGAATCACTTAGCCTACCGGGCCTCTGAGGAGAATGGCTGTCCTGAGATATTTTGCACGGATGTTGATTCCAAGTCTTCCTTCAGACCTGCCTTGTCTCATGCTGTGGGTTTTTGAATTATCCACTCCAAACAGGACAGGAGCACCTTTGCCTTTGCCTTCTACTTCATTCAAAGGAGTTTCGCTTATGTGCGGGCTGATAAAATAAGCTGATAAAAAGACTAGATAACTAGATTAGGGCAAATAGGATATAACTGATAATGACAGTGAGTGAGAAGACTGGCAACCAGGCAGAGATAATAGGATTTATTGGGAAAATCAAACGTGAATTGAAATGTTTTTTGGCTACCAAATGAGTTAAAACAATAAAACAAGGGACACCAAACTAGGCCTTAAGAAAACCAAACTCCTGGGCTCAGTATAGCGGAAGAGAGGAAAAAGAGAACAAATGATTGTTAACAGAGAAAAAAGAAAACAGTCAAACAAAAACCAACTCACCTTCACAGGGGCTGGGGGATGAGATGAAACGATGAATGGTGAGCAGGAGAGGGAGTGGAGCAAATCCTCTTGCTTGGGTTTGAGGCCAGGCTGTGGGAAACAGGTAAATAACATATTGCTTAAAAGTGAACTAGCCATGATTCATTACCTGCATTTTTTCTTGACCACAGTCATGCTTAAGGTAAGAGACATGCATGAGAATATTGTTCATGTATTTGTTTAATGAGAAACACAAAGAATAAAATCTAGTTTCCTTCTTCTCTGCATCTTTCAGGTCACCTGAATCCACCCATTATGGAGCAAGAACAATTGTTTTCAGGTTCCTCAGCGCACGGGGAAGATGGCAGGCTGCAATATGTGCTTTGTATGCTTGTCATTTTTTTAGGGGGAGAAAAGTCTCTTTCCTTGTAGACTATTTTACACAGGTGAGTATGGCTAGGTTTTTTTCTTTCAGAGGTGCAATATGTGATGTTGGCACTGGTTTTGTAGTGAGAATTAATTAAGCATAAGAATAAGGTGAGTTAGATTAGAAGCAAGTTAAATCTCTTTATTCACCCAGCCATATTGTTAAGGAAAACAAAAGAAAACAATGCAAAAACCTAACAATAAATACTTCCTTACCCATCAGATTTCTCCAAGGTCTTCTTCAAGCTCTTGTAACTGAGTTTTTTTGGGTTTGGGCTTTGGTGGCTGATTTGTGTGGTTTTTTCCTGTTTCCCCTGCTGGTCTAATATAACTTCCTCTGCTTCTAGTGTTACAGGGAAGACCACAAAACTGGAATCCAAAATGAGTCACCACATACATTCAGAGCGATGTTTTTCGTAGGCTAGGGGCGGTGGGCGTAGGATCACAGTCAGGAGATGAACAGTGATATTCCAAATGCGAGTATTTGACCTTAAAAAAGACAATGGTTTTATATTGTTTCCTTGAAAGACTATGTGTGGGGGAGTAAGGTAAGGGAGAAATAAAGCTACTTCCATTTTAGAGCTCATGAAACACAAAACAAAGTGGCCCACAGCCACCTCAGGGATCAGAACCGAGGAGTCAGTCCAAATCTTCAGACTCCAGGTGTGAGAAAGCAGACAATATTGCCTTGTCCTTTTATTGAGACTGTTTCTCTGGCATATCTCACCAGTGCTAAACACATAAGGGGAAAAATAACAAAGAGTCTAAGTGGAGGGAAATAATGAAGACTTGTGATGTTTTGTTCAGTTGCAGCAATCTCACATGTTTATTAATAGAAGGTCGCCATGTGTAAATATATAATTTTGGCTGGATATGGGCAGCATCTCTTTAATTATCTGAAGAAAGAGGGTATTCATTATGTAGATAGTAAAGGAACATCATTCAGCAGAAAAGCTACAGAAAATTTCAAGCAAAGAAAGGCATGAACTGATATTTTTCCCTGTCTCTTGCTTGTCATTATGAGTCATCTCTCCAGAGTCTCTCTGTGTTTGTGTAAGCGTGTATATATTTTTACACATAAAACCGTAATATCTGTATGACTTATATAAAATCATGTGTGTGCTTCCTTGGAAACTCTGAAGGCAGGCAGAAGCTGGAAATTCTGGGGGAAAAAAAAACCAAAAAAAACCGCAAAATGAATGCAGAGCTGACCTGGCTCAGTGTGCAGTGACTGAGGGTAAAATAGAATTTGGTTTTACAAATTGAACTTCCTTTCATAGCCAACGTGTCCTAAAGTGCTTTACATACAGTACAATGAGGGTGATGCCAGGAGTAGAGGCAAACACAGAAGTCATTGTAGGCACAAAAATAGCTCACATGCAGCTTTCTATATTAGAATCTGTTTCAGCAGGAGAATGGTCTTGGGAACATTATTAACTCTATATTCTTCTGTTTCCTTATTGCCAAGGAATGTTGAACTTCTCCTCGGACAACCTCTGAGGGGATGGCTTCAAGAGCATCACAGTTTCCATTCTCTTTAAAAACCCCTGCTATTATCACTTCCAAGTACTCACATTTCACAGTGCAGTTATGACTGTATTGGTCTTTTCTTTCTTTTCTTCCATCTTGGACCTTCTCTGATTGAGTGTGTACTGGATATCAGACTGCTATTCAATCAGAAGACTGGATAAGGGCCAGCAACAGCATTACACTCAGCACTTTCCATTCATTGTATGCATTGAGTCACGTTGCAAAAGAGTGTTTCATCATTGCTAAGATTCCCAGGAATCTCAGTCCACCATCATGCAAATTATCTCCCAGGAAATTATTGTGTCATGGGGAACTGCTATTTGTCATATGGTATTTATGTACCATTTTCACCATTCTTATGTGTATTCATGGACCACTTATGAACTTGGAACTGAAATTTTCCCACCTACTTTCAGGAATTCACTCAAGTTAGTGACTAGTTGTGAGTCTTTCTGTGTCACGCTCTGTGTTTACTGAATCGATAAAAGCATCTCCACCAGCCAGTTTTGATTAGTCAGGAATAAAATGTCGTCTGGAGATTCAGTTGGATGTTCACCTCCTGTTTTCTGGGGTCTTGTGTGGGCAAAAATCTAAATTTCTCACTTTTGAAAAAACAGAGTCTCTCTTCATTACTGTCTGTTACTCAGTTCAAATGGAACGCTGGAGGTCAGCATAGATAGAAGATGTCCCAAATGTGAGCAGCATTAAAGTCAGGAATGAGATTCCATCCCTATAATTCACATCCTTCTCTTCTAGCACAATGCAAACTTAGTGTCAGAACTTTGGAAAGTCTACCGAGTGCTTTAGGGTTCAGTTTAAGCCAACATATTTAAAGACTGTATCCAAACTGACGAGCAAATACTTATTTATTTTGTTCACTTTATTAAATCACCATTGTTCTAACTCCCTGGTTGCTCAAACCAGGGGGATCTGAAAAACTATACAGTTCCCATCCAGACTGCATGTCTCACATTTCTTTCCATGGAAACCATGGCACGGGAGCCTCGATTCAGTCCTGAAACTCATCCTGATATGAGCTCAGGGACACAAAAGCACTGTTGAGTCTACAAGCTGTTCTGTGCTCAGTTAAGTTTAGGAACTAATACTGCTCAGCCTGACTCCAACTCACATCTAAATGAGTTTATAACACTGTCTTCGAGTTTACATGAGCTTAAGTGCAAGAAGAACATGGTCCTACTAGTGTCAACACAGTAATTAAAACCACCGAAAGCTGTATGTGGAGAAATGTGCCAGAATACTGAGGTCAATGTTAGGGTGCACACTGAGATTGTTCAGCTGATGTATTGATTTATCAGAAGGCACATTTCTCTCCCAAGCCCACCTGACATTATTGAGTTCTATATTAGAATCCGTGATTTTCAAACCTTCAATACATTCTATGGCACGTATAGCAAAATCAATGAGGTATGATGACTGGGGATGATTTGGTATTTAATCTGCTGCTGACCAAGTTGACTTCTTTGAAAGAAAGGAAAGGAGATATGACAGCCAAAAGAGTTCTTTGAAATGCATACTTATGCATTTGATGCATATATTTGAGAGGTAATAATAAAGATCTTTTTGCAGCTTTCAATGCTTAGAAACACTTGAGATGAGTTTTAGTGCTTTGAAATTGAGGGGCATGGTGGGGGTCCATACAGTGTCTTTGAGTCTTATGTGCTTAGGCAGAGGTTTCGACCCCTCAGTTCTTATTTTCATTTTAAAAAGTAGAACAGAGGATTTGAACAGCAGCAAGGTTTTTTATTTAATTGTTTGGCATGAAAGAGCAGATCTTTACCTGATATGGACTAAGACATTTTATACCAATCATTTAAACAGAAGTCACATTTGCATGAAAGAGCTCTTCCTTTTAGATGAAAAAGCAGTGTTTTTTCTGGGATGGGCTGTGAAATCTGATCTAAATTTTCTGTAAGACTGGGAGACGTAGAGGTAGAGGGAACTGATGTCCTTTGGGCAGCCACACCTGCTCCCTTGGGAAGCAAATTTCCTGCAGAACACAGACACCAAATCTATGTCCTACATCTTCAGTTAAACACTAAATACTGTGGGTTTGAAATCTAGACCAGTCCATTTTATGAAATGGAAACTCACAAGCCACCAGCAAGGCTCTTGTCATAATTTGACCCCTTGAGGTGACTGTGGAAGACAACCAAGCTTTCAGGCTCTAACAGCCTGATTTGACCACATGTGATTAGGGCAAGCTTCCCCAGGCCTGAGGCCCACAGGCTATGTGGAGTTTTCAGATTCAGCTGCGTGGATGCAAAAAAAGATCACCTAGAGATAGATATCCCTTTGCTGAAAATGTTCCATTTCAGAACAAGTGAACCCCGAAGACACTGAATATGTTGTTATGTGCAGGGTTGTAATCTCATTACATAATGTTTATCAGCCATGTAAAATTCTTCAAAGTAGCCAGTTTCCCCACAGCCTGATCCTGGCTCTTCAAGGGATCAGAATTCTCTCTCACAGGCATTACTGAGAAAGCCTCTCTCCCCACTGATTTCATAGGCAAGAATAATAATACACGTGGCTGGCATTTGCTATATATCTCTGATAAAAGCCTGGTAGAACCTCACCCTTATGTCCCGTTCTGTGGAGTCTTGGTTCTGTTCAAGTTGCACTGCAAGCAAGCAGACACCATGCTCTCCTTTGGCCAGTTAGCAGGACACTTCCTGCAGTCAAAACCAAGAAGAAATACAGTATTTCCTTCCCTCTGCACAGACTGGGAAGAAGACCAGGCCTTTTCTATTCAAAATCAATTGCCCCTGGAAAGCAAGGGCTGATTCTGTCAGTCTGCGACCTAGCAGGGCTCTCCTCAGTCTCTTCTTAGTGCTTCTCTGGCTGTTTGCCAGCACATGGGAGCAGAACTGCTGGACAAAAACTCTCCCATTTTGCCTCTGAGTCTCCAGCTGATCCTACTTTGGATACCTGTGTTTCATTTAATTTGTTCCATGTGCTTGAGATGACTTGCTGTTTATTCTGATAACAGACCTTCCAACCAGTCCAGTGGGTGGAAGTTTGAAGTAATATTTAAGTTTGCCCCATTATATCACACAAAAAAAGCTGGCTTTCAACTCTGTGTGAAGCTAGGGCTGGCATATCCAAAGTTTTAATGTCAAAATACGCATGTAAATGCATGTACAAACTTCTCTGCTCATCTTATGCCTTTTTTTTGTGTACATAAATTGACACAAAGGTCATGATATCTTTACACTCATTCTGTTATTTCCTGTCACAACATAATAAATGGTAGTGATAGAAGGTTTCCATGAGGAGCCGCTGTGGATGGAGCTGGAACATTTTGTTCAGACTCTTAGATTAATTCAGAGCTGTGGAATTATGGCAAGGTTCAGAGGCCTGTTACTCCACTACAGACTCTGGAAGTGCCTATGTGTTTTTTGCCATTTCTCCCCATGCATGACCTCTTTGACTTTTTGCTTTTACCCCTCCAGGCTCTTGCATCTGATTTCCTTAAGCGTTTGTTCAGACCTTCCTCGAAAGACCTCAGTAGCCTCACCTACCCAGTTCTTTTCTGATAAACTCTGCATTTTTTTATCCCAATAAATATCCTCACCAAGACTTTGCTAGTTCTTCCAGGAAATGTAGTTCTTTTACCTTCTTCTACCTGCACTGTGACTTCACCCCTGCATTTCCTCTCAATTTCCCCTCTCTACCTCCCTTTTCCAGTCCCTCTTTTGACCTTCTCTAAGCATTTTTCTCATCTGCTGCCTCCTAGAGATCTGGCACTTCTGCTTTCTGAATTCTAATCTACCATTTCCTCTTCAGCTAAAGGTCTGGAGAGATGAACAGCCCTCAATAACACCTGTCTTTTAGCATGAACTGCAGATGTAACTGGGGCTCCTAAATTAAATGGATACATGCAGAAAGCACAAAGGATGAAAAATTGTCTGTTCTGATTTCAGGCCCAGCACAACCCACCAGCTGGAAATACAGGAAAAGACCTTTTCACCCTCCTATTTCAGTCAATGGAACAAACAGAGTCTGAATCTTTGTATTATGCTGTCACTTGTACTACAACTATTACTTTCAGATCACGGGGAGGTACATGCAACACGCAGTTTTCCTGAGATGCTGGAAGGCTGTCTGAGAGAAAACCAGCATCCGGGTGGAAAAGTCAATTTGAAGTGACCAAGACCCTACACTTTCCTAGAGAATGCACACTTGAGTGCACACACAGCAGACAGAAGACCTCTTGTATTTGTTCCACAAGCTTATCAATGCAGGCTTGGCCCCACAGTTAACCAGAACCATGAGTATTCTCTCCCACTGCTGTTGAAGCCATGGACAGTTTGAATACCCTGCTTATTTCCTTTACTGTCTCCACCTGCATGTCTAGCCTTCAAAACACAGCTCACTGTACAGGTGATTTACTATTCTGGACAGAAACAGACAAAAAAAATAATCAATAGGAGTTTAAAAAGATATAAGAACAGATCTACGTTTTATTGCATTCATAAATTCTAGGACAGATTTATAAATTTGACCATTAAGGAAACTGAGCATATTTGCAACATCAGTAACAAATAATGCAGGTAGAGATATCATCTATCAGCAAACAACTGATATATTTGTAGATATGTAGACAAACAGATAGAAAGGGAGTGAAATAGGCAGAGAGACTGGCAGAGAGAGGGAAAAAAAATATCTTTGAGGACTCTATGAAATTCTAACAGAAAACTGAGGAGGAGTATTTTTGCCCATTTGGCTGTAGAGTGCCCCT
The DNA here is from genome assembly GCA_013398055.1 of Ifrita kowaldi. Taxonomy (NCBI): domain Eukaryota; kingdom Metazoa; phylum Chordata; class Aves; order Passeriformes; family Cinclosomatidae; genus Ifrita; species Ifrita kowaldi. Next base: position 943,077 of record VZRS01010586.1, on the reverse strand, counting down.
CTTCTCTGTCTACAGTATTTCCACACATGTGCATGTGTGGATGCACTCCTACATGGGCTCACAGCCCCCCCAAAAAACACACACATACACAGACACACACACTCACATGCTGTCAGCACTTCATCATCTGCCATGCATCTGCGTTAGAATGAGGTACATGAAATCAGCAGCATTAACGCTGGACCCTGACTGTCATTCCCTCTGGGCACTTGGAGAGTAAAACAGGAGCAGGAATGGGCTTTATAAAACAAGTATTCACTCATGCAAACAAATACAACATTGAGACTGTGCCTACAACATGTGTCGTTCAAAGCAAGGCTCAGCATAGCTTCAGAAGTAAAACGTGCCACAGGACGTCAGGGTGTTCTAAATCTGAGCTCTGACTTTGCCATTTTTTTCCCCTGAGGCTGTAAAGCTCCGTGTGAAAAGGCACCAGTGATTTGGGGTACTAACGTCACACACCTAATCTCCACGCTTCAGTCTCTCTAAAGTTCAGCAAGCAGCTGGGTGCCCAAATATGAATGAGCTGCTTAAAGTCTTTCTTCAGAGTTAGGCCTGGTTTTCAAGAATACACACTGGCTATGACTAGGGAGGACAACAGTCTCCAAAAGCTGGCTTAAAATCCATCTTTAACCTTGTTAAATTGAGTTAAAGTCCCCAAATCCCAAACTGAATATATATATTAAAAAAAAAAAAAANAAAAAAAAAAAGAGGGTGATTTGTTTTGGCTTTTTTTTTTCTTGCACACAAGCCCTAATTAAAAGAAAATTATTCTGGTTGCAAAGACAAGCACTTAAATATTAAGAGCTCCCAGAATTGAGGTTACTTGCACAACCTGGATTTTCCTTTGTTGTACAGATGCATTCTAATTCAGACTTTAATTACATGATCATTCACGGAGTAGATGGCATGTGTAGTGCTGTTTGTTGACTGTAGAGGACTGAGGGACTCTGCCTCACATTTGAAGTACACAGAAAAGTAGACTCTTAGGGGCAAATATTCTTTCGGGCAAGGCCTTCTGTTCTTTTACGTCATCCCCATCTCAGATCCACTCCTTCTCACTCTGTATTCCCTTTCCCTGTTCCAGTCCTGTATCCAATTTCACTTTTTGGCTCTTTCTCAGTTTGTCTTTTATCTTGCCTCAGTCTTTCAGTGCCTTACCCCTGAGTTTACCAGTCCCAGAGATTTCAGATCCTCTGTGCTTTACCAGAGTTTTTTCTGATGTTTTCTTACATCACATTTGGTAAATTAACCCCTCTCTTTTCCCTATTTTTGTGTCACAGATGGTTGCCCTTAGATTTATCTCCCCTCCCATTTCTCTCCATTTTCCCAGATTCTTCCCACTGAGAAGCAGACTGCTGTGTCTCAGCGCAACCTTTCCTCTGAAGCTCTCTGTGGCTAACTGGGTCAATACAAATAAATAACTGGAGAATTCTTTAACCCCGGGTCCAAGTGGCATGGCACCAACTATCCATATGGCTAAATGCTCTTTTACATAAAAAACCCCACGTTATCCTTGTCTGTAGCGCCTATTGAAAGCACCACGCTGGTCTGTGATGACCTCCAAGCTGCACCCAGAAGGTACCTGGGAGGCTGGTAAGGACCAAACCTGTCCAAGACTGTGCTAAGATTAAGGAAATTAATACTTTTCTTAAACTTGTACTCTGAACCTGGTCATTCATTTCCTGGTATACATACTATCTTTGAATCTGAATCGCAGTCTATTCCCCATTCGAGTCCTTTCTGAATCCAACCCAATGATACTCCAACCTCCTTGTCTTTCCAAATTATCTGAATTTCCCCGCAGCTGTTTCTTTTTAGTTTAGTGCTCCAGTCTCACTGTTGGATCTCCCTGTCAGCCCCTGAAAGCAAAGGGAAGACACACTCCCTGCTTTTGTTTCAGGTATCCAGACTCCATTTTTTCCTGGCCCGTCCTGGCCCCGAGCTGCAATGACAGGAATAACTCTTGTCTACTGTAGCAAACCCGGTGAGAGCCGAGTCACTGGGGAATCTGGTTTTGGAAATCTGCATCTCTAGTGAGCATCCGAGAAATGCCATTTTCCCCAGGCTTTTAATTGGCCGCTTTGGGGCAGATTTTCCCAGAGATAGCAAAAAAACTTGAGAAAGAGCTTCACCTCCTGACAGCTCTTAGTATCATGCTGTAAAGCATGGGGAGAGGAGAGCTTTACAAAGCATCTCGTTTTAGTCAATTCAAACCAGCCCAGTTCTCCTATGGGTTGTTCTCAGGGACTGACAAACAGCTCCAGACGAAATTTTTGAGAAATAATTAAAGAATCTGAATTGAATGCTGGTGCCCAACTTAGAGTTTCAGCCCAAACACATACAGTTTATCAAAGCTGAACAGGATTGCAGTAGACTGAGGCAGGCTTTGTAATTGGTTGTGCTACCATTTCCTGTTAAAGTGAAATCTCCCTTCCTCACAGGGGCGCTGTAAGCATTAATTTGTTAATGACTGCACAATGATTTGATGATGAAAAGGACCATATTAACATGAAGCATTATTGTCCCTACAATATAGGCTTGCCTACTTTCATTACTCATTATGTGCAGGGACATACCTATTATGAAAAGGGCTGTGGAGATAATAAACTTGATATTCTTTTCAAAGGACTAATCCAACATGTTTACGGCGTGCACAGCACCGGCAATAGGAATATTCTGGAGAGCTCTGTTTAAATGGCAGAATCCATTGTGTGGGATGTAATGATGTGCGTATGTGTGTCTGCACAAATCCTGTGTCTAAACACACGTGCAAACACATGCATGCAAGCTCTCTTCTACTTTTCTGTCCTCTGTTAACCATGGGTTTCTTTGCAGCCCCTCCCTCTGCTGCCTCAAACTCACCGGTGCTCCTTTAATAACAAAATGCCTCCATAAACAAACACTTTTATTTTACAACAGTGATACCTTTTTTTGCCTACAATCCTGAGCTAAGCTTCTTAGGATACAAATGATTTTTCATTTCTCTCCTCAATCAACCTTCTTGATTCTAACTAAGGCAGAGAAAAAAACCAAAAAACCAAAACAAAACCAAAAAATCCCACCAACCCGCGCTGACTTCTGCATTAATTCAGGGACCAATTTTGCAAATGTTCACATGGGTAATCCTTCCTCAGATAAATAATCCCTCTGACCACAGCAGAGTGATTAACAACAATGCAGATTATGGTTTTCAGGATGAGGCCCATGCCCTGATGCTTGGGTTCTCACTCAAAGTTTAGTGGATGATGGTCCCTCTTCTTTTGTTAGATATTATTAGAGGCCCACATGCAGCTCTCAATTATTTCATTTGATTACGTAGTTAATATGCCCTGATCCTGTCAGCACTCCCTGCAAAGCCTAACAAGCTGAAGTAAACAATTCCAGCTGAGTTAGAAGACTTGGCAGGATTGGGCCCTTTAATAGCAGCTGTGAGCTGTGTCTGATTTGTGATCAGAACGTCTTTGCTATTAACAGTCTCATGTTTCATTTAGAAATAGTCTTAATAAAAAAAGCGAGCAGAAAATCTGTGAGTATATGAGCTTATATAGCTGACTAGAGCTAAAGAAGGAGAAATTGCTATTTAAAAACAAAAGTCACACGTATTTTTATTTCTTTGGAGCAAAACTCGCCTGCTACTTAGCTTATCTACTTAAAAATAAAATTCACATACATTGCTTATTTATTTGGAACAAAACTTGCCTGCAATTCTTTTTGCATCATACAGCAACTGACGGTTTTGTGTGCTTTGGGTCCAGGGGTTTGAAGTTCAGCAGAAGAATCCCCCTCCAGCAACCTTTCGGCCTATTCCTGCCTTTCTTCTTTACTCGCTCGTTTCCTGGAGAATGAAGACAGTCAGGACTGATGTATCGCTGTGTCCCCCTTGCCTGCACCACACGGTGTTCATTAAAAACTTGCTGCTAGCAAGGGCCTGATCCAGCCCTCCTGGAAGTCATTGGAAAGCTGTCTATTGACGTCATGGGGATGAGGAGCATACTAATGCATGCAAGTACCTTTACTAATGCGGCCAGTCCTGTTAACAACACCGAAGTTGTTCACAGGATTAACAGCAATCAATCAAGCCCTTTGAAAGGCACATTAAAAGCCAAAGCCTGGTCTGCAAGCCCTTTTTCACAGGAGGTGTGTATATACCTGTGGCTGGTGCTGCTGCATCCTTCTGCTCCCGGCCTGCCTGTTTCGGTGCCTTTTTCCAGCCATGCTGATTTGGGGTAACATTTCTTCTTCTGAGGTAAAAACTGATGGCTGTCTACACCCAAAATAAATGATGTTTGTGTTCTTAAAAAAAAAATAAAAGAAAAAGAAAAAAAAATAAAAGAAAAAGACACACTAACCAGGGTGAGAAGCAGGAGAAAATAGGTCTGCAAATACTTGTGGGAGAGGGCTGCTTTTTCCCTGCAAGTACGAGAAAAGAAAACCAAAACCCTAAAAAAAAAAGTGAAGTGCTTTATTTTGGTCCCAAGCAGATAAATAATTTTTACTCTCCTGGAGAAATTGAAGCCTGTTACAAAAGACCTTATCCTTACAAAATTCCTGTGGTCTTCTCTGCTTCTGGATTGCTGAACTGGACCCACTGTGATTACACTGGGAACATTTCACACTGGGGAACTGTTCAGCAAAAGCTGGTTTATAGATAACAATTTCACTCATCCTTTGCCTGTATCTGTTTAAAATCTGCTACAGCCCCTTGTACATGTGTAAAGGTGCTTATGGGGTATAGCTTATTTCCACGCACAGCAGCAGCTGTGTTCATCTTGGAGCCCTTGTAGCAATATTTGTGTCCGTATTATTTCATCCTGCCACCCCTCACAGCTGTGCCTGTGCACCAGGGGGCTGTACTTGAACAGCATCCATTTCTAAATGACTATACTTACGGCTCTGTGAAAACGGGGCGTGGACCAGCTCAAAGTTTTGAAAAATAGAGATTGTTATAAAAGGGACACCCACACTGAGCAGCAAAATGACTCTTTTTACTGCCCTGTTCTTTTTAATTGGCTTTCATTTGGGATAAGCCGTGGTTGCAGGCAGAGTGGCCTGCTCGTGGACAAGGTGTTAACAGAGCTATCCCTGGGATGGATCAGTGCCGGATGCTGTTTCACTTTTCACTGTAGTGGACATTCCTTCTTTTAAAAAAATAGGTTTAAGTCTTCTTTCAGTGAGTCCTCCTAGTTCCATCACGGGTGTGGTTTTAGGGATCAGAAAGAGAGGATATTAGGATTTTTAAGGGGCGAGGGGGAGGGCTGAAAGGTTTTGTTTCATGCGGGTTTTGTTGTTGTTGTCATTCTTTTATCACAGTCCAAGGCACAAGGCAGGATTTGAAAACAGGTGAGTCACGGGGCTGGGAATTTGGGAGTGGGGCTGTCTGAGGGTTTTACCCTCCCCGCAGCTCCTGGGCTGTCAGATCTCCGTGTCTGTAGCCTTTAAAGGTTGTAGGAGTGTGCCCAGGAAGGGAGGAAGGGCAGACCACCCCTCACACCCCCCCGGCTCGGACCCCAGCACACGGCACGCCTGGTCAGACGGCAGACAATGCGCGCTGCCTGCCACCAGCCCGGCACCAGGCGGCTGATAGCCGCTGCTGCCCATCAGCGCCCGGAGATATTTAAAGAGCCGTAAAAGGCAGCGCAGGCTGCCGGGGGCTTCGCACGGGTGTCGCCCCCAGGTGCAGGCCCCCGGAGGGTGGGATAGGGAGGCTCCTCGGGGCCGGTC
>VZRS01010586.1:819682-937345 GCA_013398055.1 Ifrita kowaldi | reverse complement strand
TCCTGGGGCCCGCCCCCCCCCCGCCAGCAGCGCTCCCCTCGCCGGGATCGGCGGTGGCCCCGGGGAGGGGCGCAGTCCTGCCGCCCCCCCTGATCCACCCCCGCTCCTCTGCTGGCAGGACACGGGAGCACTCTCAGACACAGGAGTAGTTGGAATAGCCGAGCCACCTGCAATGGGGTGATTNCAAGGGGGAAGGGCCGGGCGCCGAGCGGCTGCCGCCCGGCCGGGAGGTGAGCGGGGGTTCAGGCCAGGTAACTCGCAGGCTGCTTCGAGCTCGCCTGGTGGTGTTTCTCCGAGCTTCATTCCCGCACAGCTTGCACGGGAAGCGGGAGAACACGAGAAAAAAGGAAAGGGGAGAAAAAACAACAAGGGAAAAATTGCTCTGAGCGCACGCAGAGCCTTGTTTTGTTACTGTCCGGATTACTGTTATTATTATTTGGGGGACAAGGGGGAGTTGTGTCCTTAATCCGAGGCTCCCTGCCCTCCCCACCCCCAGATGCTATGAAAGAAGATCTGATTTCGCCTCCACCATACAGTACATTTTGTCTAGAGAGCATTGTTCGGACAAGCAAGTCCCGATCACTGATGACTACAAAATACGATTTATGTTTCCATCAGAGACAGACAGAATATCCTGATGGCTTGAAAGTCGGGCAAGAAAATCTTACCTAATCAATCCCTTTCCAATATACACACGCACATACACACACAGCGCCCGTATAGGAGATAACGCCCGCACTGACTGTACATAAAATAAATATCGGCAGCACGAAAATTAACAACAGTCATTTCGATATTTTTCGTCTCTGTCCAAAGCGCTACAATAATACAGTTTGCGCTTTTCAAGTTTGATGTCATCACTAACATATAATTTTTATGTATATATTTAAAAAAGAGCTTAAAGAGCATGCATTTTTTTTTAGATGCAACATGAACAGATACAGTAAAGAGAGCTTGTAACATCACAATCACAACAACAACAGCAAAAGCAACCTCTGAGCCGGGGGTTCATCCGTATCTGAACTGCTTTTTATTATCATTTGCGAAATTATAATAAGAGTAAATAATAAGTAAGAGACATCATCATAACAGAAAGAAGTCAGAACACCTTGGGTTTGGGGTTTTTTCCCTCTCAAATAAAAAGGCAGATTTCCCGATGATCACTGAAATTATAACGACAGCGATTGATCGGAGGGCTTGCAAAGGAAAAGGAAAAAAAAAATCATCATCATTGGTCCTAAAAACGCAACCGTTCCCCTTTGCTCACTTGGCACAATAGAAATTGACTGTCTCTCAAAGAGCCATGCGCCTAGTGCTATTTATAGCCAGGGGCTGTGTTGGAAGATACCATTAAGCTTCTGCCGGGCAGACAGACAGGGGGGTGGTTGGATGGGAGGAGGGGGTTTAGCCAGAGTAGAGGCAAAAGCAATCCCCCACCCCTAGCCTCCCTTCCCCGTACACACACATATCCACACACTCACACCCCACCCCCTAGTCTGGCTGGGAATTTGAACCGATCCAGCCTGTTTAAACGGAAAGGACACAGATCTTCAATGTAAAAAAAAAATCAGATCAGACCCAGAGAGAGAGAGAGAGAGAGAGAGAGAGAGAGACAGAGAGGGAGGAGTGTGTGTGTGTGTGAGTGTGTGTGTGTGTGTGTGTGTGAGAGAGGGAGAGAGAGAGAGAGAGCGAGAGAGAGCGAGAGAGNGAGAGGGAGAGAGAGGGAGGGAGAGAGAAAAGAAGAGGGGGAAAAAAAGGAAAGAAGATTTTCTCTATGTATATAAAGATGGCCACGTTAGCAAACGGACAACCAGACAATACCAGCCTGAGTAGCAATCACAGCAACCCCAGCACCAACGGGCATATGAACGGATTAAACCATAGTCCCGGAAACCCATCCACCATCCCAATGAAGGACCACGATGCCATTAAGCTCTTTATTGGGCAGATCCCCCGTAACCTGGACGAGAAAGACCTCAAACCGCTCTTCGAGGAGTTCGGGAAGATCTATGAACTGACGGTGCTGAAGGACAGGTTCACTGGCATGCACAAAGGTGAGTTACCTCCTGAACTTTCCCGGGAGAGATCGGGAGAGAAAGGCAGGTTCCCTCTCCCTCCGTGGCTCTCTCTTTCTTTCTCTCTTTCCTTTCGATTTCATTTCATTTTATTTCATTTTTGGTTGGCCCGGGGGCGGAGGCGGCAGGCTGGGGGGGCAGGGAAAGAAATAATAGACCCATCCTGGGAAGAGAAGAGCGAGAGTCAGGGCAGGGAGTCAGCTCCGTTTGGCTTATTTATTAGTATTTTTATTTCTTTCCCCGCTTTTTTGAGGGGTGAGAGACAGCTCCCGGGGAGCGCCGGGCGAGCGGCGGCGCGGGCGCGGGGCCGGCGGCAGCTGTCCGCGGTGCTGAAGCGGGAGCGGGTGCTCTGTATTTACCTTCGGGAGCCGCTCATCGTCAGTCCAGGGGTGTGTGTGTCCGTCTGTCTGTCCCTGGGTTTGCTGGCAACCCCCTATTTAACAACTGTTCTGTATCTGGCACTGGCGGCTTTCTTTTTTCTTTTCTTTTCTTTTCTTTCTTTTTATCTCTTTTTTTTTCTTTCTTTTTTTTTTCTATTTTTTGACAATTTTTATTTTTACTGCTGTCACAATTATTATTTGTAGTCTTCTACAAAACAAGAAGTGGAGAAGAGTGAGTTGCTGCGGGGGGCTATTTCATTTTAGTTCTATTCAACACGGGAACACGGATATAAACAACAATAAAGAAGCCCATCTCAAGCGGGGCAGGGGTGTGTGCACAAAATCACAATATGTGTGTGTGTGTGGGAGAAGGCAAGAGAGAAGGGACAGGTAGCAGCTTAGTTCCAGAGGGAAGAAGTCCCTGACCAGGCAGATTCCAAGCACTACTTTAATGTGCCCAAAGTCCATGCCGGGAACTTTTTAGGTTTTCTCTAAAGGTAGTGGAGACGTACTCCTCACACGATGCCTCACTTGCTCCATCTCTGCCCGCTCATTTCCCTGCTCAGCTTAGGCTCTCCGGAGGTGCCTCTCAGATTAGATGGTGCTCCGTTTTGGGGGTGGGGGAGGGTGTGTGTAGTGGGGGAGAGATGCTTAGATCCTCGGTAGGAAAGTAGGACTCGCAGGGAGGAAGTTGAAGGTAATTTGCATGGCAGCCCCGCTTAGGAGTGGGAGAGAACCAGGAGCGATATGAGCTGCTTTATTAACTCAGATTCTGTGTATGTGTGTGTGTATGTGTGTGTTTATATTTATTTTTAAAAAAGAAAAGGGAAAAGCAAAAGACCGGGTTGGAAGTGGTTGGGGTGTGACTCCAGATTTAGTGCAGGAGGAGAAAGCGTTTTGCACGGGGCTACGGGGAGAGTGGAAGTTGTATCTTTTACAGGACAGCTTCAGCACTAGTGTCTAGTCCAGTTTGGTGGACTCCCAGCAGTGACAGTCACCAGTAATGGCATTACTGGCTTCCCAGCTTTCCAGATGCCTTGGCGAGTTGTAAATCTTGAACTTAACGGCATGTTTAGCAGGCATCTCTTCCCCCTTCCCACTCACTCCCCTCCTTGCTTCCACTTTCAGGAAACGCGAATGAAAATATACCCTGACAGTGCAAAGTACCAGTTTTACACAGGCTAGAGAAAATATTCAGGGCTCGGGGACTGGGGACTCGGTCCAAGTTATAGGATATTTCTTCCATCCTTTCTTGCCGGTCGCTTCAAACACCCTTCTCATTTTTAAAATGATCAGTGTAGCTCTTTCGAACCTTGCTTTCTGTTCAGACTGGCTTCCTAGAAGCCACATCAAGGTCTGATTGGCATCATTTAAACATGACATCCATACTGTAATAATTATTAATAATAGCAATAAAAATAATAGTAAGAAGTGCAGGGAAGGAAAGGTCCTGGGAGATTTCATCTAATAGTGGGAGTAGACACTGAGCTCGTGTGTGTGTGCATGTGTTTGCAAAATATTACCTAAGGTTTCTGTACAAGAAAAATAACAGCAGTAAAAGCTACACTGAAGATAATCACTCAGCATAGCGTAGAGGAAATCTTTGAGCTAACACTTCGATAAAGTATTTTTTTTTGAACTGTAAGGTTACTGTGATTTGTTGATGAGATTTTGTTCTTTTGTTGTGTTTTATCTTAAACCGGAAATTAGTCAATCTATGCGCTAACTTTCATTTCCATTTCAGAGATTTGAGTTCTCCCTCTTTAAGTTCAGTTTTGCTTTTACTGTATGCCTGTATTCACAGAGACAAACTCAGGAAGCGGTAGAGAGAGAGAGAGAGAGAGAGAGGGAGAGAGAGAGAGAGAGAGGAGAGAGAGAGGGATCATTTATCTTGCTTGGATGTGTTTAACACATATCCCTGAATTAAGCAAGATACTAACTTCATTTCCCTTCATTTCATTTCTGTTGTAAAGCTGCAACCTAGGAAAAAAGCCAGGTGGGGAATCTTGTCACCTCATCAAACCAAATTGCATGAGTTCATCTCAAAACAGTCATTTTTAACCTGCTATAAGTTTTGGACTTTGAAAAGAAAATTTATGATGATGATTGTAATTTTGCAGACTAGGGTTTGAGCAAAGCTTCAACAGACACCGAGTTGCCAGAATTTCAGAGACCGGTTTTATTTAGTACATCCGAGAAGAGTTTGAACTCCTTTCTAGCGATGCCGCTGATTTATTAGCTAATCCTGATAAAAATGTGCCTCTGGCTACCTGGAAAAAAATTACTTTCTTGCCAGTAGTGATTAATTACTATTAAGTCAAAAAGCGTGATGGGGCTTTGAAGGATGAGGGTTGTGTTTGGCTTTTTTTTATTATTATTTTATTCATTTTATTTCATTTTTAATCTATTTTTTCTCTTTTCCCTTCTCTAAATGCAGCCATGTGAAGCATTGTATTCACTCAGATGTCCTTATTTTGGCTTTGCTTTGCAGGCATAGGTGAAGAATTGCATAAAGATAGTCCAACTTGGCTCACAGGGGTAGGTTGGCAATACAAAACCCCAAGATGCTTTCCATAAGAGATGCATAATGCTTATACATTAATTGATCCATCACTCTCAGTTGATTTCATTCCTAATTCAGGGGATGAGGCTGTGGCAGGGGTATACCCTGAAGGGTTAATAGTAGGTTGTAGTTTATTTAAGTGTACGGAGAGCAAACCTTGGGTGTGGAAGGGGAGAAGGTGGGATTGTTCTGGGAGGAGGGAAGAGACAGGAATTAGCTTAAAGTAAAAAACCAGCAACCGGAGTAATTTCAGGTGTAAATCCATTGAAATGAGATCAAAGGATGTGTATTCTTGAAAATGTTATGAAGATATCCAATTGCGGTGTCCCTGCATAGCAGGAGGAAATTGAAAATCAAGAACCTAAAGATAAAGTACATTACTATGCCCTCCTCCGAGAAAAACTATCACGAAAGGAGAGTGAAGTCCCAGGTTCTCTCACCAGCAGCTCTGGCTGATACCAGTACAGACACCAGCAAAGAGGCAGGGGATTTTGATTCTCTTGCAGATACGCAAAGAGAGAAAGGGTACGGGGGAAGCAGCATGTGGGGGAAGGCGGGAAAGGCTTGCCAGATCCCCGAGAAAATAAGCTTTCATGGCACGAGCATAGCTGCTGCATATTTCCCCCATCCTCGCTTCTCTCCACACGGGGCAGGAACAGGCTCCTGCTCTGGTACTTTGCTGTAGGGTTGGGAAGAGGCTGTGTGCTGAGATCCACGGGTAGAAATCTACCGGGGCTGAGCTGACCCACCCACGCGCTCACACATACACGCACACACACGCACGGAGTTAACTAATCACACTTTAACAATTTAGCAAGACATTCATTCATAACTTCCCCCCATCTTATCTAGCAGTGGAGTATGCTTAAAGGCTGAGTTACTGGGAGATATAAAGGTTAGTGCTCTCAGGACAGCCATATTATAATGCATTATCTTTGAAGTCATTTAAGGCCAATTTAAGTGGTATTTAGTATAATATTTATGAATTAATGTAATCTAAATATAGGACTGTCCCCATAGGTTTAAACAGTCTTTTCTACTGAAGCTTGCTTGTACCCAAGACCTGGAAAATGTTTTAATTTAAAACGCACAGGTCTCCATAATATTGTATTTAGGAAGTCAGAAGAAATCAGCATTCCACACTTAACTGAGATTTACTGAAACATATGCGGGCAAATGCACTTAAAGTGCGGAGATAGTGTGCACTGGGAAAGCAGGAGACTTGCATAGACTTGAGACCAACAACACTCTTCAAACCCTTATTTAGGGGTGGAAAAAGCATAAACCCCCCAAAACCTCCTTGAAATCCAGCGCTGCAGTCCCGTGATTAGGGTGTTTTTCCTACCTGACCCGAACCTCACTCTGTAAGCATTCAATGCAGATAGAAAAACGCAGTATGAAGAGAATAGTTTAGTTCTTTCACAGTTTTACCTCCTTAAAAGTATAAATAATTTTGAAATTTAAGACACCTCTGGGGTAGGGAAACAAGGCTTCCATTCGTTATATTCTGTTCTGTTTGATTACAAAGATAGATGATAGAAAAATTAAAACCTTGTTAAGTTTAAGGATGTTTATGAAGGTTGTGGATATGTCAGAAATTCAAAGGCGTGATGAAAATGAGCATTCAATTAAGATGATGTACTTGTTTATATGTGGAAATGTATAGGTTTGTGTGTGTGTATACATACAGAAAAAGAGATGTATACACATTCATGTGTATAGCCTTTGGGAAATGGAAATTTAGTTGAAAAGAAGCACAACGCAATACAGGTGCTGAATAAACTCCTCCATAATTGAAACATAAGACTTGCCTGGCTGAAAGCAACACATACAGCATTTAGTATGGTAGTAAACCAAACAAGTTTTAGGGAGGTAAACACGCAAATAAACTGGAATAAAACAGAGGAGACTTTATGCCTTAGGTCTAAAGAACAACCCCTTAAAACAATCACAATGCAATTGGATAGCTTGATGGAAGAGATGAAAAAAGCAGTCCCCTGTACATTAAAATCTCCTGTACAGATGAGCGTCTATGTGTTTTGATAATGTCAAACAGATAGCCCAGATTGCTTCATAAATTAGAAGGGTATATGTTAACTCTTTTTTTTCAGGGGTCTGGGCATGGATTCTGGTTTCTAAAAGCAGCTGCAGCCAGTTATGATGCTGTTGTTACGGTTGTGTCAGCATTTCCAATACAAACTCCAATTTTCTGGGATCTCTTGCTTGCCTGTCAAGTTTTGCACTGAAAGCTGTTCCTCAGCTAGTCCCACTACCATATGAACTAATCATCCTTACAAGACGGATTTGTTTAAAAGTAACATTAATGTGGAAAAAAGAAAGAAATTAAAGTTTGTGTGTCCACAGCTTTTGTTTCTTCTCTTACGTTTCTCCAGGTTAGACTTACATTTCTTACACTTTTACAGGTTACGATTGCTTCTGTCCCTCAATATCTACATATACTGGTGCCTTTGGGCATTTTATGAAATAAAAAAAGGGTACTTGTTATTTTCCTTAAAAAAAAAAAAAAGCAAACAACCAAATTCCATAGTATTTGCTTGTCCCTACCAAGGTTTTAATTGAGGGGTGTATCAGAAACTCACTAATTTCTGCAAAAACACAATAGGAACAGGGGACAATTTGGTTTAGTTTTATGTCATTTTTTTCCTGTATTGAGCTCGAAAAGATCAGAAATTTCAGCACTGAAGTAGAGGGAAAAATTGAGGATCCTTGTCACCTTGCATGAAAAGCGTGGTTCATCTGGTCCTGGATCCCGCATAAGCTAGTGGCCAGTGCCACCGACAGGGCTTTCTTTAGCAGAGGATTCAAATTGCATAGCATAATAAAAGCCAGGCAGCTGATGGAGTAGTCCTTTGAAGGAGATTGTCAGAAACTACCTGGAAATTTTGTCTGGGTAAAGAGTGAGCGAGATTGCGGAAAGTGTCTTGTGCTGAACCAAAAAGCGTTTTGTACCAGTCAGGGAGGGCAGGCAGAGAACTCTCTGCTCATGGTGGTCAAGAGCAACGGACGGACGGGGTTGAATGATCACGGAGGGTCTCTTCCAGCCCTAAAAGCTGGAAGTATGCAGTCACATTTTTCAGCAAGACATCAGGGTGTTTTTTTATCATGCATACCCTGTGCGCATGCATACCAACCGCACTGACCCGACAGACCATAACGACACTAAAGGAGCTGTTACTGTCCCTCCCGTCAATCAAGTGTGAACCGAGGCGGGTTTATGCGACAGGCAGTAATGGTTCCAAGGGAGAAAAAGTGGGGAAGATGATCTAGGCTGTTGGACGGTTTACCTGCATTTAAAATAGAGAGAAAACATCAGAAGCCCAAAGACCCATGTACGTGTTGGCTATAGCCTCAAAGTAATATTCAAAAAAAGCAGGGGGCTGCAGAGCTCAGTGTGACCCGTCCATCAAGTACTGTGTGGTTCCTGCCCCATAAGTTTGCACTAAGCAGGGGAGGTGTTAAGAGAACTAAGATGAATCCAGACTTTAACAAATAGCTGGTGCTTCATTAATCCCTGCGTCACCTTTACTTCGGGAGCAAAGGCCTGTTACCTGCTTGCTGGGCAGAACGCAGTGAGGTTTTTGCCATCACTTCGGTGAATTCACGTTTGGAAATCCTGCTGCAGGTTTGCACTTACTCAGTGTTTCACATTCCCTTTAAAATTCTGGATTATGGGTTTACATAGCGAACCTCAACACTTGCAGTTAATGCTATTAATTTCTGTGCTTGCTGGCTTGTGCCTTGACTTAGCTTTACTTCTGTAAGTGAAACTAAAACTAAAACAAATCTGAGGAACTGACAAAAGCCTGATCTCTGCCACATTTCTCACTTGCTTAAATGTTCCACCGATGCTGGTATGACTGTTGCCAGGGTTTGTCATGGTGGACTGACCCTTATGCATTAAAATCTGCTGCAGAAAAATGGAAAAATATAAACCATGGTGAGTAAAAGTTATGGTTTTCTATCACCATTGCTCCACTTACTGAGCTGGGGTATACATTACAATGGTCTCTCTTTCCCTCTACGTCCCGGAGAGCCACCATCACATTTTGGGGATCTCAGGATCTACTGAGTCACTTTGTCTGTGCTGTATCTCTTGGTGCGGTCTGGAGTCAGGATGTCACCACAGAGATTGCATTTGTTTGCTTTTTTCACTGTGAGCCACAGCCTGAATGCACATACAGGTGAATGCAGCTTTTAATGTGCATTCATTATATCCAACTGACATCCCCTTGAAGGAAGAGAGGGCTTATTATTGTCGCTCCTTAAAATAAAGATGGATGAGAGCTCTAAACCTCTCAAATAAAGTGCCTGACCATACGTAGTAGCTAAAAATAAATCATATACAGCCATCTATTCCATGTAAATGAATGGCAAGACATATAGATATAGACATTGTGTTAAGTTTGTCAAGCAGAAGCAGCCAAAAATATTGATCAAGGCAAGGGGGAAAAATTGATAATGAACTGGACTCCAAGAAGACTTTAATTGACAGTGACTTCTGTGAACCAGCTTTGGACAGTATATATAAACTGACCACGATGTAACTTTATTGCAATGCACTCTCCTGTAATTAATTGTCACCTTTGTTAAGACTGGCTACAGATCAAAGGTTTAAAGATACTTAACAGGTTCTTAGTAACAAACCCTTCAGATGCATTAGAAATATCCGACAGCTCAGCCAATGAGGCATGCAGATTTCGATCTACCTCACGCTTATCTGTTTATTTCTCCCTCCTTTGTTGAACACGGAAAGTCATTGTTTAACATTAACTATTTAATAGATGACTTTGTTGGCAATTTTGATGCCTCCAGGGACATATAGTTGTGGTGACAGGGACCTTCACTGTAAGGTCTTTCAAAGTATTTTGCCAACAGAAAGTTGTGTATGGCTTGGTAGACCAAGGTGTAGTGCAGACTCAGTTTGCGGTGCAGACTATTCTTACCCCTTTACATGGCTGAGGTGTTTAATTTCTTTATTTAAACCCAGAAAACACAAAAAGGACGTAAGATCCTCAAAAAAAACATACACAAGAAGTGTAGCTGAGAACGAACTTTTATATGAAAACTGTGTATGCAGTGAGATAGAAGTGTACCTGACATGTTTGTATATCACACACATGCAACCATTTATTTTATGTGCATGTTAATGAAAACATACATTCAGTACAGACAGGATAATATAGGTCTCTATAAAATTCCTTTCTGAAAGATGGTACAGAGAACACACTCTTACGTGAAAGTGGCAGCTGACTTAACAGGGTATTCCTGGAATTATATGCAGAGTTTAATATGATACCCAACCATTTGCTCATTATCCTATTTTAATGGTATAGTCACAATTAATTCATCTCCGGTTTATTTCTACATAGTGTCTGAGTCTCCAAAATATTTTAGAGGCTACCAGGCTGCCTTCCCAGTGCACCGGCGCAGATAACTCTGGACATGAAGCTTCTTCAAACAGAATAAAAACGGAGCTTTGCAGACAGAGTTGGTCTGATGAAATCTGACTGCATATTTGGCCTGTTTCTAATTCAAATGCCTGTGTATATACTACACAGGGACTGTGTATGCATGCATGTACCGAAAGGGCAGACTTACATTTGCACATAGTTCCTCTCCTTCCCAGTCCCTAAGGATAGATTCGCATCACATAATATGCATCACTCACTGCAAACACACACAAATATCTTTGTCGGACTCGGTAGCTTCTTGCAGGTAGATGTATAAAGCAGCATCAGCCTAATAATATCCCTATAAAACAGCGCTTCCTTCCTAGGATCGAGAGGGATGAAGGTTGTCAGAAGATCAAAAGATATATCACAGTGTGCTTGTAGAAATCCCCTGATTATGTTTCCTCTCTATAATGCTCTAATTCACTATTTGATCAATTGTAAAAGGGCCAATGCTTTAGGAGAGAAAAAAAGTATTAGGTTACTAGATGCTTCAGGGTGAGTGAAAATCACACCTAAAATTATATGTAGCAATACAGTAATGAGCTTATCAATACTTCTTTAAGGAATCTGACAGCCCTATACGAGAGATTCAGTTCTGTGAGCAAAGGTCACAATATAGGTATTGCTTATTAAGACTATCGATAGCCTAGTTGACCAATCTAACCAGAGACTGTATAATGTACCTGCTGTTAACAGGCAGGGAGGAGAACTATGAAGAATTTACAGAATTGCCCACATGTAATATTAATAATATTGACTGATTCTAATAATATAATAAGGTAAAGACACATTTCTTTGAAATAGTGCATGGAAGCAGGGGGAGAGTGAGATACCTTTGCCGAGCAGATTGAATTGGTTTGCACCTCTCTGAAAGTTAACGTACAGAAAATTCAGTTTTCTTGCCTATGCTCTGTTTCTTGCCCATTATTTCACCCACTGCAAACAGAAACGAGATTTGTTTTTCTCTGTGATCGGGTCTTGGCCCGGCAGGTGCACAAAAGCCAGGGACCTGAGAAACTTCTTGCAGCGAGGAGGATTTTGGTCAACAACTTCAGCTCTCCTCAAAATAATATTAATCCTAGAGAGCTCTTTTTCGACGCAGAATTGCAATGAAAGTATTTCTTCTTTTTTTTGCCCACGCCTTTATCAGCATTTAAGGGATGAGGGGGAAAAACATGGTGGAAATAACGTATGTTCAACACTGTGTAAAATCTATAATTGACAAGAAAGGACTTTGCAGAGCAGCCACACGCCTGCCCCAAAGCCTGCTGAAGTCCAGAAAAACTCTACCTTGCCTGCAGCAGTGTTTGGATTGGGCCCGAAGTTACGGGCAGTTCTGCGAGATGCCGCTGGTTGAAGCCGGAGCGGCCGATAACACGCGATGTGACTGACTTAAGGTGGTTACTCACCTAAACTCAGACACATAGACCTGGCTCCATCCGAATTTCTGTACTACTCCCTCTGCAACAGTAGGCTGCCTCATCTAGGTAAGCTAGCTCACTCCTTCTGCTATACCATTCAGCTTCAACCGTCTCGTTCCAGTGTCCGTATGGTGGTTTCAAGAAGGTTTGCATTTCATTATGCCCTTTTTTTTTTTTTCAGTTTACAAGGCAAGTGTTTTTCTTTTGTGAGCATTTAATTGGTTTTAAACGTGATTTATTTGATCGTATTCCATCTTCAATAATACATGGATGAGGATGCAATTTTTCACCCTCTTTTATAAAGATATATTGTTATTCAATTATGCTATTCTGTGGGATTTGTTCTGTTTTGTGCATTCAGAGTGAGCTTGGTCATTTTTTTACTTTGTTTTCCTTCTTCCTATCTTCTTTTTATTATTATTTATATGGATTTTTTTTTTCTTCTTAGAAAAAGAAATCTCATTCAAGATACTGGTAATAAATGAGGAAAGTAGGAGTGGAAGTGAGGAATGGGCAAGACAACCAACAAAAATCCTTTGGCAAAGCCTTTAAAAGCATACCATTGCTTCATGTTTATTTGCAAGAGGGGATACAGCCAATTTTGATACCAAAAAAAAAAAAAAAAGAGTATCTTAGGAATTATTTAACTCCAAGTTTAGTCATTGACAGAGAAAGGAAAAAAAAGAAGTGAGTCGACCCGTAGGAACACTGGCAGAAAATGCACTTGAAGATCTCACAGGAGACAAGGGTGCTAGAGTGGTGTTGGTTTCTACATTCTGCTAGGGATTTGGAAAAGTTAACAGCAAATTAAACAAACAAGTAAATAAGAAACACAAGCATTACCATTCCTTCTGAATTATTTGTGATGGCTAATACACCTCAGAGCTGCTCCGTTTAAATTGCTGTCTGTGCCTGCAGCTTCATTCAAAGGAAGGGCATTATCTGGTGGGTGAGGGCGGGCGACGAGGACGCCTAGGTTCTAATCACAGCGTGGATAATTACTCACCAACACTCTCTGATGGAGTCACTTAAGCTCGGTGCCTTCAGGCCTGAACTGAAACCTGTTGAATCAATGGAAAGATTCCCATTGGCTCTAGTGAGCTATTGATCTTTCATTTCCCCAACTGCAATATTAGGCTAGCTGGAATTTTTTTTTTTTTATTTTATTTTTATTCTTTTTTTTAATGAGGGAGAAGGTAATGGCATAAATTTGACATTTACTTTTTTTCTGTGTAAAGGTTTTGGGGTATCTCTGATGCTAAATGTATTACATCAGAGCCCTTTTCAGCGTAGATCCGGGAAACATGCTTTCAAAAAACACTCAGTGGGGGCATGGAAAATTAGCTTTGCTCATTTCACTTGTAAATGTATATTTGTCCCCACTTTGCTAAGAAAGGGTCAATGGCAATTTTGCCAGTTTTCTTTGTGTGAGCAGGATTCAGCCTTTGTAATTTCTCTGTCTACAGGAATGTCATCATTCACTGATCAGGATCTTGATTTATATTTTTTTTTCCTTCTTTTAGTGAATCACATACATACTCTTCATTGTTATGGCAACTGAGGGAGCTGCAAAGCAAGGATTTGATGAAGGGCTGCATCCCACCTTTCTTCTTTAAGGGCCTGATCCAAACCTAATGCTCGCAGCACAGTTTGGATCAAACTGAAGGTATCTGCCTTCACCAGGTCGGTAAAAAGAGCAAGTTCCCTCTCGACAAGTGTACTACTGCCCTCAGTACAGGCAGATGGAATTGGCAGTCGTCACCCATTTGCTGAGCACCGACCCAACACTCTCTGAAGTCAATAGTTAGACTCTGACCCAGCCTCACAAACAGCAGACAGACACTGTGTGAATCCTTAAACAGGGATGTGAATATCCCTGACTTTGTCAGGGCAAGGTAGTCCAGAAGGGAGTTTTCATTGCTGATGTCCAGGGTGTAGGTTGTGGGGGATAAACAACATCCCATTGTCCTTAGTTATCCAGCCACAAAAAATTTAATTTAGTGATGTTTTCATCAGAGAGGAGGGTTTCAGGTGATCTCCTATAGGAAAAATCTGACAAACAAATGAATCAGGCTTCTTGTGTGTTTTTTTTTAATTATTTCAGTTATAGTTTTAGTTCATTCATCAACAGCAATGTATGTGGGATTCTTTTGTTTGTTTGGGGTCTTTTCTGGTGTTCTCATCCCATCTCTGCTCATGTCTTTTATGAAATAAATGAAGAAGCTGGAGTGTGCATGCAGTTATGTGTGTGTGTAGAGTCGATTATCTAACCCCTAGTCTATTTGAAATCATCACAGTGCACTCAAGTCAATGATATTCTGTCAAAGGTGGAGAGGAAGCGTGCGTGCAGTGTGAGTGCGTGAACGCGATGCTGTTTGATTGCCTGAAATCCAACTAAGTCTCAGTTTCAAAGGCCTGGAGGCAGCAGAGAAAGTATTTGTTTGTTTAATTATTTATATATTTACTCAGCTTTACTGACAGAGTTTGCAGATGGGGAAAAAAAATTGAAGAAGGAATGTTGGGTTCTTCTTTGGAGGGGGACGTGTGTTGTACCAGCCTCAATCTCTTCTCCCATATAATGGCTGCTTTGTGCTCATTGATCATTTGTTACTGACCAGCTCATTGAAAAAGGCCAGAAAGTTGCTGGTAGAATTAGATTTCACGAGTTTATTCATAAAATGAGTTGCAAAATAGGTGTGTCATTCCCCTGTCTTTTCATCTGCTCCGATCCAGCGACAGGACTTTTGGCTGCAGCTTCTCAATTCAAGAGGAAATAGCTGAGCCACCGGCAAACTAGATGACCCTGCTGTAACAAAAGATACAGGTCTGACTGCTGGGTGATCAGCTCACTTCCCCAGCTCGGGCCTCTATCCTTGGCCTCTGCTTTTGCTCTTCAAGTGCAGGACCCAGGCTTTCACTGGCTGGGCTTGCATCCAAGACCAGCTCTTCATCCTGGCTTCCCAGCCTTCCTTGCCTGGTTGCAGGTACAGGTGTGAGTGTGTGGAGCACAGGCTTAGATCCACTCTGGGATCAGAATCCTTCCCCAGGTGCCGCCCCAGGATCGCTGCCCATTCCCGCTTGTCAGCTTGCCGTGCTCACAAGTTGTTTATTTTCCATAACCTAGCTACAGATCTGTTTCTCCAGCTCTCACCATTGCTGGTCACACTCCTCTTCCCTTGGTTCAGCTCTGCACAGACATTCTGCCCTCACTCTCTCCCTTGCGGAAAACACTTCACCAGTTCATGCCGCGAGTCACCACTTGGATTCTCTCAGACCACGCTAGCTATCTCTCCTCTCCTTTCTCATCTCCTTCCCTAGCAAATTTTGGGAAATGGAAGCCATGCTGTCCACATTTTCAGAAAGCAAAACAGCCATGGGTAGCAGCAGAAAGACCTGCACTCACGAAGTATGCACAAACCCAGATACACCAACAGACGCATTTCTGTATGTAAACTACTGAGAGAGTAGACATAAAAAGTTGTTTGTTTGTTTTTTTCCTTCTGAGGTTCAAAACCCAGTGTCCTCTTTAAATTTAAAGATTAAAAAAAAGAAAAGAAATAGTGCAGTAAGCCTGTAATTTCACCAAGGCAATTGCAGCTTTTTATTTTTTAACATTTCTTGTTTCATTAAATCAGCAGCTTGTTTCTCACACCTGAACAAAGATCCTGCATTTGTTTCCCTTTGAATTCTTAAAATTGTGATCTTATTCTTAATTATCCCTGGCAGTCCATTTTGGGACTACACTTCAGCTTCTTGCAAAAATATTTTTCCCCACTGTTTTGAAACATAACTACCCTTCACTTCCAGAACCTCTCTCTAGCAATCCCAAATTAATGCGAGAAGGCAAAATAAGCATTTGATGTGATGTTGCATCAGAGTCCTCTTCATTCAGAGGTAGGTAGGAAGGGATTAGGAGCCTATTTCTAGCCCAGTCCTCTTACTAACCTTCCGTATCCTACCTGATCCCGTTCCTAGACCTTGTTCTTCCTTAGTTTGCTATGTGTAAAGAGGAATTTATGATATCCAGCTTTGCAAAGATCTTTGTGTGTATTTAAGGCAGAAGTCATGCTGTAGCTTTAGCGGTGATGGTCTAAGGTTATAAATGAGACCACATTTGTAAGGAGAGGTAATATCTTTTATTAGTCCAGCTGATATAGCTGGGAAAAAAAAGACAGACTTCCTTGTGTGCCTGAAAGCTTGTCTATTTTTTTCCAAATGTATCACTTGGTCTAATAAAAGATATTACCTCTCCCAGCAAGGCTTGTCTCATTTGAGGTGTAAAGCATGTAGGCTCGTAATTTAGGCCTGGTTTTTGTGTGTGTTGAGGGATTAGACCTTTCCTCACCCAGGTGGACGGGGAAAAAGCACCCTGGGTTGGTGTTCCCGTCTCTCACTTTCTGTGATCAGCGGCGGTGGTCATCTCACAGGCATTGAGAGGTGCAGAGACACTCTGACAGCCCCTGTTTTCTGATCCTGGAGATGTCCTTCCTTTTTTACTGCTCTGCTCCCTTCCAAAGCACCACATGCCCTCTCCTCACCCCTGTGACTGTGATTTATTTATAAAATTGCTGCGTGTATGTGTGTGTGCGTATGTGTGTGGGCAACCACACAAACATCCCCAAGCTGCCGAGCAAGCTGATGAGCATTTTCTAATGTATTTAGCAAGTAATAATGCAAACCACAGGCAAAAAGTACAACACGGAGAACAGGTAAAATGCTTAAGACAGGGAAGGCTTTGGAAGGAAGGGTTTTTTCCCGTAGCTGTGAATAAATTGCAGCCCCCTCCATGGACGGGAGAAGCATTTTGGTGGGTTTCTTTTTTTGTTTGTTTCTTTGTTCGTTTGATTGATTTCATAAAGTATTGCTGAAAATACTGAGCAGCAGAAAAGAATCCAGAAGAAGATAGCAGGCTTTCAGACACAGCAAAATCTGACTCGTACGCATAAGGCAGCAGTAGTCAGAGGACAGCTATTACTTACGCTTGGCTTTACTACCAGGGAAAGCGTCGGATCATCTATTCAGATCAGGATAGTCAGCTATGCCAAAGGTTTAATCAAATATTAAACATGGTCAGTAAAATTAAACCAACGATAGGCGTGCAGGAGTTCTGTTCATTTTCAAGCAAGCACTCTGAGAGAGGAAAGTTCTCTCCTGTCTCTCTCTGATGGAGACCCTTTGCAGCTGGAGGGATTCTTTTTTCAGACAGGGATCCACATGGGTGTGTGTCTGGATAAATAGATGTGCATGTGGCTCTTTGAATGCATGTCTCTTACCCTGTCAAGTAGAGACTGAGTTGATTTTTCCCCACAAGTTTATATCTTTCTCACTCAGATCATTTCCTGTATGCTGTTAGCTGTTCACCCCATCCATTTCTCTGTCCATCTGTCCCTCTCCAAACACAATGTTTTCTCTCTTGCACTCCCTCTCATCATCTCTTCCACAGAGTTAGAAAGGTACGTGCATGCAGATATGTGTATGTGTGTATTTGCAAACTCGTTCAGGTAAATGTGCGTATCTGGCTGCTTATTGATAAATAATACACTTACAAAGCCACATCTGCCTCCTTCTTCTGTACATTTGGGCTGTACTTACACCCTCCAGCTCTTATTTATTCTGACCGAGGACAGTCAAAGGTAGAACATTTTGCAGGGAGTTATGGTTTACAATGTTACCTCTCCTTTCTATTATTCATTCTCTCTGATTTTTATCTAATCTCTCTTTGATTGTCCTGGTGCAGCTTAAGAGACAAAGTGAATTTTTATTACATCATCAATATAATCTCCAGCTAATCAGCATCTGTGTGCATTACCATGCCCCCTTTGGCTTTTCATCTGTGTCCATAAATAATAAGAATAAGGGCTGTTTTTTGTGTGCGTGCGTGTGTTTGTGTGTTGGTATCAGGAAGAGAGTCACAGCTGCACTTTTTCATTTCAGCCAGCTTGTTTTAGCAACATTGGACCCAGCTTTCTGCAGATTGTCTTGACTATTGCCCAGATTAATTTCCTGGTGCCTAATGCTTAAATCATGGAAACAATTAAAGCGGATGAATCCATACACATCTTCTCGCAGCAACTGAACTTTGCTGTTAATTGTACACAAATTTCCATGGCATTGCAGGCAACATGCCCAATGCCAGTGGAGTGTGAGGTTGTCAATGTATCCCCCTACACGGGTATTTAGCCTCTAAATTTTTAGTGTACACTTGCCACTCTTTCATGGGTAGGAGGATAGTACCTCACATGTCTTTGAACAGGAAGCTCGGAGACCAGATTTTTGGCTTTTGATTGCTGATATTTTTCCACAGCTTACTGTGTAGCTCTTAGCCTGCCACTCAGGTCCGCAAATTTTGCAGAGTTGAGCTCCTATACGTTTTTTTCTCCTCCCTTTCCAGCTCTGGAAGAACAATGAGAATAATACCTCCCCATAAAGTAAGACTTGTGCCGTACTTTGAAATTCTCATCCTCTGTACAGATGCATTGTGAATTTTAAACAGAATCACTCTGCTTTCTCTTTAAAATACCCTGATTTGGCAGAGCAAGGCAGTGGCAGTGCCTCTCTGTTAAGCAGGCAGATTTCAGATTGGCTTCCCAGTGGCTTAGGGTGATACTCGCATCCGATACACAAACTGTAACGCTTCTGTCCCGCTCTGGAGTGCCAGGATCAGTCCTTTCCAAGTTGTCCAAGACTCATCACAAGCACCGTGTGAGGGTTCGATTAGATACGACAAAATCTTCAATTAAAAAGGGCACATGCATTTATGGAAAAAATTTAGCTGATATACAGAACAGCAGCGAACCCTTTGGGAAAGAGTATGGCTCTCTTCCAGATGTAATGTAGTTATGGTATAGAGCTGTCCATCCAGCAAAGTGTGTGCTTAATTCACATTGTGGAAAGCCTCCCAGAACGCAATAGGTTCTTAAAGTTGAGCAGGTGCTTAAATGCTTTGCTAGATCTGTGGAAATCTGTAGTTCAGATGAAATAATTAAGCGTAGGGGTGTTACAGAAGCCAAGTGAAAAGCATAATTCTGTGACTCAGAAATAACACTCCTTCATAGCTCTGACAGAACAGTGAAATAATGAAAGAAACGCTGTGTACCTTGAACACCTTGCAGGGTGGATCAGGCTAAGACCACCTCTATATTTCAAAATATTTCCATTCTGAATTCTTTCTTCATGGACAGATTCTGATTAGGTTTGGCTTGGGAATGGGATTTGCTTCGAGCAAACAGAAACACAGAATATTTTCAGTTCTCATCTTCTGTTTTCTTTTTTTATAGCAAATCCTTTTCCCTGGCCCCTCCAGTTCCACTCCCTGTTTTGACAAACCAGCTCATTTATCAGATGGGAAAAGAGGATGGAGGGAATAGGAATATTTTTGGGTGCTTCTGTTTTGCATGATATAATCCCCCTCTCCACTTAGCACCTCCGTAAATAGGAGCTCCAATCTGAAATTGGTCACAGTTTATCGAACTCAGGATGAGACCAGATTGGGTCCTGAGTCTCTGTCAACCATGTAATAAAGAAAACAGAGTTTTACACTTCAGACAGATAAAACTGACACTTCATGTAATGTCTTCTGATTTTTCTGGATCCTTTATTCTTTTCTATTTTTTTCTTATTTTTTTTAATTGCAAATGTTTATTTCCATGTGTACTACTAGGTCTCTCTTTATTGTTTCATTATTTATTTATGCTCTCTTGCACCTTTTTACACTCTTTCTTGCCCAGCTTCCCCAAACCCAGTGGCTAAATCCCTTGGGCAGGTATGAAACCACAATAATTCCTGGATAAAAATCTACTTTGAAGGATGAAGAGCATCCCCCATTTGGAACTGGAAGCCATGAAAAAGAACACATCACTTATCTGAATTTGCTGTTCATCCAAGCACTGTTTATGGAGATTTACAGTTCCTTGCCTGTGCAAAGAGCTCTATTGCATGGTGTCTGCTGGAGGATTTTAGGTGGCGGCATTAGCTGCAGTATTAAAAATGCATCGGAAGGCACGGGATGGGAGATTAGTTGGATAGAAGGACCCATGAATGAAGGGTTAATTGCATTCAAAGAGGCCATCGTATGGAGCAGAAGAGGCAATAGGTTTCTTTTCTTTAAAATTTACTAAATAGCTGGAAACACAGTTTAATGAATTTTAATGGGATCTTTCTGAATCCTATGCATATTGCATCTGCTGACTGTAGGAAGTCAAAGTATTGTTGAAAGGGAGGGTATTGCCCTACTTTAGGTTTCACAGTTCTGTATTTAAAAAAAAAAATTCTGCAACAAGCACTTTATTCAATATATATTTTTCTCCTTATTTAATTCCTGCCCCCCCCACCATTACAAGTGGAAAAGACTTTCAGAATCTCTGAGCCCTCAATACCATAGATTATTCTACTGTTATGTAACACGTGCTTTACATTTATTGAGCCATCTTGTGCTGTCAAGATATAGGAGGCCTTAGTATTTTCCTTGCTTATGAACCATCAACGAAGACGTCGTGATGAATTCTGCTCTTGGTTATATCCATGTAAATCTAGAGGAACTGACTCTCGTGAATTTCTTCTGGCACTGCTGGGATATAAATGTGACTGAGATTTGGCCCAAACTGGTGGGAGAAAGAAAGGAGGGAAAGAGTCGGTGTTTACTTTCTCCCTTCCAAGGGTGTATGGGCTGGGTTGGGATCTCACTGCACAATTCATTTCCATGGAAGGTCCAGCAGAGGCAGCAGAAAAAACAATCTATTTGACTTCAATACAATGCAAACCAGATACCCATTCACACTTTTGAGAGAGTGGGTTTAAAGGAAGCTTTTTCCTATGGGAAACCGAGGCAAGGCAGGCAGTGAGTTTGTCTCAGAGCAGCTGTGTGCATCCAGAATGTATTTTTTACATCTATCTTCACTATGTTGAGGTTTCCCATTGCCTTGGTAACTTGAATTTTCTCTGTCGCTCTTCCTCAAAACGCCAGGCACCCTCTCAGACAGCTGATAGGATAAGGCTGCCCTATTTTTTATTAACCTGGGGCCCAACTCTCCTTTGGGGTGCAGAGAGAATTGCTGAGACCCTCAGGAAAGAAGCTTTGTGGTTCCCTCGAAGCCAGCAGGAACTGACAGGACTTGACATCTTACAGGATTGTGTTTAGGTCTGTGGAAGGAGAAAACGGAACTGTTTTAACTGCAGCAGCAAGATCAGGATGACAAAACATCTCTGTTAGAGACGCAGTACCTACATAGAAATGGTTACACTTGCATATAAGTACTCAGACGTACACACAAATATAGAAAATGTGAAAGGAAGGTAAAAGCAGGCTGGGATTAGGCATTTTTAAACCAATATGATCATGGCCACTCCACTGGGACAATATTTTCCGTGACCACTTGGTGTTACACTGGCTCTGCAGATCCAGAGGGTGTCCTAGTACAGGAACCTGGGCTTCTTAAGAGCAGGGAAAACCTTAGATCTGGATTTGGAGTGAGACTTTCCAGACTCAGAACAGCAGGAGGACTTTGCACCCAGACTTTTTTTAAAGAAGAAAGGCAGGAATTTAAGCACTCTTCTGCAGTACTCCAGACAGCACATCTTCCCAGTACGGTGTTGGTGTTGCTTTTCCCCCTTGTCTCCCATCCCTCCCTCATGTGTTTCAGATCTTTCTCTGCTTACAAGCAGGCAATGCGATGCCTGCTTTAATGGCATAGATAAGTTAGCCATGCAACTTGGAGCGCCAGCCCTAAACCACCTATCCTCCTCCCTTTGATCTGGAATCAAAACAAAAGACGCCGGCATCAAAACGATCCTTTGCCAGGTAACGGTTACTTTGTGCGCACTGCCTTAATTCAGCTGCAAGGGGCTCTCATCTCTTTGTATCGTGCCCGGATCTGTGCTCGTCTTAATACTATATCAATGTGCCAGCAAGCTGCTTCTATCATGGATACAGCTGTGCAGAAGCTGTCAGCGTTTTTAAGTAAAGCATTAAACAATACTTCGGGAGACAGCAAATTGTTATTTCCTTACCCCTCCTCCAATTCTTCCCTCTTCTCCTCCCTCGCCCAGCCCAAATGATGAAGCCCTTATTTTTATGTCAGCTTCGTGCTCAAATTATACAACCCAAATGCATTTTCCTTTCCCCCCCGCCCCGGTGGGACACATTCTCTCTCTAAGGGGTGGAGAAAGAGAGGCACAGGAGTCCTTCTGAGGAGCTGCAGACTAAATGAACCTCATGAGCAAACGGGCTGTTTCTGTGGCTCATTCCCCCTCTGTTCCAGGTGAGCTGCTGGAGTGAACCCAGAAAAGCCACCCACTTCATCCAAGTCCTTCCACAGGCACAGCCTGTGTTTCACAGCCCTTTCTAGACTTTCAACTCACGGTGTTGTTGAGAGCTGAGAGTTAGGAGACATAGTTGTTTTGTTTTTTTTTTTCCTAGCTCAGCTGTTGGTTTACTCTGTAGACGCTGAGCAAGTAATTTCTAGAGAAAAATTAAAACTGTCTGTCACTTTTTTTAGTGCCTACTTGTTTTGTATGCTTGTTATGTACATGCTTTGGGGAAGGGGGGTCCCTAGCGCAATTGGTGTTTCAAGCTGGACACGGCAAATTCAAGATTAGTTTAAAAATCTCAAGATACTTAACTTGTTGGCACTGCCTTTCTGGTTCTTGCTTTACAAAAATGGATAAATAAAATTTCCTCATAAAAATCTTTAAGTTTTTCCAAAAATTTAGCAATTGACAGTCACTTGAAGTATCAGGGATCAGACCTTGTTGGACTTGCACATACTGTGTAAACAGATATTTCCTAACAGGAATACTTTGCCAGATTCTTGCTTAAGGGAATCCAGCTTGTTTTGGTGCATAATAATCACGCCACCCCAAATTTTTTTTTTTTTTTCCTCTCTCTTCTCCAGAGAGGGGCAGTTCTGAGGCACCAGCACCTGAGAACAAAGTTTACTCCTCGTGTGCCGCCTTCGGCACTGACCCTCTCCCAACAAGTCAGGTCGAATTTGATACAGGCAGGACCAAGGTCAGGCTCGCTTGACTCCGGCTGTCTCTCCCACACACCAGATACAATGCTGCCACTTTGTGGTTCCTTCCTATCTGTTCTGCTGCACACACTCACCCAGAGCTCTCATCCTGCCAGAGAGCATCCCGGCTTTCTCTCCAGGGAGGACTAGTGGCACTCCAACTCTCACACGGCCTGGTCAGGGCTGCCATCCAGCCCCACCGGCCTCCACAACAGCCTGAGGCCAGAAAAAAAAAGACCCCTCTGACAGTGGTCATCTATTACAAGCCCCCTGTGCACTCCCGTAACTTGTCTCGCGTGGCAGCTAGTGCTTCTAGCCAAGACCCTCTGAGTCGGAAGGGAGGGTGTGGAGATGCCAAACTTAATTTCTCAGACAGACACCACCTGTTTTACTCTCCTCTCCAGATCCTTACAGAGGTGGCTGATGATTTTGGTGCAAGAAAAATGCACTTAGGTCACTCTTTTCCTAAACATCTTTTCTCTTTTTGTCTGTCAGGTTCTTGGTCCTCTTTATTTTTTCTACCATTGCTTTTTTCTTATTTCCTTCCTTCCTTTGAGGAAAAGAAGAACACATACACACAAAAACACAGCAGGACAGGAAATTAAACCTTTGCACAAAGACGATTTGGTAAGATGCTGGCTTTTCACTCTTTTGTTTTGCACTGATTATTTTTTATAAGGGAGAAAGGAAAGAGTGTGAGCAAAAAGATGTAACAAGGAGGGTGACTAAGTAGAGGAAAGAAAGTCCTTTAATTTCTTGGAGAGCTCAGACATTGGCTGTTGCTTTTTCCCTATACACATGAGAAAACCAAAAGAGCTTTAAACCCACCAGCGACACTCACATGAGTGAAACGCCAGGTGGAACTGCTCCCATTTTCCTGGATATGATAAGGATAACGGCTTCCTCCCGGCAAGATTCTTCCCACATCATCCTGGTTAAGCAAGTCTTAGCTGTATTGCAACACCACTTAGGCATTCCAAGGCTCATTTCAATTTAGCAAATGAATCCATTGCTTTGTACCGAAAGGTTTTTTTCAAAATAAGGCCATAGTAGTTCCTTCAAATCTCTCTTGCTCTTTTAGGAGGATATGAACATTACAGCCAGGAAGCACTGGATGTCTCTGGCTCCCTGTTCATCCTCAGTGCTCCATAGACAGCATGGTTTGCCTCCATGCAGTGAATCCTCAGAGAGGATCTGCCCCTTGGAGATACTGAAATCCAAAGATCAGGAGGGAACTGCCACAAGTTCAGAAATTTGCACTTCAACAAAATGCAGGTATATCAAGAATAGTTGCTATTTCTGAGGAAGATGTGCCCCAGACAGGAAGATTCCGGTGCTTGTTTTACACTTCCTGAAAACACGTCCGAGTGTGATAAGACACAGCTGTGACAGAGTCCCAGCAAGCCCCAACCTTCAACTGCAGGCTGGCAATTTCCCCACACCTCCTGCACAGGGCGGAGCAGCCCAAGGGAATGAGAACAGAGAAAACTCTCCTGCCCCGTCTGTCCCTGGTGGCTGTCATCAAAGGATACATCTGCAGTCCTCGTGCTAGGCAAACACTGCCATACACCCGACGGTGTGTCTGCCACAGGGTTTAAGCTGTTTCTTATTCACACACCCTACAAACCCAGAAAACGCTGTGTTATCTGTGGTTGCTTCATTCTGTGTTCCTATTGGCATGAAGGACCCGCACTGCCCGCTCTTACTGGGGGAGAGGGACAGCTTTAGGGTGCAGAGTGCTGTTGTTAGAGAAACAAACCTGATGAGGAGCAGACAGAGGTGGCATAAAGGAGTGGTTTACTAGCCAGAGGAGTGGAACGTGACTCTCATCCCAGGACACCTTTCTAGAAGTGGGATACTTGTAAATCTGACCAAAACAAGAGGTACCAGGACAGCATTAATGGGTGTGTTTTTTCTGTTTCAAGACCTAAGTGCTTATTTATGCATCCTTTGTCTGGGGCAAATCTCTGTGACTCAGTTTCCTGGACTGCAAAGTGAGCAAGGCAATAACCCCATGTCTGGGAGGGCAGGATGCAAAGCCTAGATCACACCTGTAAAATAATTGAGATGTTCTGAGGAAGGGTCACTGGAAGGGCTGAATAATTGAAAAGGCCACAGGAGATCAATGCACAGCAAAATACATGGTGTATGCTGATAATTTTCAAAGCACAAGAGAACATTAACAAATAGACTGTTATATTAAGGTCCTTAGATTTTTTTAATTTCAGTTTAGCTCTCAGCATGTGTTGGGGGTTTGGGTTGGTTTTTTTTTAGCAATTGTGATCACATTTGTATAATACTTTTTCAGCAACAGCTGAGATAGTGCACTGTGCTAGACACTGTACAGGCATTTACAGACCTGCCATATTCCAAATGGACACAAACAAGCACACATCCAGTAGGAGAAAAGAAGCACCAGATCATGATCAAATATGTTTGGTTCCTAACCCCGAGTT
This sequence comes from Ifrita kowaldi, assembly GCA_013398055.1. Taxonomy (NCBI): domain Eukaryota; kingdom Metazoa; phylum Chordata; class Aves; order Passeriformes; family Cinclosomatidae; genus Ifrita; species Ifrita kowaldi. Next base: position 911,970 of record VZRS01010586.1, on the reverse strand, counting down.
GCACTGAGATTAAGACTCAGATCCTTAAAGGCACTTACAGCCCAGCTCCCATTGAAATCAATGGGTGTTAGATACCTAAATAGCTTTATGGATCCGAGCATAAATAACTTATCCAAGGGCAGAGCAGCAATCTACAGCTGGGTTGGGAATTAAACACAGATTATACAAGTCCCAGTCTGATTTCTTAATCACAAAATCATCTTTCCTCTCCATAATTTGTGCAATAAATCCCCAGCATTCACATCACAACATGGATACACAATGTCCACCCCATCAAACCACTGGAAACCTGCAGTGACAAAAATGGTTTTCCTCAAACTAAGCCCAGCTACAGACACACACCAGTAAACTTCTTCTGTGCTTGGGGTTGGCTTCTGCTCTTCTTTACACCATAGAAACTTCCATGGTCTTCAGAGTTTCCTCCCTAGGTTTGCACCCAGGTGACAGAGAGCAGAATCTAACCCCAGCACTACAAGTTCAAACATTTTTCATCCAGCTCTAGGGAGGGGATAGATGAGACAAACTGAACTTTCTGAAAAGATCAATACGGAACATCTCTTTCAATTACTCTCCAAGGCACTAAACCCGTGAATTCGGTTATGATGCATTTATAAATCTTTCCAGGAGGGGCTGTCTGACATTCTCCTCTTCCACCTTTACTCCCCGCAAAAAATTCCCTATTGCCTGGGATGGGCTGCCAGGGCAGTGCTACTCAGGGAAGGATCAGGCTCGAGTTTCTCAGAACCAGGACAGATGGGTACCATTTCCATCTCCCTTCCCTAGACACTAAAATTCACATAATTAGAGAGGCAGCTACAGAACAACAGGAGGGGCCATGTCCAAACCTTCTGAAAGCCACTGCAATGTCTCTGGGACCAGAAGATGTTGCACAAGCTGAATGTGTGTGTTACACTCTCCAAAAAGATCACAGCCCTGATGGATTACCAGTGTGGATGCAATTATATAGGGGAATGGGGTGGGGGAGCCCTTATGCCGATACAGTCCCTTTGATTCCCAGAACAGGTTTAAAGCCTACCCAAAAACTTATGCTGAAGGCGTTGATTTAAGTTCAGTCATCTCCTACCAGCCTGCTGGCTCTGATACTGCAGGGTTGAAGTGAGGATTTGGAGCATGCAGGGAGAGTTTTCTAGAGGACTGTGAGTCACTACACCGTGGCTATGCTTTTCTGTGCACTTACCTGCCAGGACGACAGGAAACCTGCCAGTTAAAAGAGCATCAGGATCACTTGAGATGCAATCTGTGTCCCTAATTCTCCCTCTCCAAAAATCCTTGCTTAAGATCAGGCTGTCTGAAGTTTTATTTTGTGTTCTGTCTTGGTGCCTGGTTAGGACTTTCTCTAGAGGCATTAGCTGAAAGGCAGTAACAGCTCGGGCAGCCAGGGCTGCAAGTGTTTAATGCGTATAAGCTATTTAGATGTTGCTTCAACAAGGCTGCAGGATTAACGCATATTAATTCCCATCTTTCAAATCCAACTGCAGACCAGGCCTAAAGACACCACTGCTGGCTGAACTGTCTCCACTCCTGTGTGGGTGTTTCTTCCTTAGAGGGTGCAGTGAGACAGCTTTTGGGGCACACACAGGATGAGCCTGTCTCACCTCTTAGGGTGTAATAAAATCCACATGATGGTGTACAGAGAGGAAAGAGATGCAGGGCAGTTCAGCCTCCTCTCTTGCATTAAATGCACCCTCCTGCTGCATGCGGCATGGTCGCTCCCTGGGGTTGCCTCGACTCTGGGCAAGAGTCTGTCACCTCTGCTGGGGCTGAGAGCCCCACTGCTGGGTGCTGCACAGATGGGGGACAAAGAGAACCTCCAGCCTCAAGGTGCTGGGATGCCAGGCAGGGGACAGGAGACAGCAGATGGATACTGGCAGACAGGGGAAGTGTGAGTTGGTGCTGAGATGTTTTTCAGCAAAGTGGCTGGCAGCCATCCCACCCATCCTGCAGCTTTGGGTTCCCCGGCAAGAGCCAGGGGTGAGAAGGGGCTCGGCAGCAGCTGAGGGGGTTTTGGCCTTGGCTAATTCACCCAGCAAATGTGACAGCCGTCCTGGGATGTCGCCCACCAGGTCCCTTCTAGCCTTTCCTGCTCTTCCTTACCGCAGCTTGAGAAATGCCAGGCGGGAGGTGTATCCTTGGGTCTTGCCTGCTCTGACAGCAGCACTGGGGTGATTCCTGGCCTGAAAAGGTCTCCTTTGCTGTTGTATCTTCACTTAGTAGAGACCTCTGCAGCCCTTCACCCTGCTTTTAAGGAATCAGGAGTTGCAGATGTGGGCAGGGAATAAGGGGGAGCCGGCAATGTGTGAGAAAGGCTGCAAGTACGGCTGGGGAAAATGTTCTCCTCCATTTCTTTCCTTTGAGGTGACCAAACCCTCAGCAGCTACAAGAGCTACGAGGGTCAATATCTTGATTTTTCACCCACTGAGGAGGGTGAGACTTGTGAGGTTAGCCAGAAGGGACATTTAGGCACCCAGTGTGACATCTTTTGCCCACCAAGCCTGTGGAAGCCGTGGCAGGCCAGAAGATGCCCTCACTGCCTCTGGGTGGGAATGATAACACTGCGGGGCAGCAATGGGGAAAGCGCTTCAGGAGCAGCTGCAGATTACAGCGAGTAAAACTGTCCATAACCTGATCCCAACTGCAGGATCAGGCTGCAGGCATGTTGAAAAGGACCTGCCATCCTCGGTGACAGCATTCGGTGTAAGTGCCAGCCTTGTTTTAACCCAGTTGATGCTGTTAATGAGAGGATGTAAAGGCACCGAGGAAAATTTGCATGCAGTGACTGCGCAAGGATTGAATCTTTCGGAGTGAAATTTCTAGTGTGAGACAGTCTTGGTAGATGTTATGAAGAATTAATATTTATAGACCATCTTAGCTGGGAATTTCTACACAGAGGTACATTTGCATTCTTGGAAAAGAACTTTTTATGAACTTTCTTTTTTTCTTTATCACTAAATAGAAATAACTTGTTGATATACAGCACATAATTTGAAAGGGTGATTACTGTCACATTTACAGATAATTGAGCAAAGTGCATATAATAGATATATTTTTACATTGTAGTGGTTACATTATCTAGAAAAAACAGAGACATGCACATGACTACATTAAAGATTTAGGGCTCTATCCTGCACCATTTAAGTCAATGGGAGTTTGTCACTGATTTTAATGGAAGTTAGATAGGGGTTTACAAGCCGAGGTAATGCAGCTGCTAAGGAATAAATATTGACACGAGTGGGTCAATATATTGGTGTCTTTTAAGTGCTAAAACTGTACTTTGAGATACCTATTACAATTTTTTTTTTTTTTTTTTTGCATATTCATTGTAGCTGCAGTGCAGCCATCCTGCTGCTACAGAGCAGGACATGGTGGGTACCAGTATTCATTGTGTAGTAGTGACACCTTCAGGTTACTACCAAAACCAGTCCCCTCTGTGCAAGGCACTGCACACACATGTGAGGAGAAAGAAACCTTTAGTGAGAGATTTGGTGACTTCACCAAGGACGCAGGGTACATTAGTGACGGGGGTTGCAGTGAAAGCCAGGGACTGCAGCTCCAGGGAGAAATCAGAACTGCACACACTTAATCAAGTCTTGCTTGGGAGGTTTGGGTTATATTTCACCAATGGGGATAAAAGAAATTTTAAAAAAGAAAAAAAAAAAGAAGTTTAGGTTAAGCTCAAAAGTTAATTTGCTATTTTTCTATGAAAAAACCACCTCAGATATTTTGGTTTTTACACGTCTTTGTTAGGACATCTTTTATACTTTTCATAAAATATAATAACAAAACCAGGTCACACCCATTTAAGAAAAAAAAAATATTCCCACAGATAAACTTTTTTTTTAAGTATTAAAAAAATGTTTCGAATTTATCCTTATTATGTCCTGCTTGAAACAACTTGCCAAATTTCCTCCAAATCTGCGAACAGATTTCCTTCTTGCTAAGCTATTTTTCCTCTACAAATATCAGCTGACAAAAAAAACTGTGCAAGTCTAGTCATCAAGCTAACAGTCTGCTCTCAGTCTCTCCAAACTAAGCAAACAGTATACAAAATAGAAAAGAAATTAGGAAAGAGCCAAAGAGAGCAGAACAAAAGCAAAAAGGATTTATTCTCTTAAAGCATCAGCCTGGAGTACGGGGATATTACTCCAAGACGCACAAGAACCACTAGAAACAGCCACCTCCATATGAACAGAGAGAGTGCTGTACTCTGCCTCCATCTAATACGTGAGATTTATAAGTGCTTCAGCTCCCCAGAGGCACTCAGGCATATTGCTATATATAGGACTGTTCCCAGATTACAGAATGCCTTCCCTTGACTGTAGCATTTTCAGTCCACAGGGATTTTTTTGCTTCTTTTTATTTTCTTTTAAAGCCCGCTCACTCCAAGCTGCTTCCCTTTGTTTGCTCCACCACCAGTGTTAATCATTGCATGGAAATGGGTTCAATGTCTGGTTCAAAAGCAATCCTAGGCAAATATAGATAAACAGCCTCTCCCAGGAAGCGACAATATTTGTGCGGCACATAATGTGCACAATAGATTTGTTTTCTGAATGAGTTAGCTGGAAAATCAGTTAGGGCTCTGCCTCACATTGAGCTGTGCCTCCACTGAGGCCAGGGCTGGGGGCTGTGGATACTGTGCTCGGGGCTGGTGGAGGTCCACAGGGTAACCAGAACCACCCGTGGGCTGGGGTGTGCTGCCTGCAGTCCATCCACACCAGACCCATGGAGGGTGCGATTCTGCCCCTGCTCACACTCAGGCTTTTTAGCTCGGGAGGTCTTTGCTTTAATCTGAAGCCTTCACAGGGACAGCAACCCTCATCCTCGCAGGAGCAGCAAAGAGGGGAATTGGACAGTGACAGCTGCTGTTCTCACACAGGATGTGATTACACATGGTTTTGGGGAAGACATGGACAGATCCTGCAAGGGTGCTGAGCTCCTTCTGTGCAGAGCTGGTTTCTCTTTCTCTTTGACCTATAGGGAAATTATTCTCTTTGCCCTCCTTCACTCTGAAACTGGTGTGTGATTTCATACATCTCTGCTTCTGCAATCCCTGGCCCCTCCTCCATTTCTTACCATTTTTTTTTTTTTTTTGTGCTTTCCTTCCCTGTCATTATTTTTGTCCAACAGCTATTTGTTCAGTAATCTCCCCCAAGAGATTAGCACACTAATAGGCAGTCAACAAAACAAGAAAGAAAGAAAGACACAGTACTTAAAGGATGAATACTTGGGAGAGAGCATCAGTCTTTTGATGTCCTGATTCCAGTCGGGTTTATTTGCTATATATATGTCTATAATAACTATACATCTTCGTACAGCTGTCCTACTGCTGAAACGGAGATTTCTGACTGCCTGGCAAACCTTATGCCCCTCCTTCACTTGCAGAGAGGAGGAAAACGATGGCATTCCCAGTACCCAAAGGGGTACCCCGGCACAGAGCAACTCACGTATTTAAGGCAGCAGGGTGGTCCAGAGTCGGTCCACACATTACACACAATTTCCTTCCCTCTGTAGCAGCAGCCCATGTCCTGAAAACATCTCCACATCCTTCACTAAACATCTCCACACCCTTCACTTTAACCCCATGGTTGTTCCTGTTCCCATTTGAGGAGCCCATGCCTCCTGATGGAGCAGAACCAGGGTTCCATCTCCAAATGCAGACACTGGCGTTTACTCACTCATGGCTGACTAGAAGAATATCACCCAATCTTTGGTGACCCTGCTATGCTGAGTGGATAACAGCCAGGCCTTTAATACAGAGGCAGAAGAAGGCAGGGGCACTCAGGAGGGAAAAGATGGCTGCGACTGCGTCACATTCTGCAGCATGGTCTGACAAAAGCTGCAAGTACACTTTTCAAAGAAAGTTTGGTTTTTCAGGCATGCTCCATCTTTGGTGGTTGCTCTTGCTTTGTTTTTCCTCAGACAAATTCTTCTTTTAAACTGGCAGTGAAGACTTACTTAGGACTGCATTAGGGGCCCTTGAAAACACCCTGGAAATTGATACCACACACTTGGGCGATTTTATTTTTTTTAACAGATTGGTAGGCATTCTTTTAATTTCCCCCTTGCGATTTTATACAGAACACTTTTTCAGGCAGATCTTTTTGCACCCCTCCAAAGCAGTCAATGAAACCATTTGCATGCATACAATTAAGCACAAGGGCGGGGGGGAAAGCAGGAAGAAGCTACAGCTACAACAGCCTAATAATTTCATCTGAAAAAATCCCCCAGACATCTAATATTGTAAAGCAACAAGTCCTTTTGAGTAGAATTTTAAAAATTCATGCATGCCTCTAACAATCATTTTGCATACCAACAAATCTGGGAACATATGAAAGCTAATAATTTTAAAGCTAGAGTAATATCGTACATTCTGCCACAAATTTGCCCCTGATCCTGCACAGTTGAGGATGGTAGGAGCTTTATTATTGACTTTGTTGAGCATATGATGCAGTAGGTGATGTGGTGCAGCCTCTCTCAAGTCAAATGGACTGCACAGGTGTAGCAGAATTTGCCCCCACATTTCTGATAATGTGTAATGTAAAACCCCCACATTTAACACAATCCAATACCCAGAAATCAGACAGGGACAATAGGGGGACCTGTGTCTGGGAAGTGACAGTGAAAGAAGTTGAATCAGCAGGAATAAATCTCAAATCTTCACAGTAACAATAAGTATCTTAGGTATCCAACAATCCTAGGCCTCCTCCCAAAAGATCAGAGCAACACAGCTATACCCTGTGATTCCCAGCGTACACAGAAGAGGGAGTTACTATTAGAGTATGGAAGGCCACAGAGTTGTTACTTTTGATTTCAAAGAAAACAAATTGAAGTTTTAAGGTTAATAGGGCTTTATTTTCAGGTCTGATGCATTCAGAAAAATGGAAGAGAGCATCCAAAATTTTAATGCTGGACTGAAAATCTCTAGACAAAATACATTCAATCATTTTAGCTCAAAACAGTGCATTCTGAGGTTCATAATTGTTGTTTTGCAGTATTTCAATCTATAAGATTCAGATTTTCTCAGTTAACACACAGGCTGAAAAATGTGCATTAAAAAAAAAAAAAAGTTGAGATTCTCATATATTCTCACACATTCTGGAGCTGGTTGTGAGGAAGCCGAGCAAAGCACACCAGACTTGGGGGAATTAGAAGAGAGAGAAAAACCAAAAAAAGAACAGGAATATTTTTCTTTGAGTATGCACATGGTGCATTTAGTTATTTTCAGGGTCAGATCTCAAAATTATCCTTTAAATTTTGCTTTGCTTGCTATTCATTCCCATTCATCTTCTCCTGGAGTCCAGTGAGCACGGATATCAGATTTATAAACAAAGTTGACACCTTTGAGGGTTGCTTAGAAAACCTTTTAAGCATTATAATGGGAAAAAGAAATAAAAAGAAAAGAAAGACTTTGCTTCCTTAAGAATGTAAGTACAGCCCCCCTGACTCAGACATATGGAGCACACAACACCATTCTGCCACCAGCAGGGGCCATAAACACGAGCCCAGAGAAAACGAAGAGCAGGGCAAGTGTGTGCAACACCTCCCTCAGACATTCTCCCAGGCTCTCACCATTTTCAGCCCAAGGGATTTCCAAAGCCTGATGCTGCTCACTTCTTTCTGTAGTGAACCATAATGAGCTATTTCATCATCACGCAGCTCCAACCCACAACTCTTGGAGGCCTTGTACCACAGGTGCATGATATATTCCATCTATATCTGTGCATCTGGTCAGTAGAGAGAAGAAAAGTAATTCAGAGGGCACAATAAAACCTTGAGCAGAGTCTTCTGGAAGCACCCGAGAGGAAATACCAGTCCAGAAACCTGCCTGGAGTAGACAGGGTTTGCCTTTTAGGACTGGCATTTTAGGAATATATACCACTAATATAAGAAAAAGAGCAATCACATAATTCCTTGGAGAAGCAGTATGTCTGGAACCAGATCAAATGTCTGCAATAAAAGCTGAATACATGTAAAATTCACTCCCATTTAATGTTTCACTCCAAGCTTCAGGGTCATCTAGATTAAAGTCCATCCAATCTTTCAGATGAGCCTGAAGTTTGAGAGAAACAGGAAGGACTTTTGTTTTTGCAACAGTAACCTCTAGATGAAACACTGGTGAGCTTTTCACCTGGAACTAGCCATCAGCGCTCAAAAAAACTTGAAAAAGTGTGACTTGAGAGAACAGAAAAGGTTATTTTCTGTTCATATTTTTATCATGCCTTTAAAACATTTCACAAATGAAAGGTTGGGGTATTAAAAGTGGTGACCAAATTTACCAGTACTTCTGTAACAAAACCTTTAGACCAACATTGTACCTTAGATCCAGCAAAACCTTTAGATCCAACATCCTACAATGAAAAATTAATTTCTATCATGACCTTACACGAAATGCTGGTTTAAAAGTTTAATTCCCACTTTGTGCCTCTGAACAATACAGTAACATCCTCTTGCTTTTCGTGTTTTCTGGCCCAGGCCAACATCGACGTCAGCAGTGCACAATTAGGGAGTGCTTTGGATTTCTATTCAAACCACTCTGTATTCCAAACCCAAGTCTTGGCCTCCCCTCATCCCAGGTAGACATTTGCATCCTTTAAATGATTTTGTTTATTCTCTGTGTTGGAATACAGTTATCTGAATATTAATTATGGTTTTAGTGAAGTTCATCGGTTGAGTGCAGGAATTGAGAATTCTTCCTTCGGTTGCAGCCACCTGCTTAGATTTCTGTGTTTATCTGCTTCACTGAGTTTAAATCAGTTTCTGTAAGTGAAAGTCTGTTGCTTTGAGCAGATGTTAATGCTCAGAAATAGTGTACAGTCTGCCATTAGCATATGTAGCATAACGCTGATAAATAGAGGCATGTACCACCCTTGAAGGTGATTCTGATTTCAATAGAGAAATCTTCCCCCCATCCTGTCAGCCTCTTTCCTTAGGGAAGCCTCCAGCATATACAGCTGTTAAAAGTGAGGGATCTTCCTCCCACCCCTGGAAAGACCTTAGCAAATGGTCCATTCTGTTTATGCTACATTTGGATGATTAATGATATTGTATAGTGTAACTAAATTGTACTGCTATTATCATCAGGTCACTGCTGACAATTAGATATATCATCTCTGGGGTTCATATACAGATAACAATTTTAACTATGTGGATAAGTAAAGGTTTGATGGTGTCCTAATGTAAATGCAAATATTACCACATATTGGAAATCAGTAATGCACCGCGTACGGGGATCGCGTTACACAGCGGTGGCCGTCGGGTAGCTGGAGCTGGTGAGGTGGTTGCAGCAGTGGTTTTCTCCTTTATCCTCCTTGTTAATTTTTGTCCCTTCCCTAAGGATTTGGAACAATCCATCTGTAAAACATGACAACCGTTTAGGCTCTAAGGGACCCAGCAGCTTTCAAGCAAAGCTGTAATCAAACTGATTTGGGATGTCTTGGGTTTTGGGAGGGGGGAGGTTCAGTTACCTTGGTGCTCTCCTGGCTCCCTGCTCCATGCAGGGCTTAGAGCTCCAGTACCAAAGCAGAGTCACTGGAAGAAAAGTTGTTGTTTGAGCACGGCCAGCTTAGCCATGAGAATGAGAAAATCTGTGAAAATCAGGTCCTGAAAGTATCTTATGTTTTGTCTCAAGAACAGATCAGTGCTCCTAATCCTGACAGCTGCAAGTAACCATTTGAGAGAGAGGTCGTATTAAGGCAAGATGAAAAATCTGAGAAAGGACTTATTGCAGAAATGCAACATTACAGCTCCTGGCTAAAGTTGAAAGTATATTGGAAAGGTTTGGAGGAGCAAGAATTCAAATTGAGCAAAGCCTCTGCCCCTTTTACTATTCATCCATCAATAACTGGCACATGTCATGTTAGGGCACAGACTAGAAATTAATTTTCTCGCTAATATTAAGAAACTTTATTGCACCAACCCTTATCTTCATAAATCCTGATATATACCAAGAGCAAAGAACACGGAAGTCACTGCAATAATATCAGCAGAAAACTGGAGCACGATAAAAATCAGCTTTACAGGCCTTGCATTTCCATGAGTCTAATTCCCATTTCATAGGGAGGAAAACATAGCAATCTGCACTCAAAAAGAGAAGAGAATCACTGGATCAGAGCCCCCAGCTGATTTATACTCACAATTTCCTTCTGAGATAGCAGCAGCGGATGTGAAAAGCAAAGACTACCAATAATTCTGTTCTCCTCCTGGCATGAGAAGGGAAAGATTTTCCTAAACTCAAGAAATTACTGGAGTCAGATTCATTGGACAGTGGTTATTCTTAAGTGGTTTGAGCTACCCACTTTCATGATTTCAGGTGGGTGATATATCCCATTTTCCACAGAGGAAGACATTAAAAAGGAGAAAGTTTTTGCACAGAAATAAAGATACAAGCTGAGCTCACACTTCAGTGATTATTGCACACCTTGTCTGCTAATTAAATAATGGGGTTAAAATTAAAAAAAATAAAATAAAAGCAAAATACAAAACCAAAGAAGAAACAATTAAAAATGCAAGATGATGGCTGCTCATCTTCTTAGAGAGCTGAGTTCATGCTGCAGGAGCATATCTCCTGTTGGTAAATTTTTACAGATATCTAGAAATTGACAAAACAGAAAAAAAACCAAAAATCCAAACAAAGCAGATCCCAGAGCACCCAGGGTTGTGCAATAGGAAAAGAGAGATGGTGGTGGCAAGTGGATATTAACTCCGTACTAATCACAGATCAGACCATCACTTCACTTGACATCCTGTACCTCTTGGGCAAGGGATTCATCTTGAAAATAGTGTTGGGGTCTCTGGGCAGAGGTACCCAGTTTCTGTGGGTCTCAGAGCAAAAAAGCAAACTGCTCCCTCTGCTCCAAACACACCTCTGCTGTAAAATCAGTCTGCTCAACAATTTAAGAGAGAGAAAATAAGGAATGAATGGTATCAATTCATTTTTATTCCATTGATGTTCCCTTGCCCACTATTTGCACTTATTGATCTGCAGCTAAGGGAGAAGGCCAGAAGCAGTAAAGGATAAAGGTAAACCCAAAAAGTGCTGCTGTTCTAGAAGCTGGAGGGCAGAGGAGAGACAAGGAAGAAGAGCAGCAAGAGAAAGGGAGAACAGAGAAAGGAAGAGAGAATTAGAGACAGAGCAAACAAGATTAAGTTTCATCTGACTTATTGGATGTACGCTTGGAAAGCAAAAGGCAGAGAGAGTAAGGGCAGGGGGAGAGAACATGAACTGCAGCAAGTTCTGTCCCGAGGCTCCATGCAATGGTTTTGTTAGAGACTCTCTGAGGCTGGTGCCACTTCGCATGATGTGTAGCTTTAATGAAACAAGGAGGGGGGCAGGCAGGAGGGAGGGGAAAAAGAAAAAGTGACTGAGACTCTCTGTCTCTTGCTCGGTCTCTGTTCCAGAGACCTATTGGCCATAACTCTTGCAGGGCAAATAACAAGCGTTCCCCATCCAAATGTAAGCACATTGGCACTTAATCCTATTTTATAAAGGTTATAGTTTTACATAAATCACTCGCTGTAAATGCACTTTAGTCATCCTCCTCATGTTAAGTTTCCCTTTAAGCCTAACTAGGCAAGGAGGATTTCTCCCACTGGCCCTCTGGACATGACGCCACCAAGATTGAACTATGCTCTCCATCTTTAATATCCCTGGAGGGATTCATCTATAATGATGTCAGGGGCTAAGCATATTCCCTTGCCAGGGCGGGGGAATTAAATCCGTCCTTCCCCTGTCTCACTCTGGTCCAGCACAGCTGAAAACAAGTTGTTTGGAGAGCAGAGAAAACTGGTGACGTTTCGCTTTTGATGCCTTGCTCTCCATGCAGGTTCCCTAATGTCTACCAAAGGGTGAGCTTAGCAGCCTTTTCTTCAGTGATTTCACTATCAGTCATCCCATTAATGAAGTTTATAACAGTCACTGAGACCTCTCCTCTCTATCATATCGTGTTGAATTTGCCCAGTGATTTTCAGGGTTACACTGAAAGGACAGACTGAAAGACAGAGCCAGCCCTAGGTAGGCAGACTGCAGAGTGCTTGAAAAAAACACATTTCACTAAGAAATCAGCTTAAAAGTACCACTGACATAATTGCTGCCAGTCATCTTTTACGTGTTCTCACACAGACGCATCTCTGATGAGGAAGGCACACTCCAGCTCCTGCACATTTTCCTAATGAGTTCTGTGTTTGTTTCGTAGCAGGGTACACAGGCTGTTGAATCACCAAGCTCTCAAGGAAACTTCATGAGCCTGGACCAAGTTAGGTACAATGATTTTAGCAACCTCAGAGCAGAAGTACAGTACTCCAGCTGCTGCCTTTACTTTTTGCAGTAAAAAGTTAGTTAGTCCAGCAGGATGAAGTGTCCTGCCGTGGACACGGAGCTTCATGTGGCCAAAATAGAACTTGAGTTTTTTCAGCTAGCATAGTTGAGCCATCTCTGTGGTCTCTGACTGAGGCACCTTTAATTTAAATCTCTCCTCTCTACTCAGATACCCATTTTCATAGCAATTCTTCCAGTTCAGTCACTCAGATTTTTGACCTAGTCAAGTTTTCTGAGGTTGAATTGATTTTCAGAAGTCATTGGAGTGAAGTAGGGGAGAGTCAGAGACAGTAACAGCACCATCAGTAGCCTTGTCTTCTGAAAACTAATCAAAAAATACAGCCTCTTTCCAAGGAGAGAAGGTAGGTAAGGAACATTCGCTGGCAGGAAGGTTGCCCCCCAAGCTGTCTTGGTCCCTCTCCACAGATGAGTTCCTGGTAATCTGCAAGGATACCCTGAATTTCTTGTGAGCAATCCAGAAACCTTTTTTCAGTTTTCCACTAGCACAGACTTTATCTAGCCTTTGTGTTTAAGAAATGATTCATGAGGTCCAGGTTTACATGAGTGTCTCTGTCTAGCATTAGAAAAGAAGCTGATGCAACAGGAAGCAGCTCTTTTGTTCTTTCTGGCCTTACATCAGGCAAGAGACAGTTTATGTGACTTCCAGTCAACCAATGCAAAGCCACGAGTCATTGAACTAAATTCCCAGTGTCTGATTCAGAACACGACTGTAAATAGATGACGCTCCACTGAAATCATTGTTGTTTAACTCTCCCCACCAACTCTTTGACTCTTCACAGCAACTCTGATTCTAGCTCCAAATTAACATTAACAGCACATAATCCATCTTAACAGAAAACTAAGGACAGATAGGAGATGAAAAGCTTGAACTCCTCTGCAGAGAGCAATCTCACACCTGTGAAATCCTTAAGCCCTCTATGTCAGCCTCAGCCTTAAATGACTGTATAAGCCTAAACAGGAATGAATTTCACCCACAAACAACATGAAGAAAAATTCTACTTGCCAGTCAGTGACGATTCATGCATTAGCAAATTCACGGGAAGTTCAAAGCTGCCTAGTTCTGTCACCAGCTTTGCGCAGCTGGGAGAAACTCCATTTCCTTGCAATAGTAATGACATTCTACTACAAGAGTAAGAATAAATTTGTTTTCTATCAGACAACCAAGAGAAATAATTCATAAGTTTGCCTTATGCAATATGGCTGCGTTTGGAAAGCTCAGCTGCAATCAGTGCCCCACAGTGCAAGGTGCTGTTCATTCTTTAACAAAAACACAAGCCAAAAGAAACAGAAGAGAGGAAGTCATACACTCAAGGCCGCGCAGCAACTCGGCAGCCAAGGGAAAAAATGAACTTAAGTTTTTTGACCACCAGCCCAGTGTTCCTTATGCTGCACCATTCTCTGTGCCATCAGTGAGGTCAGAGAGAGTTTTATATTTACGCACTTTACACCATCATCATGCAAGAGCCCCTTACAGCCTATATCCTTATTTTGCCCCTAGAAAGTAAAAGCTGCTTCTGTTCCCAGTTACATAAGAGAAATTGAGATATAGGAAAAAGCTGGAGCTACAGCCATAAATAAATAAATAAATAAATAAACACGTCTAGACCGTAATTTGTGGTGCTTATGTCCCAACCTCAAAGGCCCTGCTCAGTTTCTGCTCAACCCCAAAAGCACCTATTCCATCAGCATAAATACTGCTTCTCTAACGAATCCGTACCTTGGAACAGGGCCCAGATCTGAGGTCTCCTCTGAGTCGCATAAATGCCCTTACCAGAGCATCATTTTCTCAAATCTCTGGTCCAGAATTAAGACACGAGAAGCAGCAAAACATTTTTATCTCCTCCTATTGCAGCATCCAAAGCACCACCTTGATTCTTTTCAGTGCACACTGTTTGTTTTGGGAACAGTAGTAGCTGTCACATCAAATCACTGCCATGTACTTGGTGCGGCACTCACTCACCTGCAGTGGTCCAGAGAGCCACCTCCAGCACCAGCATCCCCCAGCTGTGCTCAGCACACCCAAATCAGCTGCCTGAGATCCCCAACCAAAACCTTTCTCTCTCCACACAAATATACAACACAAATATTTACCTGAAATGTTTAGGGCACTGGGTTTTCTGAGGATTTTCTGTTAGAATCTCCTTGGCACTAAAAACCAGGCTAGGTCACAGAAACACAGACCTTCTAGTTTCTCTAACAGACGACAGAAAAAAAAAAACAACATTGCTTTTTTGCAGAGGGAAACAGGCTGGGGCCAAGGACAAAGAATCAAGTTGCTGTCTTCTAAAACATTGATTTGAACCTGCCTTACACTTAAAGCAAAACAGAAAGACAATAAATCCTAAGAAAGAATCAGCAAAAAACCCACAAGATATCAAAACTTACAGAGTTCTATAGTAAATCTAAACTGCTCACATTAAAGTCTTCCTGCTGAGACATCCTAGGAGGACTTTTCTCCTCAAGGGGATGCCAGAGTCACCAAGGTTAGCTTATCCCCCTCCTGCAAACATCTTTGGAAAGTTTCACAGCTGGAAGGCTGACGTAGATTTGAGACAGACACACACGCTGGACTGCTCATGCAAGAGACCCCACGCAGTTACAATGACAGTCACACCTGCTCCAGCTTTGCATATGCAAGTCCCAGACTGCATCTGAACCACGTGGAGCTGCTTCCATTTTCTGCTCCCCTGTTTGGCTGCACGGAGCCACAAGGCAGGGCAGGGCAGCACATATGCTGTTGGGAAAACAAACCAACAAACACACAATGTCATCAGTGAGAAGCAGGAGATTCTTCAGCGCTACTGAAAGGCGAGTGACAAGAGAGTCTTCTTTTTTTGAAAGCACCACGACAACACTGGTTCTCTCAGCTGCCACCACAGCAACCTGTGAACAGGGAATATCAATTTTATGCAGTCACAGAAGAAGCACCAAGTTTAGAAGACACTGTCCACATGCTGTCAACAGATATTTCATGTCTGTGCTCCTCAACACCTTCATAGGCCTTTCTATTACATAATTCCTCTAGTGCAGGTGTACCCAAACCTTTGAGTCAATAGTTTTCTTTTTTGCTTGCTTGTTGCTTTCTTTTTTTTTTTTTTTTTTCTCTCTTCCTGTTTCTTATTCTCCTGGCGACCCCACTTCATTTCTGGGAAAATATCAGACAGGCAATTGATGTCTTAGCCCTTTCTATTGTTTCCCCTAAAGCCCACCTAATTAGTTCTTGAAAATTGCTCTTCTTCCTTTTAGGATTATCTAGAGAAGGTGCAACAATACAAGATTAGGACAAAAAGGGGTTCTTTTGCATAGTTTGGAGAGGGGATATACTTTTTTTTGGCTCAGAAAGGAAGAAGGACTTTGGCAGGCTCCTCTGCAAAGCTCTGCTCCTGTTCCTGACAGCTCTCCAGGCTAAAGTGATTTCACATGGAGGCAGGAGCTCGTTGTAAGATCAGACCTGGTTCACACCCACCGCATTTGTCATGCAGGTTCCAGCTGGTACAAACTCACATTACTTTGCCAAAGTCAATAAAGCGACAGTTCAAGTGTTGGCTGTAAAGCCATTTTCTTGTTTCTTTAACTTTTTCCTTTTTAGAGCTATTCTGTGTGAATTAATGGTCCATCTACAGCGAGGGTGATGTAGAACCGCATCTAAAATGTTTGCATAGCAGACTTGTTGTTGAAATCCCTTTGAAGGTGTACACCTGATTCTGGTTTTGAATTGAAGTCTTTAGTCACTGAAAAGGAAATACTTCCTTGTTTCTTCATTTATGAGCATAAGTTCATATGCTGCCCACCTAGGATGTGGTAGTCTGACTCTTTTCTTTCAGGAAGAATAGGAGTGGAACTCGGTGAGTCTGAGCTCTAGGGTAGTAACTCCTTAACTGCTAAGGAGTTCTGAAATTCACTTTCAACAGAAGCAAACACCACATCAGAGAAGTTAGGAAGTGGGAAAAGTATTTGCTATTCTACAGGCAGTTGTGTTTAAAAAAGCTTAGCTCCTGAGGTATCCCCTTCCTGTCCACAACCCTTTTCATAACCTTTTACATTTCTCTCTACATAAGAAGTTAGGAGAGGTTTTATAAAACTGTACCAAGGTTTTTTTTGCAGCAAGCCCTCCTTATAAGCCTAACTGACTTGCTTGCCCTTTGAGTCTTTTTTAGTTTTGTCACTACTGAAGTGTCTATTTGTATTTCATGGGGGGAATTATCAAAGCCCTATTAGGAAAAAAACCCAAAAGGAAACAAAACCAGAAGAAACCTCAGAACCTTTCCATTCACTTATTTTATTAAAAATAATAGCAATCATAGCAAATGCTCCTGAGAACACTTAAAAATAAGTCTTTCCAATACTAATTAATTGTTTATATTTAATTTCCCCTGAAGACACTTGGAAAAGCAATTTACTCAAAAAGTAGGAGGATACAAGTTCAGGACTGCACCAGAAGCATCACACAATAACGTCTAAACAAGTCCCAGTGTCCTCTCTTTTTATCATTTCCTGCCCACAAGCTGTATCTTGTCAAGGTTTCCCCTCTATGAGAGCACTTTCTAGCCTACTTTTCGGAGGGATGACTTCTTAACACAAGGGGTAGAAGCATTGCAAAGGCTCTAAAGAGTCTATTTTGCAGGAGGTAGCAGACTGCTAAATCTCTTTGTTTCTGACTGGGAGTATCCTTATTTCTTGTTTGTGAGCTTTGAGCTGGACTGTGTGTTCTCAAACAAACCTAGTTACGCCTTCCCCCCCCCGCTTAAAGTCTAGTATTTATGTTTTTCTTTCCTAGATGATTATTGTTCTCCTGAAAATTGTTCCAACCTGCCCTCCAAAAAAATCTTCTCTAAGTAGATTTCAGACATGGAGGGTTTTGGGTTTTTTTTGTTGTTTTCTGAAAGCTGTGGATAGACCCACTCTTGCACAGTTCCGTGGAAGTAATTCTCATTAATACAATATGTTAAATCCCAGTCTCGAGAAGACTTTGATGTGTAGGCTTAAGAGATGCTCAGGATGGGATCTGTCCATTAAGAAGGGCTTGCCTGGGACAATGAGTCTGTGCATTAGGGCCTAGAGCTGTTAGTTTAAACACAAGTAATAAGATGAGGCTATTCCTGGATGTAAGGCTATATATAGCACCACCTTTGCCGGCTTATATTTTTGCCTGTGCAACTGTCTTACTCCTAAATCCCTATGCCACATTCCTGCACAGTTCTGGGACGCTGTTTTATCCCTCTAGGATGTTAATAAGCCTCACTGGCAAGGAAGAGAGCATTAGTCTTTGATGGGTAGGTAGATTAAATATGCACGCATAATAGTAAATATTTATTTAGGTACCTGAGCTATTCTGATTAATGGCTGCATTTTTCTTTTAAACGATTTGAGTACTTTTTAATGGCAATTAATTAGTATTTATGGCATGATTATTTAATTTATTTCACTCTTCTGCTGCTAGTACTGTCAGGGAAGCTGGAAACTCCAGGTTTTTACAGTTTTTTCAGGTTGGTAAATATTAGAGTTTGCTTCTGTCTTCTGTGTGCCTGGGGATGCACAAACCAGCATGTCTCTGCTCTATTTCCTGGCACTTATTTACCAGCAGCAGAACTACCATCCAGGGAAATAGGACTCTGATCCTGCAAGCACTTCATGAAGTTTTTTTAACTTTAAGTACACAAATAAACTTGTTGTGGTCAGCAGTGGCACAAGGATTACATGCATAAGTTTCCAGAATTGGGACCTCTAGGTCTCTCTAGTGACCTGCTTAGCTTGCAGTAATAACAGGGCAGCTCTCAAAGGACTATGCACAGAGATACCCGGTGCCATAATCTGGCTTTGTAGGTCCGATGTAAGTAGTGGCAATATGATTTATTTTTGGCCCTGATTGCTGAAGTGCAAGGAAAATAAATGAGGGTTTCAAGAAAAAGGACACAAAAACCGTTCTGTATCAGAGGTGTCCACTGCAGAAGCTATGAGCAAAGAGGGTATAGCAATATGTATCTCCCTTCTCTGGGCTGTCAGGTGAGCGGCAAGGACTACCGGTATCCATCTCTTCCTCCTGTCATCATTGTACAGGGACCTTGTCTTGACTGAACCTGGGAAGAATCTCCAGTGTTAACCTCATAAAAAACTACTAACTTCAAAAAACATCATAATTTCTTCTTTGGGTGAAGTCCTAGAAGTTGTATGGCCTTTGCTGTTGATCGCTTAAAGAGTTTGAGTTCTCCCTTGGCTTGATGCATGCTCTGGAAGTTGGATTTTTTTTTTTTTTTCTGAGGCATATGGGTCTGTAAATGAGACCAATACTGTATTAAGTCAAAACTTTGGAGTGCCTAGTTCTGTTCCAGATTTTTCTGAGACAATTTCAGAGATGTAGGGCTTCTGAGCTGATCTGGGTACAGAAACTGCTGGTAGCCTTGAGAAAACCTTGTCTCCCTACAAAGAGTAAGGAGAGGATCAGCACCTTGCCTGGATCAGGCAGAGTTGGAGGCTACCAACAGGGGATAAGTTGATGGGAGAGGTCCTAATGAAGCAGAGGGTGAGACAATTAGTGCCAAGGGATAAATCTTACACAGACGGTTCTCTTATTCTCTCATCCCCTACACTCTCCTCCCTCGACAGCCCTGAGTCAAGGCAAAGCAAACAGATGGGGAAAAATACAATTAGTTGCAGAGCCACCAGAAATCCAAACAATATTCCATCACAGGTTCTAGGCCAGCACACTAATTTATCGAGTGCGCGGTGCTGTTGGAAGTGGCCCGGTGTGCTAACTCGGCAATAGATCATGATAAAAAATGTAAGTGATCCGTTATCGCCAGGTTAATGCGCTTTACTATGCAGTTCTGCTAGCTCGACAGAAACATCATTACATAATGATAATGATGCTCTGCAAACAGAAGCTGGAGGAGGGGGAGGAGGGGACGAGACTTCAGGCTCCAGGATTCTGCAGAAATTCCTGGGCAAAAAGGGCTGGATTTCCAAATCATTTAAAAATAAATATAGGAAACTGAAGAGAGTCAAGTCTCAAAAAGCAAAGATGTTAAGGAATCATTAGTTCAAAGTAATGAATGCTTTTTTTTTGCAGTTCATCTGCCTGATTAGGAGTGTTGATAACCATGAAATTCACCAGATATTTGCTATTGTTTCATTTCTCAAGAGCTGACAGGGCTGTTCAGATCTGGATGCACTTTGCTGATAATGTGGATGAATCAAAATACTGTCTTCCCACCTGGCACATGGGCTTTTGCAAGCTTGAAAGGGAGACTGGAGGGAGGAGGCAGGAGGAAGGGAGAGGAAGCTCAAGTGACGCTCAGTGCCTGGGACGTGGATGCAGAGAGAGTGGGAAAAGTGGGAGAGGCTGAGCTGGGCAAGGTAATAGGAATGGGGAGAATGGCACAAATAAAGCACAGCAGCACGGTACTGGTGGAGTGTGTGTGAAGGGAGGTGAGGGAGTACACACAGGCAGTGCCCTGGGTGAGGAGTCCCCTGAGAGTGAGCAGAAATACGTGTGTGATGGAAAGACAGCACTCTGCCTGCTCTGAAGGCGTGGTGTAGTGAGTGACATGGGTGATACTCGTGACACAGCCGTGATTCCAGGGGATGGGAGTGTGAGAAATCGCTGCATGAGCAGGGGCCAAGAGGGAAATTCTCCTGCCTTTGATGCCTCATTGGGTCCTGGGTGCAGCACAGAGACCTGGTCTCTCACAAGCTGCACTGCTTTACCCCTGTCTTTCTCTGCATCTCCTGGGTGTGACATGTTTGTCTCCGGTGCTGTGGAAAGCTCTTGCAGTTGGTGTGCTTGCCTGGGTATTTTTAGCAGGTGCTTTGCATTATAAATCCTGCTGGCTTTAACATTGCTGGGTAGACTTGGTATAATTTACCTTTGGTTTAGCAAGAAATAGGAGCTGACTCAGGGATTAAGGTGTGTCAAGTCAACACAAATAAAAAATAATGCAGGGAAGGATTAGTCAGAGATGAATGCAGCACGGGAGCTGAGTGTTAATTGTGGGAACAGTGCAGGAAAAGAAGAAATAAAACCTCTTTTATTTACCCCCTACTCCTCTGCAGACACAGCCTGTCTTGGGGTCAGTATTGACAACATATCCTGTTGACACGACTCTCTGTAGTTTGCAGAGGTTGCATCCCTTCCTGTGGAACTCGTCGTCTTTATAGCCCAGGTTTTGGAGTTGCACCTCTTAGAGTAGGAAGTTCCTGCTTGGCCTCCTGCACAGCAGGCAGGGTGGCAGCTCTCAGCCACATCTCGTGGCTTGCAGCTGCTGTGTGATGTGGCTGTGAGCAGAGGCTGGCTGCTGACAGGATGAATTGGGAGATGCCTGCTTTGACACAGATTTCATTCTCTGGCAGAAGGATTTCCCTTGCAGGCTCCAAACAACTTAACCATACTGGGAAGTGGAAATTTCTGAAGGATTAAAACTCTTCATGCAAACCTGTCGTGGGAGGGAGGATGCTGTTAAGTAAAGCTAGCTGCTATTAAATACAGGGTCCTGTGACTTTGGCGAAAGGTGGGAGGTGACTTGGCAACATTGCGAAGCCCGTGGAAAAAGGGGCTGGTCTTCCCTGGCCACTCCCTATTTCTTTTTTGAAAATAAAAGACCCTGAAGGTTTCAGCACCCGAACAAACTATGAAACTTCTGTCTTCCCTGAGGGTCAGGGGTCCTATTCTGTTCAAACTGCTGGGGTTCATGCATTTGCCATATGGTAATGGCTTAGCATTGAATCCTTCAATGACTGTAGGGTAAACTACCTTCCATTATTATCCCCATTCAGCACAACTGTCCATACACACACATGGACTCTACAGCGAAGCCTCTATTACAGAATTCTGGCTTATCTGTTGCCCTATTCATATTCCACATTTCATGGCCAGCATCAGGCTCTGACCAGAAGACAAAAGAAGTAAAAATGGCTCAGCGTTCTTTGATCTTTTCGTTCCTGCTCTACCTGTGCCCTGCCCTTGACAGAAATAAATGGTTATAACATACCTCGAAACAATAAATTTCATAGCCTTGGGTTGGTTTCTTATGAATTATTGTCCTCATTGAAAATCTCCTTATATTTCCTTTCAATTTCTTTTCTACAAGAATATGCAAGGACTAATTTGGAAGGAGAGGATGAGATCTGTTGCATGTGTACGTGGACATGTACACACTGTCTCTAAAGATAGTGTAAACTTTGTGATTAGTTGTTTAGATTAGTTATGCTTCAAATTTCCAATCAAAATTAGATGGGTTTTTTGCTAGTCACAACAGTTTCACAACAGCCACCCCTCTTCCCCCAGCGTTCCTGACACTGTTGTCGGGCAGCAGCCTCTGATAAGAGTTGATGGAGGTAGGAGAAGGCTGAGGGCTCCAAAATGCATAAAAGTCAGCATAGGACAGTTGGTTTGGATCTCTTTCCCTGCCAGTGCTGTGGCCCAGGAGTGACATCGCCTCACGCTGCATGTGCAGGGTCCCACCAAGCAACAGGCTGAAAGCTCAAATCTGGCTGCCAGCCTTCTGAACTCCTGTGGATACAGGAGCATGAGGTGCATGCACCAGCTGATACGACGGAGCGCGTGTCCGTGGGTTGGGGTTGTGTGAATACTGGGCTGGAACAGGCAGGGGACTACTCCAAAATACTGCCTTCATCAGGCCTGGGCTTCTAAATCCTCTGTGGGAGTGGGGTGGCACTGCACAGTCTGAGGTAGACTCACTGGGTTAAGGACAGCTGGCATCCTGTCTATTAAGTCATTTAATCCTTCTCCTGGGCTAAATACAACCCTCCTGTGTTGAATCATCACCTTTCTGGTAGTATCTGTGAGCCTAAGGGAAGACATTTCTAAGATTCCTTAAGAGAGTACATTTTTAAAATTCATTTTCTGTAAGGAGTGCAGAGAAAGAGTAGAAACACTTGAAATTTTTCCCCACCACGGTGTCATGAAGAGGAGACAGGAAGGAGGGATAATGCTGGTGCCAATGGAATATGAAGCCCCTATCGTTGTACTTGAGGACCAAACCAATGAAAATCTCAGTTATACAAAATGTTTTATATCTGATCTTTCACTGTAAATGTCATATAAAGAAAGGATCTCTCTGATATTTCAAGCAGCAGCAAAGTCTGTGATGACATGCTGGTATCAAGATTTGCATATTTATTATAGATAAGCTGTCAAAATGTATGTTGTCAATTTCACCTTATACTCAGAATTTAATGATGCACATAAAGGACAGAAAATCTTTAATATTAATATTAATATGATTTTAGATTATAAGACTTCATTGTGGATATCAATCACCTAACCCTTAAGGACATGCCACTCAAGTTGATAGAGTTTATAGAAAATTAATGTGATCCATTCTGTATGATCTATTGCAGGGTGGGGGGCGCAGGGGGTGGTGCAGGGAATAGGTGGGGGGGTGGCCACTCTGAGTTTGCATTACTTTCTTGGGTATGTTCAGCCCTTTGAGTAGATTAACTCTGCCTGACCTGGAACTCGATTGCTGTCTTTCATGTAGCTGTTGAGGAGCAGTGCAACCTGTAACCTGAGGGAGAGTTTGCAGCTCTGCTGATGGCCCCGTGTTGGGTCACTGCCTGCATAAGGAGGTTGTATTTCATCAGCAAGATGTGCTCTTGGAGAAATATTTCACTTCCACTCTCTACTTAATAGCTTTAAAGGGGATGGGTATTACAGCTTCCAAGAATCTAAAGGGGAAGGGAACGCAGGAAAGGAGTCGAGAAGGCAAGCTACTCCTATGATTGATGTCCCTGGATGGGAGCTATAAGAAGAGTGTTGAGGTTGACAGGTTTCTTAAACTTGATTGTACCGATATTCTGGTAAAATCACCCTGATATTTAGAGAAAGGCTTTGAAAAGCAGTTACAAGCCTTGGTTGAAGTTATTTTTGGTATCTTCTTCGTCATGTTAAAAAAGATTTGTTCATTTAAGGCATTACTAAATCAACATTTTTGCACCTTCGTTTCATGGGCAGTAGCTTCCAGACAGAATTCAGAGAGGAATTTGGAGGTTTTGATCTTTTACTGCAGTATCTGCTGCTGCAGTTTGTCACCTACTGCAGCTCCAGTTGTTCTCGCATGCAGGACCCTTAAGAGAAGACAAAACTTGGACCAGGCTGCAACAACTAAACTTGTTTTCCTTTGAGGAGCGGGGAGTGAACAAGACCATTGCCAGCTCTCCCTAACAACTCTTGTATGACAAGAAGAAATATTTTGTGGGTGAATGGAATTCGGATCAATTTCAAGCTCAGTCACTGGTGGGGAAAAATCTAAATACCCTAACAATGGTGATCCTCCTTGTGTGCAGCTCGGCTGTCCTGTCCTTCCTTTGCAAGCCTTGTGTTCAGACTGCAGCTGTGCTGGTTCAAGGCTTTCATCACAAGTACACACAACACATGGGTGTAGCCACACAATCTTATTTTAAATTGCTACTGATGCTGCAGCATGTCTGATTACCTCCCCAGCCCTCTCCTCCCTTGACATTGGTTCCCAGGGAGGAGAGTGTTAAGATCGCTGATGAAACCATGCCTCCAGCTTGCTGTGGTGTTTCTGGGCCAATTTTTCTATGGTCCAAGAAGAAGTCATCCAACTTTAGAAATCATCTGTTTTGTTTCAGTCCCTGTTTTGAATTAAGTAGCTGACACTAGTTGTATTTGGGACTTTAGGAAGCAAAACTCCTGATACTCACCTTTTGTGTTATCTCCTAAGCTGTGAGTTCTGAGAAACACTTAAACTTGCAGGGAGCACCGGGGCTCTGACATCATTGTGGGATGGGGGAGAAGGAGCTGGAAACTACCATGCTAATAATATTCCCACCAGCAGAGAGTCATAATGTGAAAGTTCAAGCATGAAATGAAGACAACATGAACCTGTTTCCTTTATCCACTCCATAATACCTGCAGAAAACAGGTAGGGGAGCTCTTATATTTAGCACGTGAAAGTACCACGATGTGCTGGCAACACAGACTGGATCAATGTAGTAAGTCACTGCTGGGGTTTATACACACACATGCTCCTCTTAGCTCTGAAAAAGACAGTATGCACAGGCTCAATAAATCAAAAAAAAAAAAAAAAAAAAAAAAGGGCAGTTGGGAATGAGAAGGGGGGCAAAGAAGGCCTGAAATATCTGTAGCAGCTTTAAAAACACCTTCCTTTCATCATTTTTTTTAATGGAGCTGAGTTCCTACAGATCTTGTGTTAGCAACTTGGTTTCTGTCCCATATTCGGGAGGGGACGGAGAGATTGCATTGCATCTTGATTGTATAAATTAATGGGTGAACACCCTGCACGTTTTCTTATCTTAAATAGTACCAAGTATTCAATAGTACAACTTTCTCTGCGTGCTGGCAAAATGCTGAATTGGGAGATCTTTCTCAACATGTTTATGCCTCTAGAGCAACTGTGAAAATGATAAATTCCAAAATCTGTCCTATTTTAACTGCTTTTTATCTCCCCTTTTTTTTTTTCCTTCTTCTTCTTCTTCCCCCCTTGCCCCCCTCCCCAACTCCCTTCTTCTGCTTGCATATTTAGGACACTTACTCATCTGTGTAACTGTCTCATCTATTTCCTGTAGGCCTCCTGCATAGCAGTGTAAGCAATGAAATAACCTAATCAGCCAAACACGTGTGCTCTTTCTTGCCTTGCGCATTTTCTCCTGGTTGTATCTGTTTATCTCCGTGTCTCCAATATCTGCTTTTATCTATTAGTATGTCTTCTTTCCCATGTTTTATCCATTAATACCTCTTGTTCAGCTGAGGATAAACTCAGTAATAATTGCACTATAAAATGAAGAGTACACTACATGTCTCGTATTGCTCAGGGGTCTGTTAATTGGAATTTATAAAGTTCAATAAACAGTAATCCAATAAGACCTTAAACTCTTATTCATTTATCTTAGAGGTAATATCCAGGCTGCCAGCAGCAAGCTGGAAGTGGCTGAGCCACAAACCTTTGTCACACGTGCAGAATGGATTTGTCTTTTTACCTCTCTGTAGCAGGTACCTGCAGCTGTGAGTGTCCCAGCATCACTCCCAACAGCGGGACATGTTTTCCCCCTGTATGGGAGACTTTGAAGGAATGTGGCAATAAGCAAACCAGAAGGTAATATATTTTTCCAATGTGTCATAGCCTGTCTAGCAGATCCAGCTAGAGGTAGTCAGTCCTGTGACTCTGGGCGTTTTTCCTTTTTTTTCAGCTGGACACTGCTAATTTAGAGCTAATTTAAAACACTGTTCCCCCACACACACCTTTGAATTCTGCCTTTTGAACTTTAGCCCTGTACCGGAGGTGTCTGCTCTGCTCTCCTCCTTCACTCTGGCCTAAAGCACTGCTCATGAATCACACTGGACACCACTGGCTCATTTTCCACTCTGCCTATGTTTTAACGGAGGGCGAGAGCATGAAGCAGCTCTGTGATAATTTCCAGTATGGTGCAGAGAGCTCTGTGTGTACAAGTACTACGTTTTCTGCAGTCCACTGCAGTGGCAACCAGCAGTGGAGTCCAGAAGACACAGATCAGGTCTTGTCCCTACAGCAGTCTGGGAAAGCAAGGCAGGTATGGGGTGAGACGGGGTCACGTTTTGAGGTCTCTTGTTGACTAGCACAGGGCCTATTGAATAGCCCTGCATTTGGCTATGCAAACAATTAAGTGTTCTGTAATACAATCTCTGCAGATGTTGTACCAAATATATCTCGGTGATAACGCAACTTAAATAGCAATGTATTGACTGGACAGACTAAACAGATAACACGATACCTGATTACTGGATCAGTTTGGGAGCAAAAAGCAGTAGAACCTGAAAGCGATTTACATGCGTTTTGAAGAGTGGTACAACTGTGTGTATGCTGCTAGCTTAAAAAAAAAGAAAAGGCATAAAAAATTTGTCAAACAATAGACTTTCAGTCTATTTTCAGTCTTCTTTTTTTTTTTTTAACCCCATAATAAATTTGGGGCTTTAAACTGAGTTTGATAAAGCTAAATATATTGCTTAGAAACCATCTTTGAAAATAGCATTCCAGTATCTCACTGTTTCCCAGGAAGCCCCACAGAAACCTCTCTAGCATGCAGTAGTGGTTTTGCTCCTGTTAAGTAGTTGCTGTAGATCTGAGAGGAGATGCCTGGACTGGGGATTACACAGCTGAGCTGAGGGTCTCACTGTTTTCTAACTCTTTTGCACCTTGAAGCAAGACACCCTGTCATCCCCTCACAAGCAAAACACGATGAATACTGTTGGCTCCTCTTATCAGAAGTGCCCACAGTGCTTCTGCATTTTACTTGGATGCTCAAAAAGTAGTTTGATCTTGGCTCTGTGGCCTTTTTACCTCTGCTTCCAGAGGCTGGAGTGTCCCTGGAGGTTTTTTACTGATACCTACTCATATCCTGCCATCTGATACGAGCACCCTGCTAAGATTTTGAAGCAATGATATTATGGCAGTGGCTTCTACATCATTGCCTATGCACTGGTTTCTACATCACTGCCTATCTTTGCAGCATGATGTAGCTGGAAGAAGTTTCCCATCTCAAAGTGACTAGGCAAATGTTCAGATAACTCCACTCGAGTGTTTTGCCTTTTTATTTTTTTAATCTAAGGTTGCTGCTTTGGAGTCAGCAAATCTTTGAGATGCAGATAGCAGAGGTTAAGAGAGTGTACTAGGAAGAGAGCATACATATTTGTCCTGTTCTTGTGCTTTTTCACTTAATAGCCATTACTGACCACTGCCAGAGACGGCGTACTGGGATAAATAGGTATTGGGCCTGACCCAGCAGGCTGTGGTTACAAACAGCCCTCCTGAGACCCTTCTCTCTGCATTCACTGGCTGCATAAATAACTTTGAACCATCACAGTCTGTTCTGAGAGCCTCAGCCATGTATCTAAAGTGAAATGGAAGGAATCTCTGTCTCCAGGTCTACTCTTGTTGAGTAAAAACTAAAACCATAATTGTGAATGACAAAAGCTCTCCAAACCCCAGAAGTGATGTTGGGCAAGGCAGTATATTTGCTTTGCCCCTTTCGGTCATGAAAAACTGTTTACTGAAGAAAACTGAACGTGTATAAACCCTTAGTTCATCGGTGGGGCAACTGCAACAATATATTTGATCCTTTCATACTTCACTGTCGTAACAGCTTAATATTAGGGTTTAGAACAACATATGTCCCTGTTTTGAGAGTATTCACTTTTTTTAGAACTGTAGAAAAAAAACACAAGCTCTGTAGTAAGGAGAGGAAAGGGACCTCAATTTTAGCAGCTTTAGTACAGAAATAGACAAAAATCCTACCCTTGATTCAAAGCTTCAAAGGTGTAAAGTGAAGGCTCGTTATGACCTGTTCTGTCAAATGAAGTACAGTGGTTGTTCAGAGGTAATATCCTCATATATTATCATGCTTAAAAACAGGCAATGTCATAAACTTTTTGAAGCACCTAACATACTACAGAAGCTGTGCAGGCTGGTAAAGTCACTAGTTAACATCTCTAAATCACATAAAACTGGAAGTGCCATATTCTTTCCTGATGTGTTCAAGGTGACCTGCCATTCTCACTATAAACTGGAATTTTAATTTATTTTTTATTTAAGTACGGAAATGCATCCACTCTGGGGTGGTGCATAACAGCTTTTTAACCATGCTGGGGCACTGTTCCTTGGGTAGTAGCTAAGGGCACATGGCCTCACCACAATAAAGAACTGAAGACTTTGGTGGTGACCACCATCCCAATATTGACATATTTCCCAGTAATAGAGGCAGGTGCCTTTGATTCCTCATTCCTTCATAACCATGATGCATTTGTTTAGCCCAAACCACGGCAAGCCCATGGTGCCTTCCTGCAGTCTTTAGAGGTGCAGCAACAGAGTGTTACACTTTTGAGGGGGGCAATAGGATTTGTAAAGACAGTGAAAGTTCTGGCCTCCTGTGGGTTCCAAACCTTTTCTCCAAGGAGGGAATAGGCATTCAAATCTCAGGCTTATTTTTAAATATGTTCTGAACGTTAGACTCACAGTGCTCTATGTAGGAACCAAAGTGTGCAGCATGGCTTTCAGAGATACCAAACACACAGAGGATCCCACCAAAACCAGTGGTGGTGTCCTTGTGCTCAAAAGCTCTGAAATAATACCATGACAGTTTCAGAGGGAGTGCTGATTTCTTCCTCCCATAATATGTTATGGCAAGATATACCTAGGCCAGGCTCATATGGAGCTTCTGTCTTGTTTGATTTACTCTCGCCATGCTGTGGTTTGCACCAATCCATCCCTCAAACCCTCCTCCCTCTCTAAATCGCAGTGCTGCTTCACTGACCATGTCAAAGGCTCACTTTGCTCCTGTAGAACTCTTTTCCAGCCTGGTTAACGTCACTTAATGTTTGGCTGCAGTGTTTGTTTTGAATCAGATTAATTAGGTTTCCCATGACTGGTGTGTTAAGAGCTTCTTGATTCATGTGTTCTGAATATTGTCTCTGGACGTGTTTTGTGGACAGTCTTTAGAAATGTTTGTGCTGTGGTGATGTTTGTTGCTAATTGCTGTGATTTGTTGAGACATGGAACAGTTGACTGATATCACTGTTAGCAAGGGCAGGCAGAAAAATAGTAGATTTTATTCTGAGGTCAGAAAAAAGTAGGAAAAAAATTCATTGCAAGTTCTAATGAAATTGTCTCTGTGTAGCACATAATCACTTTGAAAAGCATCTAAACAAAAGGAACTTTTTGAAACCCAAGCAAAAATCTGTTATGTTTTAGAAATAATAAACAAACTTACCAAAGAAACACATTTGTTCCCTGCAGCTATGTGGATGGTGAAAGGGGCCTTTAAGCACCTGCTAAAACAGAGGTGTCCAGTACTTGACAATGTTATTGTTTTTCAAGCTCCCTTTGCAAAAATGAACTGTCAGCAAGTTTAGGTACAACATCCTTTCCAAAAACTCCAGTGACTCCTAATGACTTCCAAAACTGTGTAGCTAAAGATGTAGATTGCGGCAGCCATGTCTCCTAAACTTAAATGAACCTGCAAGAAGTTGCCTATTGCCTT
The DNA here is from genome assembly GCA_013398055.1 of Ifrita kowaldi. Lineage (NCBI taxonomy): Eukaryota > Metazoa > Chordata > Aves > Passeriformes > Cinclosomatidae > Ifrita > Ifrita kowaldi. The sequence goes on along the minus strand of VZRS01010586.1, from coordinate 882,608 downwards.
TCGTTCTAGGAATGCCTTCCCTTAAGGCTCCTGAGTGGTTTTAGTAGCAACTTTCCCTTGTGCTGATCAGATTGTCACAACTCTGTCCAAAGCTGAGGTTTATCTCCAAAAATACGTTCATCAGTGAGAGGAATCTGGTTCTCTGGCACGTTTTCTCTCCACGGATCTGGGGTCTCCTTAATATCTAAAAGCCAGTGACTTCTGACAGAAGGTTTGGGATATAATCTCAATTATAGCAAGACAATATGGTGGGAAAAGTGTTGCTTTTGGAGCACTGGGACAAAAAATGAGGCTGTCTTCCAAATACCAAGGAAAACAAACCTATTATATTCCAGCTGCTGATAGTCGTAGAGATTATGTTCATAATATAACAGATACAGACATGGAGTTGGATATCCAAAGAGTCCAGAATTTCAATTTGGCAGATTGCTATGTTTCAGTAGCTTTTTAATTTTGGTCATATTGTTGTCTCCTTGATGTATGTAAATTTGATAGTGTGCATCTTTCACACTCTCTGCTAGCTCACGGCTGCTGCCAGAGTGGTCAGGGTGACAGACTGCCGTGATGTTCTAGGATAGATGCTATTGTGGAATTCGTGCTTTTCTAACCTGTCAGGAGTTCTTGGGGTTCCTGGTCTTTACATCCTGCCTAAGTTCCGTTTTTTTTACTATAAAAATATTAACTTGGTTCAGAGATGCGTGCAAACACCAGCCATTGTCTGGTGACTGTTTTGTCAGAACTGTGTTGTTTGAGGGCTGCTAAGTTCTAAGCAAGCCTGAATTGTTTTATAGGTGTCCCTTCTCACAATATGAAAGAGGTTTTTCTGCTCTCTTTGGCTGGAAGAACACAAAATATTTAAAGTTTCGGCACTTTCATACCAGATACAGAGAAAGAGAAGGAATCATAGAGTTGTGGAATATTTTGAGTTGGGAGGAACCTTTAAAGTTCATCTATTCCAGTCCAACCTCATCTTGAATGTTTGCAGGGAGGAGGGACCCTCCACCTCTTTGGACAACCTATTCTAATGTTTTAAAAAATGTTTTAAAAAACTTTTTCCTTATGCCTCATCTAAATCTTCCTTTATTTAGTTTAAAACCATGACCCCTTGCCCTACCACAATAGACTCTACTAAGCAGTTTATCCCCATCTGTCTTACAGGCTCCCTTCAAGTACTGAAAGACCACAATAAAGTCTGGAAAGACATAATCCTGGCCTTTCCTTGAATATTTCTTTGACATACTCTAAAAGTTAGGCTAGCTTAACAATTTACCATAACAGTTCTTCCTCCTCCTTCTACATGTTCCCAATAATGTCATCAGGTACATATGGCCACTGCTCACATAGGGGCTGTTACACTGGAACCCAGTGCTTTGTGGTTTTGGTTTTTTTTCCTCTGGAAGAAATTCCAATGGCAGGATTTGCAAATGTGATGGAATATAGGGCCAGCCCCCTTTCCCTTGCCTTTGCTACACACCTGCATGAAACTTACCCCACCAGAACCCAGATAATCTGCAACTCAAATATCTTCTGTGTATCTGAAACAAATTGTGCTGGCTGTTTGCCATGCAGTGAAATCACACAGTTTTTCATTACACTCTCAGAAGCCTTAATTAGTGAATAAGGCAGCTGTATGCTCTCAAAAATACATCTATCAGTACAAACTGCTGCCTGATGGTCCAAAATAAAACACACCAACATTTCTTTCATGCTTTCTCTTCTCTTAGAGCTCATGGGCAGGTAATTGGGGGGAGAGGGACCACTGACGATTTTGTTACCTTTGTTATTTATATTCATCCCCAATTAAGAAGAAAAGACAAAATGCATCTTTAAATTGTCTGTCTGATTAAAATTATATGTCTCTGCATGGAATTACATTCCCTTCTGTCTTGTCTAGGTGTTCAGCTGGTACCTCGTAACTCCTGATTTTGTGGGCTCTGCATGCTTATAGGAAAAGTTCTCTGATCTTCGCCCATTAGTTCCACATTGCTGTTTGTCAGCACAGAGAAAAAAGAATGCTTGTCTTGACATATCTTAAAGAGAGAAGCGCTTACCGGTCTTAGGGAATGACCAGAATGTACTGTTTTTCTAAAAAGGGATAAGAATTTTATTTAAAAAATTGGCATGTGTCTCTTCAAATGGCTCTAGGTATTTTTGTTGAATAAATTGGCCCTGGGGCCATGCATAGGTGAAGTTTCTTCGCCTGTAACTTTTGCTGGAATTTCTTCTTCATTTTTACAGAAAACTTAGAAATGAGCTTGTGGAGATTTTTTTTTTCACTAGCATGGCAGGTAAACAGCTGCCATCACCCAGTTCCAAAGCATTTCTAATAGAAGATTTCCACCAGCTTTGAATTGGAGCTGCTGAAGCATCGTTGGGGTTCTGTCCTCTCGAGTTCCCAGTGGAAATGCTTGTTTTACAGAGGGAATAGGAAAACCCACCAGCCACCTAGAAAGATTTTGGTGAAGATGGGAACTGAACCCACACCTTTCACATCAGCAGGCACCTGGCGTTGATGTCATGAATGATTGGCACAACTTCAAGGAGGAAGAGGGTTTGTTTAGGGTGGTGTCAAGGGGATGCAAATTCACATTGATTCCTCTCATCTCCCAGAGCCAGGAAACTGCATAACGATGCAAACTTGCAGAAGGTGACAGAAAGCCTAAGAGAAAGGTATGGAAATGGTACAACTATTTCAAAATTTTATATAAAGAACAGGAAGGGGGGTGAGACACCAGTCCCATTGTGAGTGTTTTGTCTTATTTGTACTGTTTTCCATAGCGGTGGTTCAAACATCCTGCTTGAGAGGCAAGGGGAGAAAGCTCTTTTTTCTGAGTCAGGGGTTCACGTGTGGGGGAACAATGGAGTCTGATCTTTCTGCCTATCTGCATCTACCACGTACTTGTCCACTGTCTTTCTTTCTCCCACTTGAACTCTCAGAAGATCCAAGTACCTCTGCTTCATTTCTCATCCAGATCACTTCTGATCCTTCTTCAACAAAATTCTAGTACAAGTCTTGGGCTCCTGTGTCTGTCTCAATATCAGATTCAAGTGTGAGTCAGAGATCCATCTGGACAGTCTCTGTGTCTTCTGCAGAAGACTCAAGGATCGACATATGAGTCTTGCTAGCCTCAGCTGGTGGAATGTCTCTTACCTAGCTTAGACCTCAGGCTTTCTGCTGCTCTGGGAGATTTGTAGTTGGAAAAATGTTTGCTGAAAGAGTGCTGGTAAGAAAAGAAAGATCAGCCTTTTTAATTTCTTAGCTAGTATTAAGTGTGTACCCCTAGCAGCTTCTGACTCACAGTTGCAGATCCTGGGAAATCTAACATTTTTTGCAGTACAGTGCAGATAGAAAGATATCAAGTGACTTCGGGTGAACAAAACATATCAAACCAGACTAGATTTAAACTTAATTTCCCCTCCCTCACCCCCTTAATTTTTCATATTTCTGCTTTTTGGACTGTGCTGTGAGGTTTTAGTTGTGGTTATGATAGGAACAAAGAGCTTTGGTAGTCAACAGGACTCATAAATAGAGGACACTGCTAATTGTAAAGCTCTTACCATTGAATTAAATAATGAAACAAATTCTTCACAGCTGAACTTCCCAAAAAAAGACAATATTTAACCTTTGCATTAAAAAATAAAATTTCTCATAAAATCATAGTCCAAGCTGAATTTTATCCTTCAGCAAACAGTTGGAAGGCAAACAAGTAAAAAGTTGCTTCCCAAAAAAAATGAAAGAAATACAGCCTTCTGTCTCTCAGCAGACTGGTAACATCTCCCAGACGATATGTTCTTACTCAGAGGTCTTCAGTGGTGCTGGGAGGAGATATGCAAGTAGACTTTTCAGACATCTATTTTGCCTGAACATTTGATCCTCCTCGTGCCTGAAAAAGAGGTAATATATAAAATCAGGGTTATTCATGATGGCAGTAATACCATTAACTGCTACCTTAATAGCCTGCAGGAAATGAGTGGGAGTATGTCTCTTACTATTTATGGTGAGCAGAGGGACACCATGAAGAAGCCTTTGACAGCTCCAGTGGTTTCTGCGGTTCGTGTTGTCCATGGTGTGTTTATCTGACCTCAAAATGCACTTTGGCTGGGGTAAGAGATGAAGATAATGTGTTGCCTTCTGCAAAGGAGGGATTGGGGGGGGAGAAGATGGACAGGGAGCTGACCCTGAGGGAGGTGGATTTCTTACACAGCTTTGTTACTCCTCTCCTGGTTAAGTTTGGTCAAGTCACTTCATATTTCTCCAACTATCCGTCTTCTCATTAGCAAATGGAATAAAGACGCTGACCTTGTGTGCTTTGAGACCTACACAGGTAAGATAAGTTCTAAGATCATGGTGGGATTAACATGGTAGCTTGAGAGCTTTACCCTTTTCTGGGTAAATAGGATGCAATTCTCTCAGGCTGTCAATCCAGTAGCTGTCACTTGTCAGAAGCACTAAATTCAGATGCGAAATGTATAATTACAGACAAAGTTAAAAGTACCAGGGTCAAAAGAAGGGGGTGGTGGGAAAATGAGATAAGTTGTTTATGTGGAGAGGGAAGGTATGTGTGTGGGGGGAAGTGTTTGGTGAACTTCATAGACCACATCCTCTGAAGGATGGAATCGCGTTGCGTGAAGGTTCCAACTGCTAGTTTCTAGCAAAAAAGCATTAGCTGCAGGAGAAGCAAAACCATACATCATGGAGCAGCACTTTCTGCAAATTTTTTTTGAGGCACACATTTGTAAACACATCTAAAATTAGAGTTCAGCATCAGAACAATGAGTACTAGCTCTTCATATTCTTTGCTCTCAAATTTTGATGTTTTTTTCCGCTCTCCAGATCATAATATAAGTAGTGCATGTGTATATAATTTATTTATATTTTTAAAAGGAACTTTCTATATTTCCATCTGTTCCAATTAGACTGAATGGAACAGCTTTTGTAAGTAAATGGAGAGAGGGGGAGGAAGAGAAGGGAGTAAAAAGAACAAAAAGGCTTAAAACACAAACCTTGAATGGAAGAAGATAAAACATTTGTTGCTTAGCACCAAGATGAAAAATATCTTCTCTCTACAAAAATCAGGAAGCAAAATTCCTATTCCTCCCCCTCCATCTTCCTTTCTCCCTTAAAGAACTTCCAGCCACTTGCAAGGAAAATGGATTGAGAGACTTGAGGACACAGGGTCACACAGGACCTGGACATAGCATTGCTCCTGTGGCAGATGGCATTTCCTAAACAGAGAATGTCTTTGGAGTCAGAACGGACCCTTCATCACCTCGCCAGGTTTTGAGTGAGTTTATACAATCCAAGGAGAGGGAAGATCTTGGTCATCTTGGACAAGATCTCCAGAATCCCCTCCTACTATCAGCTATTCTGTGACTCAAGATGGTCATCAACGTGCACACTTCCTCGGTTTTGAGAGGGTGTAGTTTTGATTTCTGCCCTGGTGACCTGGCCTGTGGAAATTCCCTGCCAGAAACTCTAATTTCATGGTAAAGCATTTAAAAATCAGTTAGTCTGCTTGGCCTGTTAAGCAATGATGAGAACAGGCCGAAAGTACTCTGAAAGGATGTTTTGCTACCTTTTTCTTCTGCTTAGTTTTGGTTTTTTGTAGTTTTTGTATGTTTGTTTGGTTTGGTTTCGTTTTGTTTTGTCGTGTTTTTTTTTCTCTGAATCGAATGCTTTTCAGTTCTTCTGATTAAAAACTTGTACTTATTTGTCTCCAGGCTTTTTGGCTGCTTTGTAGCTCCACTTCTGGGTGAACTGAGGTTTCTAGAGCTGGTAGAATCTTCTCCGAATTTGTCATTCTTCAACATTTGTTTGAGGGTCTCAGCAGAAAGCTGAGCTATGAGCAAGGGTGGAAGATATTTCTCTCCTGGGACTCTGCTTTGAAGTGTGGCATTTGGAAGGTGCATCCATGCTAGATCCTTCCCTCAACCAAGCGGGAAACCCAGCCGGGCTGCCCAAGCCCTTTCCACTCCAGAAGAGTGAACAGCCCTTCTTTAATGGCTGGAAGTTGTATGGAGAAGGGAACCCACGCGGTTTTTAGGTTCATAACCCCCTCCTTCCTCTTCCCTCTCTTCCCATGGCAGTGTTTTGTTGCCATGGAGACAGTGATTACTCCAGGAGGTTTCTAGACTCTACTGAAGCTCCCATCAGTCTCGCCTCCCACCTGGGGAGCTTCTGACATTGAGTTAAAGGTCAAGTCCTCATGTAAATGTTTTCCTTTCCAAAATGAAATATTTTACCTATTTTGGGTGACTGTGGCAGCAGCACAGAAAACTGTTTGTCAAATCACTTACAAAGCCAGAGCTGGGACACTTAAATTCTATTCCCATCAGGTACATGGGAGTATGGGTGGAAATCAACAGCCTCATAAGTCATATTTTAGTCCAAGTTGAATGCTTGATTTTTCCTTACCTAATATTGCACGTGTGCTTTGCCATTCCCTTCCATCCCCCTGCTTCCAGCTTTTCTGAGCTTCTTGTTCTCATTAATTTGTTGTTTGCTCTCCTGCCTACACGTAAAAGCTGGGATGAAATCATTTTTATTGACGTTAGTCATAGGCTGACACAGTCCTAGAAAGGATCCCCTGGGTCACTGAGTCTGCCCCCCTGCTATTGCAGCAGGCAACCACGTAATTTAATTCCTTTCATAAACTACCTGTTAAAAGCCAGAATAATCCCTTTTTAAGTGACTGTGAGGGAGGTGGGGGAGGGAAAAAAACCCTCATCCCCTGATGTTTCTTGCATAGAGGGCAAAGAAATGGAGATGTGTTGTTAGAGCACTTAGAATAAGAAGCAGAAAGACACGGCTCTCTTGGTTTCTTCTCCCCAGTTAACCCATGCAGTCATCTGCTTGGAGGTGTTACCCATGTGTGTCAGACCAGACAGGATCAGTGAAATGATGGTGCTGATACACCAGTTCTCTCTAAAGAGGACAGTGTAGCAGTTTCAGATGCTGCATTGAGATTCATGTGACTGAGTTCTGCCTGTGTCTTTGTCCTGGAGTCTTCCTAAGCAACCCCAGACAAACAATTTTCTTTGACAAGGTCTTCACTGTCAGTCCATCCATGCTGCAGATCACTTGCAGCTTTCCAGAGAGGCCAAGGCAGGAAGAACTGTGTTTGTGATGGCTCCTCCAGAAGGAATAGTTCTGCTGAGCAGTCCTCCATCCAAGCTGTGCCTGAGCTCTGCGCCGCTGGCACAAGTGACGCGGAGGTCAACTGTGCTCTTGTCAGAGGCAGACTGGAAAGCAGCAAGTGTAATTTATGGAGGTTTGGCATGCAGTTAAGTGTAAAGTGATGGAAAGTGTGGTGGATCACTGCACTGGTGCACTTGACTTGTGCATCAGGCACATATCTATGCAAGTTCACGTTCAGTTCAAAGACAGTCCTCAAAGCATAAAAAATGGCAGCACTCCCAGCTACAGCATTGTCAGTGTCAGAGGATGCCATGGGGTTTTGCTCTTGATACCTTTCTGAGCTTCTCAGCAAAGCACACAACTGTAATTAGTTGACAAGCTGGCTGTGAGGAAACTCTGGGCTTTTATAATATCCTTGTGTTTCACTGACACCTTTGATCCTGAAGTGCTTTACAAAACTCTGCATGCGCACAGAGGAGAACTTTAGCCTTGGCACTGACATTCAGCCACTGCTGGGGTGATTTGCAGCAGGTGGGTAAACAAACAGCAGCTGCAGCTGCAGTGGGTGCTGGAGAATGAAGAAATAATGCACTGAAGTCGTTGAGGAGTTTTGGATAGGCAGCTTGGGTGAGGTTGAGAACAGGCCTCAGTGAATGCCATTAGCTCAGAAAAAAAAGTTGAAGGAGCTTTCAAAGTATGTTAGTGCATTGTTTCTAAACCAATGTGTTGAGCTAGGAAGCTTGCAATGGGGGAAAATAATTCTGGAGGATCAAGTGTACTTGGCAATTTTCTTTGAGAGAGGGACTCAAAGAACAGAGGGCTTTTTTTAACAGCTAAAACTCAGGATACAGGCTAAGCTCAGCCAGTGAAGTTGAGCTGATGGAGAAAACAACATCCTGCAAACAGATCAAAGCTGGACTGTATAGACAGCAACTTTAGCATTGGTTGAGTATAAAATGTACAGGACTGGACCCCCAAAAGGATATCTGTTTAAGTAGATTGTTTTTTTCAGTGAGACAAGTGCCAGAATTGCAGTCCCTTTTAGCCTCCTCATTGTGAGACTCTTTACCCTGGAACACAGGGGCTTTCAGAATGGTTGTGAGCAGTTCAGACCCCTGACCACATCTGCAAATCCACACATTGTGTCTATTTGTTCTGGTCACAAGTAGATGGTGCAAAACAATGTGAAAGAGAATGCAAATGTCTGCCTTAAAGTGATAATGTGGTCTGGCCGACTGGTAACCTGCTATTAAGTTTTGTTTCCTAAGGTCAGAGCTTGCTGGTCCAGTCAAGTAGGTGCCATGCTTAGCAGTCAGGGACAAACGCTGACCTTGGGCTGTCTGTCTTTCTCCCTGGTTTTTGAAGATCTTTGGTCTGTCAAGGTAGGACATGGGTGCAGCAACTATTGATTCGTATGCCCACAACCTCAACCACTTGTGTGATTTTCAGTGAGTTTTCCGGTCACCATCATACCTCGGCTTCCCCATTTAGCAAGCGAAATGCTTGCACCGGCAAGCACAGAGCACCAGCATGCTCTGAGAAAAGGAAAAGGACCTTAGATATGTTTCCATTGACTTGTATTACTGACGGAGAGCATCCTTTAGTTCAGTTGAGGAGGCAGGAAGATGAATTTAACCCTTGGAATTTTAGCCACAACATTAGTTAAAAGGCCTGAGCAGTGCTGCTGTGGAATAACGCTGCATCTTGGTACGTGAATCTAACACTTTGGGGCAGTGGGCATTGAGGTAGATTGCAACTTGCCCAGATCCAGAGGATGCAATCAGCAGCATTTCCGGCTTGGAGACTTTTGGGTTCCCAGAGCTGCACTCTGAAACCTTGGTCTCTCCCAAACCACAGTGTAAAGTCATTGGACTGGACACAATATTAAACTTTCCTGCTTCACAAGCCATGATCTTCTCTGTGGTGTGTAGCCACAGTGCAGCACAGCAGCAGGCTTCTGTGTAGTAAATTCATTGTGTATTGTGCAAGGGACCATTAGTTAGCTTATTATTAATACATGTGTGGGCTTTAATATACTGGTACTGTATCTGTCAGCATCTCTACCAGGTTTGCTTTTGTCCTTTGTGTTTTCCCAAAACAAGCTTATACAATTAGTTTCTTCTTGTTTCCTAAATTATTTTTGCTGTTCCTAATTATTTCACACTCCATATAAAAGAATTATTGGGGTGGGTAATGGGAGGCAAGGGATCACCTCGCCATTGCATTGCAGGCAATGTGACGTTAAGGCGATTTGGAATTGTTTTTGTACTTGTTTATGTTTGGCTGCTTAAGAAATAGGGGGTACTTGGGGTCTGACTTTGGAGGTTAGGGGTGACTTTCCAGTAGAGAAAAAGAGGCCTATCAGGTTGGCCTTTATGCCCAAGTAGAATGTTTGCTGAAATAGGTTTAGACTAAATCACTGTCAATTCATTCAGAGAATAATGCTCTTGCCTGAGCATGGGGAGTTATTGGTTATTTTCCTGATTTCTATTCCTTTATAGGCAATCCTTCTTTCTTCCCATCCTTAGATACATGCAAGTAGCATCTCCAAACATCCATAACTATTTACATCATGGGCACAAGACAGGATTCTGTTGAAGTGTCTTCTCAGTCTCATGCAGATAGTGGAGAAGAAATGTGTGAGAAGGGTGTGAGTAGAATGAAGTTTACAGCTGGGCAGTTAAAACACATTTACATTTCTGATTGCTGAGAAAGCAGCCAGCTCCTTAAATACTGGTTGACTGAGTGTGTATAGGCCAAATACCACTTATTTCTTAAATATCGATTAAACAGCTATCTCAGTTAGGACCAGAATGCAGACCAGCAATGGAGAGAGCCTGGAGAGATTGTGTACAGAGTGTGCTGCTGACTTGGAGACAGTACCTCTTGCCCATCCAGGATAGTGATCCATGTCCCTCACAAAGCATACCTGTGCTTGAAAATTTCAACCAGAACTGGAGTAGCAGCTGCGCTGTCCAAAGCTCTAGGGTAAACAGGGCCTCGAGTATGCTCACTGCCAAGTCATGCTTGGATTGCGGTGGTTAAATGCTCAAACACCATCTGCTTATATACTTTTGCTGCCTTCCACAGAGCAACACCCCTGCTAACGTTTGCTTTCTGGTAGAGATGAAGCATGTTTGCCTCTTCTTCCCAGGTTGAACTAGAGCAAACACATCCATTTATTTTCCAGCACAAAGTTCCCTGCTTAAAATTTGAGGGGTTCTTTCCTCAATGGACCCTTCCCTTCCAGTTATCACATCCTGCCTTCCTCCAGCCCAACCTAATGCAGCACCACCTTTGAAAAAATGTAGCTAAATGGGAGGTGGGTTCTGAACTGGGGTTCATGAAGAGATGGGGTGAAACTAAACAGCAGGAAACACTGTGGGGAACATTATAGAGGTCAGGGAGAACATATTAATTAAATCTGATAAATATGTTTCTCTTTGGGGAAAAAAAACATGGCAGTTTGTTGGTTGGGGATTTTTTTGTTGTTGTTGGTTGGTTTTGTTTATTTGTTGTAGGGGTTTTCTTTGTTTGTTGGCTTGGTTTGTTTTTTTTCTTTTTGTATGGTGAGTGGGGAGGTCTTGAAAATAGGAAGTGTCGTTTATCTAATTATTTATTCCACAACTGAAGGCTATGGACGACAGTTATCCATTAGCAGGGGGTGGTCTGGACTGGGTGGCAGGGCCCTTCCACTGCAAATATCACTAAAATTTTCATATCTTCAATGTGAATGAGTCCTTGCTATGGAGGAAGGGAATGTCACAGGAAAAACAAGAGCATAAGCAGCCAAAACCTCTCTAAATGGAATATTTGTTAGTTTTCTGTGAGGCACTAGTGGGTTTTTAAGCTCTTCCAAGCTTTGAACAAATTAAGACTGAGTGTAAAGTGTAGATATATTTATATTTGTTCCATCTCTTCTGGGTAAGTTGAGGATCTAGAGGAAGACTCATCAATTCAATGCATGTTCCATTAGAAACTTCTTGGGATTAGATCAGGTTAATGAAAGGAATAAATAGGGCTTTGACATGTTGTTTGGTTTTACAGGACTGTATTGTTTTATGATGTTTTATGAGAAGCACTTATACTACTCTTCGGGCGAGAGATTATTGCGCCTTTTATAAAAAGTAAAAGAAAACCCACTTCTCTTTCTTTTTCTCTCTGTTGCTAAGTAGATGCTATGTTTGTTTGCAGTCGTCATTTCCCAGTAGAAATGCTGTGTTCTGGAGCACTGCCTAGAAATGGCTTCAGAGCACAGATTTCACAAGCAAAAGTGGTGGTGCGGTGGGAGGTTCCCAAATTGTGAACACCCAAAAAAATCTTGGAGTAAGTAAGTTGCCTTGGAGAGAAGATGAATGAGAACTGTCCCAGATGAGTACACCCAAAGCCCACAAAAGCCCACTTGGGCTCCATTCTGCAATATTGGTCTGGTGATATTTTTTATTTCTTTGGAAATCTAATATCTCAACAAACAATTGAAAACATTATTCTGACACCAAACCTCTGGCTGTGCAGAGAACATCTGAGGCGATGTCAGTGTTCAATTTGAATAGGTTAAGCTCAAGCACTGAAAGTTTCTAACGCCTACATTCAGAGCTGGTCCTTCAGTCTTTCAGCATCCTGGTTAAAATGGGACAGTTGATCTTTTGATTTGCTTCAAGGGTTCGCAGATTGTCATGCCAAATCAACAGGGAGTACTTGTTAAGCTGCTATTCTGTTAGGGTTTTAATCTTTTCTGTAGGATTTTAAACAAAAACACAGCAAAAGTGTAAAACTGCATCCTAAGCTCCATTCTCTCTTGCTGCTTTACTCTCCAGCTCAGCTGCTACATCCCAGTTTTCATATAGAGTGACATCACTCTTCTAGATAGCGTCATTTCCACTTTTAATATCCTCTCCCTTCCCCTATGATGACAATCCCTAAGCACTTGGTTTAACTTTCTAACCCTTCCAGCACTATGGAGATGCACAGCAGTTATTATCCCCTTGCAGATGGGAGGCAGAGCTGAAGAAAGAAAGGAGTGTGCTCAGAACAACACATAGACTTGAACAGGGTCCTCTTGTAACCTTGGCTTTGTAGGAGGCTCTAGGTTGTACTTGCAGACCGTCACTGGTTTTGTGATATGGACAAATGTCTGTTAGACCAGTGTGACCCACTTGTGCGTGTAACCTAATGAAGCTTTGAGTACAGACCTTTCCTCAGAGGCATAAGGCCAATGCACTCGCCTATGAAGTCTCTTCTCATTCACCTTTAATATTTTGGTGTTAATGGATCATGCTAAAAAGGATTAGCCATTTCAATTTACATTCTGCTGCTTTCTGCATTTAACATTCTAGCTGTAAGTGATGAATTATTGACTATTTAAATGTGACTACAAACAGTCTGAAAGAGAAGGTCTGCTTTACCATTTGTAATGCTGAATTCATACGGCACAGGTGAAGGTGTTCCTTTCTGGTTTTAGTTACCTATTGGTGGCCTGCCTTCCTGGCTTTCACCTGCTGTCCCAGTACCCCAGGCTGGTGTACTGTCTGGTGTTTAACAGCCCAAGAAGAGGCCCCAGGGTTAAATATTGTTAAGCGTGTGAAATTTAACCTATATTATTGATATTGGGTTCAGACCAAAGTGTCTGCAAAGTGGCTTAAAAGGAAGAGTTCATTATAGAATAAAGCACTTTGGCAGAAGACCAAATCCACATGCCCTTAAAATCGCTCTTGATTCCCCCCTTCATATTTAAATGTGCATAATTACAGAATCGGCCACTGTTCAGAAACCAAGATCTGTTCTTTGAAAATAAGTCAGAAGAGATCTAGGAGCAAGATGGGGTGCCATTACTAAAGACTTGAAGCACAGCCTCCTGAGCAGCTGTAGCAAGTGAGACTGAGGGATCAATGTTTTTCTGGGCCTGAAATAGTTTCATTGTGCCACAGAGGATACCTATGAAAGCAACAGTGAGTGCAGAGGCTTTGGGAAACAGTTTTTACAGACTGCAGTGAGGTTTCAGATTTCCCCATGAGAAATGAAAGATTCATCCTTACCTTGCTACCTGCAAATCTCCTGCATGTCAGCTGTCTCCTGCAAGTCAGCTGTCCTTGGCCACCTCAGAGCTTAGAAGTGAATCATGCAGCTTCAAGGTGGAAACAACATACTTGTTCCTACCATTGTATGTTGGATTTTTTTGGGGTGGGAAGGCAATCAAGAGACCCAGCACTGGTTTCTAGGTTACTCATTCCAGGGAAAAGTAGAACTTCCTGATAAATGTCCAGTTCTTACTTATAGATGGTAATGGTGGAGGAACTTGGAAGTCTTCTCTTGTTGTGGATATGTATTGTGTCTAACATGTGACCGACAGTTTTTGTAACTCTGACATGGGTAGTAGGTCTGTGGCAAATTTCTTCAGTTGGAGATGGGCAGAGAAGAGGGACAACATTTCAGGCAATCAGACTGAGAAAACTCTAAACTATTTTCTATCAAGACACTTTGATTTTTTTTCCCTTTCTCAGTTCTACTTCCACAATTGCTCTGTAGGCTCTGCACCATGAAGGACTGTCCATATCTGGAAAGCAGTCCCCAAGGGGAAACCAATGAAACTTCAACTCATGTGTGAAAACTGAAGTGCTTCTATAAACTAGGCTGTAGAAACACCCAGATAAAAGTGAGAGGCAGGCACGTGTTGGGGGTGTAGGCAAGATTTTACCCTCGAATGTATCTAGCCACTTGAAAATAAAACAACTTTCCCAGCGCAGTTAGTCAGAAGAGTACAAAACGGGTAGCTATATGGTGAACTCTAAACACACTCAGCCTTGTCTGATCTCTTCTTCACACGTGTACATGAGAAACACAAACTCCTGGGTAGAGGAGATGGTGGCATCAACACAACCATACCCCTTCACACGGCTGAGTATGACCTAGCAGTTGGCACCGAGCACAGAACTTCTGGCACCTCTTTCAGTCATGATTATGATCCAAATCTTCCATCAGCTATGGGAAGTTTTTTTGGGGTTTTGGGTTTTTTTTTTTTGGTTTTTTGGTTTTTTGGGTTTTTTTAATTCAAAAGCACTACTTTAGTGCTAAATATTACTGTTTTGGTACAATATTGCATATCCTTGTTTCTCCATAAATTTCTGTGCCTGGAGTGTCTTGCATATAAATCCACAGGCATGCAATATTACATGGTACTGTCAATAATATTTATGCAGATTTGTTCAGGGCCTTTTGTAAAGGAGAACAATACACTTAGAACTTCTCTCATGTGCTTAAAAACCTGATACAGGAAGTTAGAAAACTGTTGATAGAGTTTTGAAACAACCTTATTCCATCTCTGTCAGGGTTTCTTTTAAGTTAAAGGAATCATCTCCAGAGAAGGCTAAAACTGTTTCTTGAAACTCACTGCAATCAGGTGTTCTATACACAACAAAATATGGGGGAGTATTTGAGAAAATGCACTTTTATGTTCAGATTTCATCAACACTTTAACTTGTCATTTTGAAGTGGTGGTGGACCACCTGAAATCAGTGGACCTATTGTACTAGTTACTAAACAAAATTAATTCTGAAATATTGATAAATGGAGGAGACAGTGAAGAACTAGTCAGAGACATTGCTCAAAGTGTAAAGTGATGTGAGACTGCTTATTGAAATGGATAAATAGCAGAAACTGCTCCCATTGCTGCATGCTTGTGTTCAGTCCCAACTGTAACAAGCAGCAGTTAAAAATGAAGGTGACAATTATTGACATCAATGCACTTTTTTCCAAGAAGAGGAATTGGATCTTCTGGAGGAGGGACATTATTAATTTCAAGAGACATGCTGAAAGAAATTACTGAGTTTTGCAAATTTCCCTTTATTTTCTTGGGTTTTGGGTTTGTTTTTTTTTTAATATGTGTTCTTTTGGTAATCGAGGTCTTATTTAAAGAATTTTTACAGCTGTGAGAAAGGAGAAATGACAGACCTTCAAATCGTTTTGGGCCTTTCAGACTATGAAGCGTGATTTCTTAGCATATGGCTAGAGGAAGAGGGTCTGAATGTGCTCTGGAAAATAATTTTCCACAAGCAATTGCCAACTCTGCAAAAGAATTTCCTGAACAGAGACGGAAAAGACGCTTCTGATTCCACTCAGGGTGTTCTCTTTAATGGAAATGTCTAACTTGCTGCAGTAAACCTTGAAGTCCCCATGAAAAATTCATGGAGGAGAGAAAAAAAGCTGAAGGACTTGTGTAGTGCTGCAGGAAGAGGCTGGCACTGAGGCTAGGTGACATGAGAAGTCCTGCGGCTCTGCCAGGTGGTGCCCTGGAAATAGCAAGGAGTCCAACTCCCGTCATGCTCATGAGCACTGCTGAGCTGGGAGAGAAGTACTGCAGATGAACCCAACCACACCTTGTAATTTAACTGCCTTCCCTCTCTTTTAACCTCGCTTTCTGTCTTGGGGAAGTCCAGCCACGAGTAGAACTCTGGCAGAGGATGTGAATAGCTTCTTCTCCCTTTGGAAGGAATACATACCAAAGTAGTTCCTAGCCTCCAAATACACACGGTCCTTGTGCCTGGGAAAGAAAACTGTCTTGCTTCTTTTCTGGGCAAAATCTCTGTTCTGGATTCAGTTCAGTTCATTCAGTGTGAACTTAGTGCAAATTGAATTCCGTTCATTCAGTGTGAATCCAATTCAGATGATTTCACTCGGTGTAAGTGAATGGAAGAGAGACCTTTCTAGTGTTTCTAGCCAGTCGTTGAATTTGGCTGTTGTTGTCCTTATGAGGAGTCACTATAACTTGTTCTTTTCCTGAGAGATGGAGACTTGAAAGCGAACTAATGATGCTTCAAGGCCCACTGGGTAATGGCAGGCAAATGGCAATAAGGCAGTAAAATTGCTGGAGTAGCAATTTGAGCAGTATGACCCTTGTGATAAAGAATTTGCCTACGAAATTAAACCTAAATAAAATAAACATAATTGTCAGAGGAGGTGTGGAGTGAGATTTGAAAATAAGTTTAAAATAAGTAAAATATTTGCATTCCGTCTTCATTTATAGGCAGTAGTGGGGGCTGTGTAGGGCTCGTTTGGCAGCAACATGTTTAGTGTGGACAATGACATCCAGAAACAGAAGGAGAAAAGTTTCCTATGTGGTGTTATGGCACTTAAGAAGTTAAGAATATCCCAGAGGTCCAGTGATTGACATCATCAAATGCACTTACTGTTCCGAAGCTCTTGTCTGTCTCAGGCCTGTTTGGCATCAGAGGCAAAGGTCAGAGAGAAATTAATCTGCTGTAAATGAAACTAAATGGATTTCAGGGTGCTGTTTGTGACAAGAGTAAGTGGTGGAAGACTTCAGCATGCAAAAGGCTGCAATTTAGACCTTGCTGGTGAACTGGGTCATTCATCTTTCCCATGTAAAATGAGGTGAACCTAATCTTTCCAACAAAATAAGGATAACAAGCAAGATGGGTGTTTTTAGCAGTTTAACCCCAGGGCAGCTACTATCTAAATAACTAACTATTAATGTGCCTCTCCTGCCCCCTATCAAAAGGAATAAAAAGAATAATGCTCATATGAAAATAGAAAATAGTTAATTGTAGTCATTCTAGATATCTCAACTCTAACTGAATCCCTGGTAATATGTTCTTTGTTCTCTAAAATTACTGATGCTTGAGTGGCAGTTATATCTGACAGGTACTCTGGACCAGTTCTGGGTGACAAAAAATTCTGATCGTGCTCCCAGGTGGGTGATTTTGGGTGAGGAAATGTTGCTGCCACAGCATTATGGGACTTCGTGCAGGGAACCCTCAACTCTTTGGCCATTGACTGAGGTCATACCCTGCTTGATTCAATTCTCCTGGAGTTCTGAGTGCTTCTTATTCACTCTCTCCCTCTTCAGTATTTTATCTAGTCCTCTGAAAAGCAATCAAGACACATTGATTTAAGAAAAAGTTTTGTGTTCAACCTATCTGAATGTGGTCCCAGGTATGCATGTGCCTCTTAACACAAAGGAAGTACTGATTCTGGTTGAGATTTCTAGGTATTAGAAGGTATAAATAATCTCCTCTTGAAATGAAGTGAAATAAATGGGTGTACTTGTAGGGGAGCTAGCTTTCCATTGAGAAATGTATAATGATCCCAGCTTCTGAGGCATCTGAGCCAAAATGTGTGTGTATATAAATGAATGTGTATCTCAGTGCTTAGGTCCTCGAGTGATGGATGCTTTGGGAGAAGATAAAGTAGCCAGAGAGGTATGAATAAATGTCTCACCAGTGCCTATCAATAGGCAGCGACTGCTGCTGACATGCTGTGTCTCAGTGGGCAAACTGTAAGGGCTTTAAGTAAAAACAATTATTGAATGTATGATGTCTAAGTCTATTAGTTGTATACTATTATTGACTGACATTAGATTAAAAAGCATGTCCTTATTACTCCCTCCTGTCATTAACTTGCCAGAAAAGGTCAGTCAAGAAGTATATTATTACTAAATTGTAGACTCACACATTTGTAGCTGCAACAGGAATAAAGTCATGGAGGACTAGAGCCAAACTTTGGTCAGGCCTAGAGCCTAGTTTTGTTCTCACTCCCCACACTCTATAACAAGGCCAACTGCTCTCCATCCAGATAATCTGTCGCTTTGTCTATATTCTGTGCTGAAAACAAGAGGATTTGTCTTACTGTAGCTTTTCCCCAAATGCCTCAGGGTACCTCTGCACTGTGCAAGGAACCTGGATCTAAGCCTGCATTCGAGTTCCAACCTGCTAGCCATCAATGCAAGGCATGTGCAATCCCACGGTGTGCTTGATCTAAGGGACAGAGGGAAAAGAGAGGGAATAGAGGCTTTGTGCTCAAAGTGTATGCTTATCTGTGTCATGGAGAGACCAGTCTGCTATGTTCAGCCTCTCTTTCTGTTATTTAATGTTTCCTGCAGCCATGGTGGTTGATCCACACCAAATAGTGGAGAAGATGCTGCCAAATCCTTCCTGAAAGAGCCCGACATCTGCTGCTGCAAAGCAGATGGGATCTGTAAGCAACCTGTCCTAAATCAACTCTCTGTCAGTAGACAGCAGGAACCAAAGCCTCAAGCCAGAACATGGAAGGGTGGAGAGTGGGTGGGAAAGGAATTGGCCATCAACCTTTTTGCTGACCTAAGCATTATAAAGGCGAATACATAGTTTCAGTGGCAGAGCATCCTTGCATCTCCTCTGATTTCAGCAGTAGTTAGTCTGAAATGCCTGAATTTAAGTGCATGAACTCCTTTCTTAGAAATAGTATTGAGTTAAATATGCCACTTTGCAGTGACTTCAATATTTTGAAAGTCTTTACTTGGTGTTTAGTGTCGTTGGCATAAAATTGCAAGATTGGGGGTGGATTGGACCCCACTTATTCCTTTTTCCAGAGATTTCTTAGAATGGTCCTTCAGCTGCTCAAAACTTGACCCTATTTCAGAACAAATCAAGTTCAGCGGTGAAAATGGAAATTATTCTTTGTCCACATTGTGGACTTACAGATGCAGCAGTAGGTTACTGACACAGAGAGAGAAACATCTTGCACAAAAATGAAGCTTTGTTTTCAGATTTTTTGGTCCCTTTGCCTCCTTCCTTGGACAGAAAGATTCATCACAGTCTTTTTATTCAGAACAAAGCTCCCTACAAACATCAAATTTGTGACTTTTCTTTCAGGAGAGATGCCATTGTTTTGGCCTTGCACCTTCTTTCCTCTCTTTCCCTATTCCCAAGTAATCGCCTTGAAATCATCTGGGTTAGTGTATGTTTTTATTCTTGGACTCTTGCATGCCTAAGGGAATTGAGTCACAAATGGCTTGTGTTCACAAAATTGGTGGAATAAAGCCCAAGCTTTTAAGATGCAGCTTGGCAGCATTTAAAAGGGCAGAAGTAAAGGCATAAAACATTGGGTGAAGTTTCCAGAGTGATTTGAGAAAGAGATTCCGAAGTGAGTTTAGAGAATTTAAAGAAGATTCTGACATTCATTTTTTGTCTCATAAAGATACAGAATGATGAGCCATTACACATACATTTAAACATCTTTAAGTGTGCTTCAGAATATATGTTATTCCATTCCTGTGAGAATAGGGAGGGTGTGTGTGTGACTCCAGAACAGGCTCATCTTTAAAGTAAAACTCGGGAATGTCATGTGGCAGAAGTAAGAGGGAGTTAGGAAAAGAGTTTGACATTGTAGTGGGAGGGAAGGAAGGAGCTGTTTGCTCTTTGTGGAGGAGTTCAAAGGTTCAAGAACTGTTTAGGCATTTGAAAATATCAGTCCTGTTCCACAGACCAAAATCAGGGAGACGTGGTTAATCTGTTGACTGAGAGCTGGTCATGCACACTGAAAGTGAGCTGGAGGACAGGTTTTACAGAGGAACCCATTCCTGTTTCTTACCATGAAAAACCAAAGTAAGAGGGACAAGGTGTGCAGACATTAATGTTTGCCACAGGATCATTCTGACTCCTTTACATCCATCCTACTCTCTGCACTTCTCTTCAATATATCTGCATCTCTTTAGGTCTCAAATCTTCTCTTCCTGGCAACTTCGGAAAAAGTTAAGTTTTTGAAGCTAATCTTAAGGATTTTTATCTCTTTTAAATATCCTATCTCTAGTCTGCTGTGTTTCAGAAGTGTCACACCAAATCCTGAAGCGAAGAGTGAGAACACCAAGCTCTGCATAATGCAGGTGCCCAGGAGAGCAGTAGGCAGGCTGGTTGCTATAACAGCTTGTAGCTGTAGAACATCTTCCATTTCAGAAAAGATCCCAAATCTCTTTATGGACTCAGTTGAGAGAAGGTAAAATGCACTATGGACAAGTTGGGAAAAGCTGAAAGAGGCAAAATACTGGGTTTAACTTGGTATCTAGGATAAACAGTCCTGACCTACTAAGAACTCTGTATGCATAGACGAGAAAGGTAGTCAGAGTTCTTCTGCTTTTTTCCAGACATTCTTCCAACATCTGTGAAATAGGGACAGCAATTTCTCTCTTTTCAGTGGCACTGGTGCAGAAGAGGACTCATGCAACATGGCTAGAAAACCTTACGTTTTAGGAAGTTTAATGCACTGTACTCATCAGCTATTGTGTTTCTGTAGAGCGTACAGTTTCATTAGGTGAAGGCTGAGATGAGACCTGACACCCTGGACTGTGTACAGCCTGTTTTTCTTCTAGAAATGGTAGACACTGGGAGGTTTTTCTCTATGGCTTTAATAGCCATGATAGAAGTGATCTGATTTGAGAAACATAGATGGGAACGTTGTTGGATTGGTCAGCCATAAACCCACCGAGAATTGTGTGGTGAGTCTGTGACACCCTAAAGATCTCTCAAGACCCCAGAGGTACTTGCTCTATATTCTTATTAGAAAATAATTTCCCTTGCAGTCTGAAACTGCTTTGCATATCAAGACTGATCTTTCCTGGGAACTTTATCAGTTATCTTAAGGAAAAAATAATGGCTAATATCAAGACTGCTGTTGGGGTAATCCTGGGACAGCTTTAACTTTGCAGAAATGTAGCATAAGGCTTCTTTATTGAAAAAGGAGGAGTAGTTATATTCTAAATCTTCTTCACCTGCCACCCTAATATTTAATAGGATTCAGACTGAGGCAATTTATATTGCACTATTATTCCAAAATGTAGAATCCTTTTTTTTCCTGGAGGTTTCTAGGAAAGGATTGGACAAAAAAATGTTAAATGCTTTACGTATGCCATGTATTTTGGTAGCTGGTTGGATGAGCTGACCTCACAGGCTCCATTTCATAGTAATTGGTGTGAATTGACAGTTCTGTGATTCACCTGAAACTGCTAGGTAGCCAAGAGTGCTGCTCCCAGTTTTCAGAGTTGAATAGAAAATACGGTTTGCATGACTAATATGCTTATCTAGATGTGTTATCTTTTGCAACAAAACTTACAAATGCATGGACTGATTTTTATTAAATATCAAAATGGTTTCCTGTGTATATGTTTATTTATCAAAATAATGAAGTACTTTGCCCAAGTTTCCAATAGAAATAATCGTTCCTTTCTTCCCCCCACCTTTATTTCAATGACAAATGTATAAGTTCCTCATCTCCCACCATCTATAAAGATTTCTAGGGGCTTTTTTCTTCTTCTTTTTTTTTTTTTGGTTCACCTCTTTTTTCTTACGTTTCCAGTAGTAGATGTTCCCTTTCAATGTAAGTTGAAATGTATGATCTCTGGAAAAAAAGGACGCCAGTCCTGTTTTAGAATCGGGTGGTCTCTGAGATGCCTGGTAAATCACTGCACTGCAGAGGAGGATTTAGGTTGACAGGATGCAGCCTGGAACACAGGACTGGGGGGAAATCCTGGCTCATCAGGATCCGTTCCCTACTACTGCAGACAACCACATCACATAATCCCTTTCATAAGTTTATCGAGCCTCATCTTTAAACTAATTAGGTCGTTTGCTCTCACTATCCTTGTTGGAAAGCAGTTCCAGAGCATCGCTCCTCTGATGGTTAGAAACCTTTTTCTAATTCCCAAATCAAATTTATTCATGGTCAATTTATACTTATTTGTCCTTGTGCAACATTGTCCTTTATTTTAAATGCTTCTTTTCTCCTTGATATTTACTGTGGGGATGTAGCTAGCAATCCTATCTATGTGGAGGGTTTTTTTCCATTTTTCCAGCCAGACAGAGCAAGCTCTTATTTCTTGCATAATACAGGAATTTGGTAATATCTCTCTGGCTCCAGGTTTTGCATTCCACCTCTTGGAATACAGGTGTGGGGAACAGTACCCCCTCTTCATGCTGAGCCTTCCCAACAACCTTGTTAATGGTAATGGTACCCTTTTCCTTGATTTTTTAACATCCTTCTTGACACATGCCCTGCTTCTTACTACTGGAAACAGCATTAGAGCAACACCCTGAGATTAAGACACTGTCCTTTCCTTTTTGCACCTGAAGAAAGGGACATAATCATACCTTAAGCAAACAGTTTGGAACAGGGACACCCCTGGATGTGCATTTCAAAGTGTCACAGCATGTCCTGTCCCATGAGGCTCACTAGATGACCACCATCTTTCCAAGTAGTCTCCAAATTTGCAAAGAATTTGCAAATTTGAATGAATTCAAATGAAGATTCAAATTAATCTTGAATGCTGACCAAAACCAGGACAAACAGTAGCTGCAGGCAGCTCTGTCTTTGCCCTTCCATTCGCAAAGTGATACACAGTACAAAACCATGTGTAAGGGGAAAGACCGCTGTCATGTAGTCCTTCCTGGTGTGGGACGTGAGCTGCAAGTAAAGCCTTCACAAGTGGAGTTCTTCTGGGGACACAAAGTTCCATGAGTTTGCAGGAATCATAGCCAAAGGGGCAGTGATATGGCTGCAGGGCATCCGCTCAAAAACTGTGAAAGTCTTAGACATGGAAATGTAGAGCGGATGAAAGACTTTGTGGATATCTGGCTGTACTCCACGGAGGGCAAAGACAAGAGGTAGAGTAACACAGCCATCAGCTAGTCCAGCGTGTCAGCAGGTTGTCACTGAGGAGGGTTTTTCAGCAGTTGGACAGACCTGACCATGAGTCATCAAATGTCGTGTTAACACACTGCGACGTTAAATCGCGTGAGCTGTTGATGCTAAATTTTATCTGTTTAGCTCTTAAGCTTAGTAAGGCAACTTCAAGCCGCAGCATTCATCTACAAAACATGTCCTCATCATCTTTGGGCATGGAATTCTTACAGCATGAATCCTGGTGAGATGCAATTCTGAAATCTTTTTGTAGACAGATGAGAGGGGGAAAAAAGTACTGAACGATTCGAGTCTGAGCGGTGTGAGGAAGGGCTGTATGCCTGTCAGAGGTTGGGAGGAAGATGTGGGCCTCTCAGAGACATCCAGCACCTGGGCTACCTAATAATAGCTGGATAAAAAGTTTCTGGTTTTGGCTCTTTCATCCCTTTCCCAACGTAAGAATTCCTGCTGCCGTAGCTATAACATAACATTCTGTATATCCTGATAAACCGAATCAGTTGCAATTAAATCATATGGTGATGGTATCACAGGTTTCAATTCAGATGGAGAATTACTCCAGTTATATTGGAGAAGGTGGCTGCATGGATTTATTTTGATGAGGATGCTGATCTGCTGGGATCTGTACAAGAGTGGAACAAAGACAGTCCAGTGAGAGAAGCTAAAGTACAAGGAAAGGGAAAATATTGTGCAATCATATAACTGACATCTTCTATAAAGCATACATATATTAATATAGTTTTGCTATAGACACGATTTAAATTCTGCTGTTTCCTGGCTTCTAATTTCCATTTTAAAAAAATTACCTCAAAATCTTGTATCTCCACTTTTGAAAATGTAAGGACCTTGCAGAGATTTTATAGTCCTTGGCCAAGGGAGGGTGGGGATGGGGTGAAAGGAGTGTATGTAAACTTTCTCTTTTTCTGGGGGTCAGAGAAATTCCAATAGCATTCCTGTGGGTCTTATCCCATTATCATGCAGAACACATTATCATGAGAAATTTGGTTTATCAGCAGAGGTGGATTAGAGAAGAAATTCTGTGATAAATTAGTTCCCTATTGAGCAATGTTGTTTTACAGGAACCAAAATATTTGAGAAACACTTCACCTCAAAGTTTCTGCCAGCTGATGTAATTGGATCTTGAATACTTGGGTCTGTAAATGGGTTGGTAAGATACTGGGAGTCCTGTAGGACACTTCGAAACTTATAACCTCTTGATTCGCATTTTGGACTGCTCAATAAAATCAGATTATTGGTTGTTCTGGAAGTAGGTTCTTAAAATGAATGTTTTTAAGATGGAAGGTTACTAGGCAGGAGTCTACTACTTTTCCTGGAAAACTTACGCATTATAAATCATAAGAAAACATGCAAAACAAACAAGCAAGCACCTTTAAATCTGTTTACAGGGGGAAAAAACACCAAAACACAAATGGAAATACTAAAACACAGCAAATGGCTGTGGAAAATGAGAGATTTGGTTTCATCAAGTAAATACTGAATATGCAGAGATCACATTTGGACCAGAAGTCTCTGAGCACAAGGCTGAAATCGGAGACGAATACCCAGAGGAGGCACGATGCACATCCTCTGCCTATAATCTTTGCAGGGTATCTGCTTCTGGCCACCATTGGAGAGAGGACATCGAATGAGGTGAACTTTGATCTAGTACCATCATCCTTATATAATGTTCTAGTCCACTACTTCTGAAGGCAAAAGTAGTTGTTGTTTGGGATTTTTAAACTCATTAAACTCTACTCTGCTACTTTCTGACATCAGCAGGGATTCTCCAGTGAGTTTTAGCCTCCCAGAGATGCTCAGCAGCTGGCTCACTATTTTTAGCTTTCCTGATAGAAAAAAAAATCGTAAAATGTAACCATGTCTTTGATGTGTGTCTGCTTTCAGGCATCCACTATCCACTGATTCATTGACTGGTAACAGGGAAAGTTTTGGTGGGTCACTGTATTCATGAGGTAGCCTAGAAAGTTTCTTTCATCAATCTTTTAATGTCTTGGTCAAAATGGTTTCCAACAGTCTCTTTTGAGGAGACTGCTCTGCAGTCTGAATACTTCCCCACTGTGCACTATTTGCTGGTACTGTGTTGGTACAGACATGCCTTTCTGTTCATTTCTGGCTGTGAACTTCTCAATCTATATTAAATCGGTGGCTAAATAAATACCAAGCAAGACGTCATATTAAACTTTTATTAAAAAAAAAAACCAACTAGTAAAATTATAAAAGCATGTGTGTGTGTGTGTGTGTGTGTGTGAGAGAGAGATTGATTCTCAGTTTTTTGCCTCATTATATCACTCAGAAAAACTTGGTGACCAGCTGGCTGCTCAGCTCTGCCCAATCCCTTGAAAATTACTGGCAATTGCCTAGCTGACCATGGATGGAATTGTGTTTTAATGCAAATTTTATCACAGTCAGTTGACATTCTTCTTTCTTTTTACCAAGAAAGGCTATTGAAACCGTTTTCTTAAAAAATGGGTTTTTTCTTGGGTTAGAAAATGTGTTAAACTTCTGGATAGAATCATTAAAGTTAGAAATAGGGAGAAGGGGGAAAATCGAGGCTCTCTGAATGCATTTGCTCTTGGATCAGTATTAGCTTTTGTTTATGGTTTCAAGTCACTTAAGTAATAAAAGTTCCATGAAGGACTGATTTGCTCTAATGGCTGGGAGAGACAGTTAGTAATGTTTACTTTTACCTTCTGTAGGGTCATAAACTTCCATCTTATAGCTTGCAACTGTCCTAAATGGCATAAGAATCTGTTCTCGTGATTCTGTTCCAGGGATGCAAGAATTTCTCTCTCCTTATGCCTCTTAGCAGATTAAGGGGACAAAAACCTTACAGAACAGTCAGATGGAACAGTGACAAAGAAAGGTGTTGGAAAATTACTGAGTTAAAAGTTTGCATTGAGAAGCACCCTCTGCTCTTCCATGTTTATTTAACTCTTCTGCTTTTTGCCTCCCTGCCTTTTCCCCGTCCCTGCCTCCAACACACACAGACATAGACACTTTTCAATCATGTTTAAGAGATTATTCCACTATTTCCTTTGAACTTGTATGATCTGGAAAACCCTAGATTACGTGGTCATGCACTAAACTCATGCAAATAAATGCCAATAAAAATTAAATTAAATATATTTCTGACTAACAAATTGTTTATGCGCAAAAGCCACCTGGAGGCTGTGCGGGAGGAACAAACCCCAATATTCTGAACAGTTAGGAAGCATTTCTGAAGCTCAGGCTAAATGTTCTGATGTTGAATTTTCTGTTGTTACTACCAGTTATTGCTCCCTGGTATCACCATGAACAACTTTTCTCCAATCTTTGTGCTTACACCTTCAAGACTTGCAGCCAGTTGTCACCTATTCCCCTGAGTCATCATTTACCCAAGTTATACACATTTAGTTAATCTTCTCTCATAGGCCAGTCCTCCCAGTCCATTACAAATTTCTATAACTCACCTCAGAAATTAATCTTTTCTTTTCTGGTATTTTTTTCCTTCCATGTGTTTCTGAACACTTTTAGGTGATTAGAGCTGACAGGATCATTTCAGATGTGGGTTTTCTATTGACACCAAAGGAAGGAGGAGTCTTTGATCTGGAGGAGGCGTACACACTATTGTATGTGATATTGTCCACTGCCATCTGAAAATGTCTTTTGACATTACTGCCTTTCAGCTTCATTTGTCCTGTTGAGCACTTTCCTCTGTGGCTTTTCTTTACCTGCATTTCCAGAGCTGAACCATGCAAGGTTCTAGGCATGGCTAATCCTCCCCAGCAGGGATTCAGGTGACTGACCACGCTATTAAGGGGCTCAGCACCCTCTAGGATCTGTTGCAACTTATTCTCCATTCTTCTTGATATGTGAAATCTTCTTTTCTGTGCTGTTTAAATTTAATATCAGAACTTCTGCTTTCTTAGATAGTTCTTCTACAACTGACATTTATCATGCATGTTCCTCCTGCCAACCCTCAGTGTTTTGTGGTCTACACTGTTCATCATCTAATACAAGTTCAGTTCACAAAGCAAAAAAAAATTCTGCTATAAGCTGTTTCAAATGTTTGGCTGAAACAATTTACTGTATACTCAGTGTTCACTAATTTTTAAGTTGATCAACAAAAAATGTGGTCAAAATACGTCTCTGGTAGTTGATTGCTACACACTTTTCCTTCTGTTCTCTACATGTCAGGAAATTGTACCTCCTTTACTTCAGCCTGACAAGAGCCCTTTTAAAACCCAGTGCGCTGAAACTTTGTAAATTGCACAGATCTTGTTTTAATTAAATTCACTGTTTCTTTTTCACTTCAAAGATTACATCCTTATACCTTTTGCAAAAATCTGAAGTTTTAGGCTTAAATTCACACACTTTGTTTTAAACTTGTTACCCAGGAAGTTAGTCCCACAGTGGCGGATGGGAAAATGCACCTGGATACAAGGGACAATAATGTTTTCTCAGTTTGCTATTTTCAGATAATGTACTGGGGATGTAATGTGAGCCTGCACAGAAATGTGTCCATGTTCAAGAAAAACAGACCGATAGGCCTTCACAGCTCTAGGTAGAGTCTTGGGAGATTTTTCGTTCAAGTTTGACCTTTACTACAAACCCTTTGTGTGGCTTTAAACAGGTGGCTAAATCTTCTTTCAGTCTCTGCTGGCCTTGTCTAGTTCCTAAGTACCTTACGCACGAGCCAGGCTCTTAAAGGAAGATTGTACCATGCAGTGATGGTTTAACTTAGAACTCTTTGCCAGAGAGGCAGTGGAGGCCCTTGCCCTTGGGACAGACCTCTCTTCCTTTGTGTTATAACTGATTGATAGGGCCTTTCAGAAGCCCTTTCCATCTTTCTCCTGCCATGCTCCCAGAGCACCTCATTTCACCTTCCTTTCTCTCTCATGCACACACACAGAGTATGCCTCGTGGAACTTAGCCCTAAGTAGACAGACGTCTGTTGGTTAAGAAGATTACTTCACCCCTGGCATCTTGCAGAAGAACTTGATCCTACTTCATACCATTCCGCTACCTATACTTAAAGAACAAGCTAAATTGATAAAGAAGGATAAGGAGAAAGATATAGGTGATAAGAGACAACACTTATTTGCTCCCAACATCTCTTAGAAGATAGAAGAAGCTATTCAAAGTCAAAACATATGGAAAACAGCATCTGGTTATGGGAGCTGGGATGTTAATTGTTCTGACAGCTGAAATTTGTCTCCAGAAATCTCATGAAGCCAGCTGGTATTGTAGAGTTTTCTCTGGCTCATATTGTGACTCTTACAAGTTTCTGGAGACTTCTAGTCTCAGGGTGATCATCTTGTAGGAGCAGCTGCTGCTTAAAGATTTTCATTTCTGTATCAGCTGGAATCAGGAAATACATTGTTTGTCGTCTTGGATTTGCTTTTGTAACATAAAGAAACCTAAGGTGGCTTTGGGTGCACTTCCCTGAATTTCAACTTAACAAAACCTTGTGGAACTTAGCAAAGAGGTTCTAATATTGTCCTGTTTACAGTTCTTGTGTACGTGGTGTGGAGAAAAATTCAGTAACTATGGGTAGTAAGGTTGCTTTTGAGAGGTGTTCTGAGGTTCCATTTTGAATCTGAATTTCCTGAATCAGAAAAATGTGGGCTGGCAAACTCAGTAAGAGCAATAACTCTAGAGAGATAATTACAAGAGTTTGTTTCTGAATGGGCTAGGAGTTGCCTAATAATAGCTCTTTTCTGCAGTTGTTTTAGTGCCTTTTTCTTTCAACCTTGAGCTGGAAATGTCAGAAATGTATATTGACACTTGTGCCCTGTCAGAGAGAATAAAGAATATGAGGTTGTTTAGAGAGCATACGAGTCTGTATTTAGAACAAGCTACTTACATGTTTCTGAGACAAAAGCATAAATAACTAATCATTTGATGATGCTATCAACAAGATGTTTTCTGCATGGCCCTGACATTTTTTAAGGGTGAAAATACCAACTTTTCTTATGCAAAAGTACAAACACATTTCCAGCACATAGACTTGATGTTATTTTCCAAGAAATGTCTGTTCCTCACCCTTGTGAAATATAATGAGCAGTAAAAGAAAAAAAAAGAAAAGAAGAAAACAACCCAAACTCACTCTATATAGATGTAGAAAGGAAAGGCTTGGACAAAGCTGTTAGAAGAGCAGTCTAATTAGTTTAGAGATGGTTTTGTTTTAGCTTTATTTTGCTAAGATTCAAGGTATTCAAAGTGATTGTTGTTTAACAGTAGCGTAACCTCTGGAGACTAGTTGAGCATTCTTGAAGTCTCCCCAAAAGAAGTGAATCCAAAAATCAAAACAAAATTAAAAAGAGGAAAAGTTTCTGAAACAGTGAATGTTTTAGAAAATCCACTGAGTTATTCATATGCTGCTAACAATAGAAAGAACTCAAAAGGCAGGACCCAGAACAGCAGGTACAGAGTCTAATTAATGCATGTACTCTAAGGAGGTTTAACCCATAACATTCTGAATGTAAGTGGTACTGTTCCCACAGCAGGGCTGTTTCCAGCTATATACCTGACTTTGACTAGTGAATCGCAAGACACAAAAAAACTCCAGCTTCTACGTTCTTTCCTGCAAACAAGAAATCTTGAAGATTTCAAGCTAATTTTTTTTCCTGAGGCTGCAATGTAAAATGGGTAACATAATTATGTTGGATTTTTCTTTGAAGTAGTAGGTAGGTTGAAGTGAGTCAAGCTTAGAGATAACCAGGATTTTAACTCAAACTTGATGTAACCTTATGGAGTAGAAGCTGGAACCTACTTATTCTCATTCTCGCTTGAGTGATCTCTAGAGTTTGTTCATGATTTTCTCACCAGTGACAGAGCTCTGAAACACTGGGAACACTTGCTTGGTCCAGAAAACCACTTGATTATTATTTTCACTTTAATGTTTGTCTTTTCATATTTTAAAATCAAAAGTGTGCCCTAATTGTTTGGTGAATAGGGCCTGAAATTGTACACCACTCCTTTCAACATGAAATCCACAGGTATTAGGCAACAAATGAGAAATTGAAGGGAGGCTGGTCTGTTTAAATGCAAGTTTTCTACTGTAACCCAATGCATTAAATATTTGCAGACTTTATTAGGCACACCAGCACTCTCTGTGGTAGACAACTATCTTAACCAGTAATCTGAATTCTGATTTCTTTAATGGGGAGTCTATTCATTGGCCATTTCTTGTGTGTACGGAAATTAGACACCTGTTCTGAGGACAAAATGATCTGGATAGTTAGAATTGAAGAAACTTGAGCAGTGAGTCTTCTATTGACTTGGACTGGGATGATCAAAATTATCTCAGAAGTTTCAGGGTGAAATTTAAGCTGAAACATTGGCAGTTGTGAGAGAACAAGACCTGGTACACGGTATGTCAAATCAATGGTTCATTCTGCACCTTATTTTGAATGTACCAGTCAGCAAAGGATTGTTCAAAGCAACTTTGCAAGAAACTTTCAGTACCCCAGGAAAAAAAACATCGATGTGTGAATCAGAGCCCGAAACTGTTCCCCCATCCTGGGGAAGAAAGTTTGACAGATCAAAAGCTTTCCAGTTTTGCAGTGGTGTGGAGCAAGGTAACTGTGGTGTTACTCAAAAAACAGACATGAAGCCTTGGGGGTCTGCCAGTGACAATGTGCTCTCCTGTGTCAAAGCTCTGCACTCAGGACCCTGTTTGCCTGATCCACATTAGAGCTCAGACTACTGGCTGTCCTGGAATGAATGACTCTTGCTCTAGGCTCTTGTCAGAAACGGTATCATGGGGCTGAGAAATTTGGTGAACTATTTCGTTAAAAATTTCTATGAGAAATTCTGACTTTTAAAAACTGATGCCCTCATTAAAAAGCTACTAGCTATCAAAAAATCAGGGTGAAACCACTGCCTGTGTTGTTGAAACGCTTACATATACCGAAAGATGCTCAAGTCCCTGCTGTCTGCCTGGACACTGCTAAATATAATTGAACACTGCTTAGGCTGAGGACTGACTCTGATTTGGACTGTGCATATCAATGTCTCATTTTGAACTATCATAAATGCATTTTAAGCAAGCTAATAGTCTGTAAATATGGTTGACTTCTGCATTTGCATATTTGGCCTCTTAATTTATTTTTTAGTATTGGTTCATGGGTGTATATGAGTGGGTCTTCTGTATGCTTTTAACAGACAGAACCCTATCAAGTTATCTGTAGCAGGAATATTACAGCATCATAATAGTTAATCGAAAATAGCATAAGAGGAAAAAGAAAATTAGCATTCCACACAGCAGGGCATTTCGGATGTTAATCTGCCTCGCAATATAATTGACAGGGAAGCTGATATCTGGGAAGATTTTTATTCCTATCTTTTTCTCTAAACAGTTAGTGTTCAGTTGTTGTGCAGCAGGGGAGATGGAGAAAAAGAAAGTTCTAGCCAAGTGAATGTTCTTTACCAGCAAAGATGTTAACTTTTGTCAGAAGGTAGTTAATCACTGAGAGAGAAACAGATGAAGAAATTGGATAAAACATTTCCAGTTCCAAAAGTCTTTATTGATTGTGTCTCCCTCAAGAAAATTCAGCTCAATCTCTGAAACCCTCAAGTGATTAAACCTTGGGCAGTCCACTGTAGACAGAGCAAATGAGAATTGTTTCAAAACCAGACATGTAGAGCTAGGATAGTTAAAGCAAAAAAAGATTTCTTTTTCACTTGAAATCCTAGCTGGGAGTCATAACCTGAGATGTTGATTTTAAGGCAAGAGTTTTCTTAAGTACCATGATCTTTCTCTATATAAGAGAACTCAGAATTTTGAAGCAATGAACTTTTCTATTTTCAGAGAAGGAGCTCTCTTAAAACACAAACCTAGAGTCTGGAAAATGGGGAACAGATCTCTGGTCCACCACAGATAACCCATATATATTGGTCTGATTTTTTCAAAGGTAATTAGGGCACAGAGGAACTGAGACATCACTAAATGTGATGCTTAGACCTGTGACCAGTTGAGAGTTCCTATTTTTTTCCCAGTGATGTGAACTTTTTGCTCTCACAGCTCCTCTAGAAGACTGTGGCTCTTCTTAAGTTGGAGCATGACCACGAGCCTGTGTCCCAAGGTATGCAACATTACTAGAGCCTCCTCCATTTTCAGGACACAGCATGAAGCTCTTGTAGAGCTGTGCTTGGATTGCAGTTTGCTCGCTGAAAGTCCATTTACTCCAAGGGGAGTAAAGCCCTTGGTTTCTCTGCTTTGGGGTTTTAGGGTGTGAGGTACACTACAGATGGTAGTGGAAAAGGTCCCACAGTAGTAGACACTATGAGATAATCCATGCTCTTTCTTCTGTTACAGAAGACCATCTTGTTCACTAGTTCATGTGCTATGCAGAATTCTAACATAAAACACCACAGGAAGGCCAGTTAAGGAAATCCTTACTGTTAGCTAATATATTTGTAACCAAAAGCAAGAAGGTATTTGACTCAAAGAAGAAAAACCAACAAAAACTTGACAGCCTTGTGAAAGTTTTATCTTTTTTTGGGCAATGATTCTGATTTTAGTTACACTCACAAGTATTGGAAGGGCTGTAGTTTCAGAAGTTATCACCTGTCAGCTGAGCTGTGATAACTCGTTGAGTGCATACGCTACAGTCACAAAAGTTTGTGAATCAAAAATTGGCTTAGATCACTCGAGCCAGCCTTCTCAATGCCTAGGGTTATCCCAACTGTTCCAGATTATTGTGGCTGAGATGAGCATCTGAGCCAAGGATTCTTCCAAGAGAGGCAATGGATTATGGTTCAAATCAACAACGTAATTTCACCACTTTGTTCCAGCCCCCCTGCCATAGACAGGGACACCTTCTGCCAGACCAAGGCGCCAAGCCTCATCCAACCTGGCCTTGAATATTTCCAAAGATGGGCCATCAACAACTTCTTTGGGCAACCTGTTACAGCATCTCATCACCTTCACAGTAAAAAATTTCTTCCTAATATCTGATCCAAATCTACCCTCTTCAAGCTTTAAGCCATCTTCCCCCTTGTTCTGTCATTTCACAGCCACCTAAAAAGTCCCTCTCCAAACCTCTTGCAACTCCTCAGGTTAGATGTGCGCAGAGCTATCTTTTCTCCAAGCTGAACAAGCTCAACTCTCTCAACTTGTCTCCACAAGAGAGGTGCCCCAGGCCCTCTAATCATCTTTATGGCCTCCTCTGGACTCTCCTCAACAGCCCCCTATCCTTCTTAGTTTGATGACTCCAGAGATGAAAGCAGTACTCCAAGTGGGCTCTCACAAGTGCAGTCTAGAGGGGAAAATCACCTCCCTCAGCCTGCTACCACAGTCCTTTTTCTGCAGCCCAGGACACAGTTGGCTTTCTGGGCTGTCAGTGTGCCCAGACTGACATCAAACAACATTTCCAAGTCCTTCTTGGCAGGGCTTCTCTCAATGTATTCTCTGCCCAGTCTGTATTTGTGCTTAGGTTTGTCCCAAAATGGATAAAACACTTTGCACTTGGTCTGGTTGGACTTCTCAAGTTTTGCACAGGGCAACCTCTCAGCCTGTCAATATCCCTCTGGATGTCATCCCTTCCCTCCAGAACGTCGACTGCACCACAAACCAAGTTTCTTCTTGGTAAACCTGTTGAAGGTGCACTCAAACCCAGTATCCATGTTGCCAACAAAGGTGTTTAACAGAACCAGTCCAAACACCAGATCCTGAGGAACAGGAACACCACTTGTCATTGCTCTCCACTTGGACATTGAGCCATTGGCAGCAATCCTTTGGGTGTGGCCATCCAGCCAATTCCACTGGCCCACCCCTGAAATCCATTTTAGAGAAAAGGATGTTGTGTGAGACAATGCCAAATGCTGTGCACAAATCCAGGTAGATGGTGCCAGTTGCTTTTTCCTTTTCCACCAGTGCTACCTGTTGTAGACAGCCACAAGTCTGTCAGGCACCATTTGCCATTTGTGCAGCCGTGTTGACCATCACCAAGCACATCCTGATTTTCCACATAGCATGTTGTTCAGGAGGGTGTGTTCCACAGTCTTGCCCAACACAGCCTGCAGTTCCCTGAGGCTTGCCTGCTTTTAAAATAGGGATTTTTTCCTCTTTTCCAAACAGTAGGTACTTTGCGGGTCTGTCAATCCCAAATATGATGGACAGTGGCTTAACCACTTCACCTGCCCGTTCCCTCTGGATCCATGGATTCATCTCATCAGGTTCCATGGACCTGTACATCTTCAGGTTCCTTAGATGGTCTCAAACCTGATCTTCTGCTAAAGTGGGTTGTTTTTCATTCTGCCAGTCCCTGCCTTTGCCTTCTTCAGCTCAGGCTGTGTGCCTGGCTCTCAGTTTTCAGAATCATTCTGTTCATTTCACAGTGTGTCTCCTGATAGTTTTGCCTCCTAGGCTTGCGCAAAATCTTCTGGAGACTTACTGTGAAGTTGAAGTTGCCATAACCACAATCATTATCCATCTGTATCTCATACAATTATTATTTACACTACTGAATTCTCTGGAGACAAAATTAAAATAGACCTTTTGTAATTTTTTTTTCCATCTCAAGCTTTTGTTTTTGTTTCCCACCATCTCTTTAACAATCCTTTTTCCCGGGAGACAACTTGATATGTCCTCATGCTTCCAAGAGACTGTAGTTCAATAGGTTAGAGTTAATTGGCAGGTGGGAGTTTCCAGATGTTTACATGCTTGCTCAAAAAGCTGTCCACTGGTAGTGAATGAACAGCTGGAAAGACACAATCCAAACAAAGCATCATTTAGCTGATTGACGTATGTCTGGAATGCATAGCATGTTTGAGAGAAATGGAATTGAAATTAGGAACAGTTTGGAGCAAATCCTTCAATTATTAGTCAATTAGAATTTTTGTTCAAATTCAGATATAATTCACAAGCACTGTACTGACTCAGTCATTACCACCCGTAGAAGTGGAGGACAGACATAATGCATTGCCCTCACACTATCTTTACTTAAGAGATGTGTTGAGAAATGTTCATTATACTGATGAGCATGGGCAATTCAAAGGGGATGGATGGCGTAAATGATTTGTAATGGAATATGAAGCCTTTCACCCAGAAATCCTGCTAACACCTGGACCAAACAGTTGATGGCCAGTGAGCAGTTAAGTGGAGCTATTTAAGCATTTGCTATGAAAAACTTTTTTTTTTCCAGTGAAATAAGTAGTTCTGTACACAATCATAAGGTTCAGCAGGGAAAATTGTTCTGAAATTGAGTTCCATCTGGCAAATCAAAATGAAAAAAAAAAAAAAAATCAAAAACCCAAAGCAAACCAAACCACAATTTTTTTTGCCATTTTCTTTTCTCTGCAAAAAAACCCAACATAGTTAATCCATATGACATTATTTCAAGATTCAGTGGTTTAGGGTGCTGTACTCCATAGTGTTAACCTGCGTGTTCAATGCTGTGTTCTCCAGGAAGGAAGAGCCCTTTGGAGAGGTCATATGGAGGCACATTGAAAGAGGTAGCCTAGGAAAAGTAACACCTGAAAGAAGTTTTACAGTTTTCATCCATTAAACACCACGGTACAAAGTAGAGATCAATTTTGATGTTTCAGGGAGGTGAGCAGGGTGGTGCCAGAAAGAGTACTGCCTTTTATCCTAATGCACAAGAAATTCTTGCAAGATGGAATAATAGATGCATATTGTTTTATAAGAGGCCACATGCTTTTGAAAAATACTATTTTAGCTGATGGCTAATGCTGCATATGTGCCTTACAAAGCAATCTTGTGGTAAGGAAAGGGAAGACAAAAAAAACCCTGAACTGTCCTTTTCAAGTTGAGGTTTGAGGCCTGCTATGAGCAGTAATCTCTACTTTATTTCATTTGGCCACTGCTGGGATGGAACTTCTTAGTGTCTCTACGCAACCAAGTCTTACTTAAAATAAATGAGATGTTATTTTTCATAAAGATATTACTTTTTGCCCAACACATGTAGGCTAGATTGTAATTCGTGTGAATGATATATGTATGAAAAGGGAAAAAGAAACACTGCCACAGAGCATTTTTTTTGTCCTTGGAAAACAGGAGGGATTTTTTTTTCCGATCATATGAGAGGGCAGTTTTATTTTCCACTTCAAAATGTTTTTGTCCATAACACTGTGTTTGGTAACATCAGTGATAATTGGATGCATTCTAAGTACTGTTTTGGGGAGTTTGGCGCTTCTACCACTTTTTACAACAGGTTTGGAGAGGACTTAATGGAGGTTTCTCCCTGGTGAGAACTTGCCTCCACGCACACACTTAGTGTGGATCTTGGACAGAAAATTTGCACCTTCAGAGAAGAGTCGTCTTCTGCTTACTCGGTCTGAATTACAGTCATGGTACAGTAGGAGCTGCAGGACATTGTTACCCTGAACTGTCATCATGGCAATCACAATGAGGAGAAAAACATAGCTATCATTATGAGAGCTTTACACTGCATAGTTTATCTCTATAACAGTGTGCTATGATGTGCCTAATTAGACTGTATCAGCTGCTCCACGTCTGCTACTAAAGGGAGACTTTCTTATTGTGTCTAGTAAACAGGGAGCTCTCAGCCTGTGATTTAGCACTGAAATTAAATTTAAGCATAATTTCCCATTTGATTATCAGGCTATGGGTGACTTTTAAGGATCCTTTTCAATCCATTACTTCTGCTAGCTGTTAACTCTCTGCCACGATTTCTTCCTCTTCTTTGGTAGATACAGACTAACTGAAAACTCATCCATTTAAAGTTAGAGGGGAACAAATCAAAATAATTCCAAGTGTGCAAACTTTTGATGATGTTCAGTCTCCTTTTTTGATTGTCACCTTCTGCTTCTGAGTCTCAATTATGGAGACATAATAAATTGGCTTGAATAAACTGAAAGTAACAAGACATCCAGAAAGTAATACAGGATAAGAGATAGTGAAAAAATTGTTCTTTTTCTTCTTTTTCATGCCATATCATAGTTTCACTGTGAGAGGAGTAAGGTGACTTTCACAAGACAATCTTTGAGAAAAAATATGCATATTTATAGAAAAAAAAATCTATTTTCTTGTATATATTAATCTATTAAAAGCATGTAAAAATAAATGTATTTCTTCAGTAACATTATCTAAGGGAATAATTTGGATTAAACAGTGAACATTGCATGGACACATCCAAAACAGTGAACATTGCTCACAGTGGCAATCAAAGCTGAAAAAAGTTTACAGTCTGCTGTTTACTCACTTGCCATGTACTTTATATATGCTTGGGGAAAGGGTGGGTGGGTCAAGATGAGGTTATGGGACATGTTTGTTTCTTTGGTAGTCTCTCTGTACTTGTGCTGGTCCTGAAAGACACTCTCAGTTTGAGGCACATGCTGCCTGAACCTTGAAAACTATGATGCCTCCATTTCAAGGAGCTGGAGACATTCTGTAGTAATTTCAGAGAAAATGTCTTCTGCATAACAAGCACCTTTTTTTTTGCTGCAGGAACTGGCAGGTTTTCAGTATACTGCAGTAAGAAGAAATAATTTGATCACATCACAACAGGAGTAAGATATTGCAACATCAACCAGTTTTACCAGAAGGGAAGCATGGAGGTGGGGAAAGAAGGAAAAGCAGGGCTCTACCCTGACAGGGCTTTAGCCTTTGCAGTGGTTAAGACAACTTTTTGGAAGAATCAAGGATATAACCCATTGGTGTATCCCTTAAGTTCAAATGATCTGTGGGTCAGGGATGTTTTGGAGTCACTGTTTGGGCTTTGGCATGATTGTGTGGCGTGATACACGACTGGAAGTCAGAGAGTCCTTGCAGCAGCCGGTGCAGGGTGGTGACTTTCTGGTGTGATGCAAAAAGAGCAACAAGTTTTTGGTGCAGGTCAGGCTAAACAATAGAAATATTCCTCTGCAGTGGGAAGTTCCAAGTCCTTGTATGCCCTTTTCTTAAAGTACTTGGTACAAAAGAAAGGCATGAGACCTTTCAGCATATGGCAGCACTTGTTCCCAGGGTTGCTGCTGGAGCAGGACTGGGATCTCATGCCCCACCTTGCCATCATGTGGAACTTTTGAGATCCTTAATCCTGTGCAGACTTCTGTATCTGACACTTAAGCATGTGTTGAAGGAAAAATAAGCACTCACAGGTACACTGTTGCTCACTTTCCACCAGAGCTCAGAGGAAGTTATGATAGCTTCATTTCTTGACTCTTTACTAGTGACATACTAAGGAGAGAATTTTATGATTGATTTACTGGGAATGGGATGATGACAGGAAAGTGGTTTTTTCTATGTCTCAATTTCAGGAGGATCTTCTTGGAAATACTGCTGTTACAGAGGATTTTCTTTTTCTTTGCAGGCTGTGCCTTCCTAACATACTGCGAAAGGGAGTCTGCTCTAAAGGCCCAGAGCGCACTGCATGAACAGAAGACACTGCCGGGGGTGAGTCCAGACTCATAACTTTTTTCCCTTTTTTTTCTTTTTTTTTCTTTTTTTTTTTTTTTTTTTTTTAAATCCAAAATGGGTTACATATGGTGTTCTCGTCTCAGATTTGGAGTCTCCGTTTGTTTGGATGATTCACTATTTGCATTGTGCTAATAAAATCAAGATACCACCAACCCACCCAAACAGTTTCCATGCACGAATCTAAAAGCTTTTTGCCATTATTGGAAGTCAGGAAAACAGTAATCAGCCAGTTATGGACTGGGTTCTACCAGTTTTACTCAGCTGAGGATGTGCTTTAGGATTCTGACCACTACAATGAAATGTTAGAAGTCCTCACCAGGTGCTTCCTCTCACTGTTTTTCTTCTCTGAAGCAAGGTTTGGCAGCAAGAAATCAAGAAACAGATCACATTATTGAGTTATCACAGAATGAAAACATATTCCTGATGACAAAGTGGTTTGACTCAGTTACTTTAGTATTCAAGCAGCTGTAGCAGATTGGAAAGGCGGTGAGACAAGGAGAAAAGAGAGAGAGGAAAGACGCACATGAGATAATGAGGAAAATTATTCACATGAGCAAGATCTAAGGTTCAGACAACACAAGCAGAACTAAAAATAGAATCAGCATTATGTGGGGAAGACCTGCCCTGCTGGAATGGGTTTCTAGTTAAGCAGCTACCCGGAGGAGGGAGAGAGACTATTTAGATTCAGCCAAAGGATGTGGATTGGGAACAGCCAAGTGCTCTTGTAGCTAGAATGGAGCTAGTTTCACAGTGACCAGGAATCTGTGATCACATAACTAAGAGTGGGCTTCTGCGGGTTCCAGGTTGCATCTAAACTGAGAGGAAATCTATCTAAAAATCTGTCTTTATTAGCTGGTGTTGAGTGATTGATTCGCGTGTTGCTTAACCTACCTTTCCACCAGATCTAAGACACAACCCTTGCTCTGTGTTCTGAGGAAAGTGTTGATTCTGCTCTGCTTGTTTCCATCATCCTGGGTCTATTTACCTATCTCTAAGCCACCTTGCCAGTATGGAGATGCCCACGCACTTGCTCATCTACATCTATCTTTGCTTAAAAGGCCATACCTTATGCAAATATATACATACTTCATTCCCTAAAAATATTTCTGTCAGCTGACAACTCCCTCTGAATTATTTTTTTTCCTAGAAACTCCTTAGCAGCAGATTGAAAGTAACTTCAGTCTTGTGGGGGGTTTTTCTTCCCCCTCCCCCTTCCAATGTTTTCTTTTTGCTTCTCTCTTTCCCAAATGATAAAACTGGATGTAAAAAAAATGAGAATATGTTGAATAAGGATGTTTCAGATAACATTTTAACTGAATTTTTCTGAAATATGCTAGAAATAAAATATCTATTTATCAAAACTACAGATGTGATGAATAGGGTGTTTTGTATTTGAAAAAGACTAATTGAAATTCCAGATTTTCCACTGAGACTGTTTGCTCTTCTCATTAGGAGCCAGACCATTCACTTGCACATGGAATTCTATCTTCTCTATGAGGTTAAAATCTCATCCTGAAATTGTATGATGGTATTATCTTCAAGAAGACAGTGGGTCAGTGAAATTTAGGACTCAGAGTTGGAGAGGGAGGGCAAGTGATTATTTAGGATTTTATTTTTTTTCCAAGTTCTTTCCAAGTCCACCATTCTTAATCTCAGTTTCTGTTTTAGACACTTCAAATCACAAAACCCTTAAACCCAAAACTGTTTTCTTGAACAGCAGCAAAAGTCAACCAGCTTTTGCT
This sequence comes from Ifrita kowaldi, assembly GCA_013398055.1. Classification (NCBI taxonomy): domain Eukaryota; kingdom Metazoa; phylum Chordata; class Aves; order Passeriformes; family Cinclosomatidae; genus Ifrita; species Ifrita kowaldi. Next base: position 842,866 of record VZRS01010586.1, on the reverse strand, counting down.
CTAGGATCAAGACTTCCTTCAAAGGCTGCACTGACTCATTCCAGACTATAAGGAAACAATTTCTTCCTTGCTTTGCGTAATTTCTGTTACATATACTCCATACTAGTCACACTGGCTCTAGAAGGTCTGAAAGGCTTTTTTTTTTTTTTTTCCCCCTTTTACAATTTCAGGAGACACATCAGGATCTGATTGAACTGGGAACAGTGAATCCTCTTTCTAAAAGAGCAACCAGGTTTCTTAGACATCTGAACACTGATTTTCCCATTCCTTTCCTTTCCTGTTCTACTTGTTTCAGGACAAAGGTTTACTTTCCACCAGCAAACCCTCTGCAGGCAGCTTTCTGCCAAGTTTCTGAACTCATCCTCTGAATGATGTCACTGTAGTTTATTTAAGGAAACCAGTCTTGTCTCTTGATAAACTATCATGCCTGGATACTGTTTTATGGTTCCTATCTGAGCAGAAGAGAATTATTTATGACTTACCTGACTGTTCTTGATAACATGCACCAAAAATATCAACCATAGTTCATCACCATAAAATAAGAAGCACTTTTAAGGTCAGGAGTCTAAGTCCTTATTCACATAATTTCACAAATGACATATATACAACATCTTCTCTTGACACTCCACTGTCTGTGACACAAACAGCACGACTGAGGAGGTATCAAAAACAATTAACAGGCATGGTATAGGAAAAAATAAATAGAACTAGACTAAGCCATTCTTCTCCATTCCCCAGTAAACTGCACATTTTCCTGCTCTTGCAATATTGCTGTTTATGTTCGTTTTATTATAAAACACAGAACTGACTAATTTTTAATAATATGCACATGAATGTTAATGTATGGAAATGGTGAGGCATGAAGAAGTTTTGTCCAGATTCAGATGCCTTGCCTCTCAGCTATGTATCACTTTGTTTTTACTGGAGTGGCTACATGCACATATTTTACAGTAATTACTTTCTGGATGTGCTTTGTAAGATGACAGAAATATGTTTCACATATTTCTATGTTATATGTAGGACATAAACTCATCTTGTGGAATAATCAAAAGACTTCCAAGCAGGTATGTGTTGATTAATAAAGTCTTTACGGCACTTTGTTTTTGGGTGGGAAGGAATCATGATAGATATTTTGAAGCAACTAGAATGGAATGTAAAACATAAAACTATCAGTTGGATCCTCTTCATCTGAATGAGTAAATTAGGTTCTTTTGGAGAGTTTGAAATTGTTTTGCCTGAAATGGAAGGTTAATGTAGCAGAGTGTATATGTATGTGTAAAGAGCACTTTGTGATTGTTGGACAATTCAAATTCTAGTGTTTACTTGTGATTGTTTATTTTACATATAATAGAGTGGCTGGATGATGAAGTATATTAGTTCTTTAATAATTTATAGAAATGCTTTGATGTTGCAGTAATTACATTAAAGGTCACATATCAAAGGTAATTTGGTTGAGCAGCTGTGATGGTTTCTCAGAAGCAATCAATATTGCTGTCCATGGCGCTGATTTCACCAAGGGGACTGCCAGATTAAAGGAGGCTTATTACCAGACAGACAGACACGGGGGAAATCAAGAACAGATTGGAGAGATGCACTATTCTTTTTCCTCACCTATAATTAACACTGTTCACCATAATCTGTGCTAATCCTTCATAGTGGGAAACCACCTTTTTTTTTCTTTTTTTTTTTTTTTCACCTAGCATTATAAAAAGTGAATTAAGGCAAAGAAGAGTAATTGGAGGAGCAGGAGAGAGAAAGTCGAGAAAGCAAAAGTTGATTCACCCCTGGGATATCTGATGCTGATATACCCCCCAATGACAAAATGCAATATCAAAAATACAGGCCATGATCCTGAGGAAAGCCAGGCAAGGGGGGGAAAACTGATCTGGACAATGACAGTGCAACGTATGGGAGAATTATCTGCCTGTAGAGTTTGTATAATATTATCTATTTGCCCCACAAAGCTCCACAGGAAATGAAATCGGGGAAATAAAATTATGTTTTAAGTGTAGTCATTTTGATTACAAATTATAGTGAAGCGAACTTTTTCTCCCCTTTCTTTTTTCTCTCTGAAGTGAATGGCAGAGGATAATGCTGAGAAATGTAATTACGCTATCAAGATCTACTTTTATTTATAGCACAAATAAACTGAGCTCTTGTATGATAAGCACAGCAGCATTTTTCTTCCCCTAGTTCTTTGTGGCTCTCTCAGGCAACAGGAGTGAACAGCCCATGTATACTTGGTTGGAGGCACTGTCTCTTTGCATAATGTTAAAACCTTCCTGTAAGACTTACAAAGAATAACTATGAAATTAAGTATGTACGAAACTGTTAACCTCAGCAATCTGCAGGGCTTGTTCAGCCTGGGAAATAGGCTGGGTTTTCTAACTGTATCTATTCCTCTTGAAAGAGACAGTGGTACCACTGGTATACTAAATTTCTCAGTGCGTAACATAATTAGTTTTCTCCCTATCTGTTCTGATATTCTTTGTCTCTTCTTGCCATCTAGGAAAAAATGCATTCTGTTTTATTCAACATATGCAAAAATATGCATCTTTAACATTAGAAGACAGGTGAGCTCATAAAACTCATATTAAACCCATTTTTTAAAGAAACAAAAAACCCCTATCTAACTACAGTTGCCCACCGTTAGGAAAAAAAAAAAAAAAGGTTTTTCCAACATTACTGGTCATACCTGACTTAAATTCATATATATATGTGAGGAAAGATGCCTGAGCACAGGGGAGGGGAGGGAGGGTGCCTTGCAAGGTCTGGCCTCTCTCAAGTCCTTGTAAAAAGGCTTAAATGTGACAAAAGTGTCATGTGGACTTCAGAAGTCCTGCACATATAGCATCGATTTCAGTGTTTAAGCAGACCTTGAAATTTTACCGTCTTCTTGTCTTTTTTTTTTTGTTGTTGTTGTTGTTTCAAAGCTTTTTCCAAAAGCTTGTTAGAAAACCATTAAACCACATATCACCCTGCATGCTGTGTTGTGCCAAAAATGGTATTATATTCCCACAACTTCCCATTTCAAAACTTTTTCTCTACTGATGTAAATTGCAATTTGGTCAGCAGTGGTAGGCTGGATGGGTTCCATTGATTAAAGTAGCCTGCTGAACACACAGCCTGCTCACCATGCCCTTTAGATTTTGAAAGAAAACACATTTAATTGTTCCCTTGGGAGAAACATGTCTGTTTTCTGAAGTTAAAAATGAAGATGAAAAGGAATAAAACCAGATTTGAGGTAAGAGACTTGGAAAAAAACAATAAAGAAAAACAAAAAGAAAAAAACCCAGTCCTTCAGAAATTCTCCAGAAATTCTCCCTTTAAATCTTTGGTTGTCAATGTCATGCTTAAAGCAATTTTTTTTTTTTTTCTTTTTTTTTACCCCTTGTTTCTTCCTTCAGAGTGACCAGCCAGTAAAAGGACTTTTGGATCTTGCTTTGGGTAAAGCAGGGGAGGGGAGAGGAAGGGGAAGCTATATGCACTTTCCATTCGCTAAAAACCCCTGTAGTTTGACAGTGCTGTTCTGTTCACCAGATGAGATGAAACACCTGGGTCCTATCTGCTTGGTAAACATTAAAGTTCCATTTCACTAGTTAAAGATTGGCTTCTGTATCCCTATAAGGCAGCCTCTAGAATACAAAGTAAACTCCCTCTCTGCTACCCAGTCCAAAGAGCTTTGCAGAGAAAGAATACGGTGCCAGCATCCTGACAGAACCAGCGTGTTGGATGCATGCTGTTATCTCAGCTGAGACTGGGGTATTCATCACCTTTGTGGTGGCTAACCAAGCTCAGCCTGAGATGCAAAATGGGAAAAAGGCTTCTCAGTAGTGCCTGAGATTTGGTGGCAATTGAAAAATGATTTGCAAAAAATTAAATTATAAAGATAGAATTGTCTCGTCTTTTTAATTTGACACCTTCTGGATCTCAAAGGATGATTTCCAAGTTATTCAACAAAAGCTTTTGCTGGACCTTCATTTGCTTTATGTGTTATTCAATGACAACTTTTCTCTCTGACGTGTCTGCCATAGGAGGATCAATCTAATTTTATGTACAACTGTAAAGATGAATGATAAGTAGAAAGGATTCAGGCAAGTACAAGCTGAATAAATTATAAAGGGCAAATGATGACAGGACTGGGGGTCCCAAGAGACAGTGATATGATAACAGAAACTAAAGACGAATTTATGATGGATGTAGTTAGCATGTACTGAGGCTGTTAATTCTTCAGGGTAGTTTTACAACTTCTTGTGATTGGAGCAATCAAAGTATTTCATTTTAAAGAGATGCTGTATATTTTCACTTGTCTGTTCTGCATATTTGTATGTATGTCCTCATTTACATGCATAGCAGTAAACTCCCATAGGCTAGTCAAGCTTACCTCCCATCAAAGGACCCCTGTTCTCCAAACCATAATGCCACTGTTTATGCATAAATAAATAGATAATGTGTAACAATTTGAGGGAAAAGCTGGATATCAGGGAAAAAAAAAGTTTCCATTTTCATGGAACACAGCAATCAAATTTTTTTAGACCCTGCAAGTAGCTGAACACCTCCAGCTACCTTCAAAGCCAAGCCTAGGGATTGAGTTAGCTCACAGATCCCTGATGAAAAATTATATATAACAAGTTTCAGGTAGGTCAAATTTTGGGCTTAAGCTGCTTTAAGAGCAGCTGATGCAGCATCATAAAGTTAGAAGCAAATCTGATCTCAGAGCAGTTCTTGATTGCATTTCATTCATACTCTTATTTCTAACTCTTGTTCCTTATTATTAAGGATATTTGCATGAAAATGATCTTTTTTCCTTCCTCTGAAGGGTTGTCTCTTGTCTGTGAGTAATGCTTACTCTGGCCTACATTTGTGAATACCATGGGCTGGATTCTGACTTCATTTACACAAGTGTAAATCAGCAATGATCTGATTGAGGTCAAGGGATTTATATGGCGTAGGAAAGAGCAGACTCAGCTATATTTGTCACTGCTGAAATGATGTCATCGTGAAAAGTACCATGGCTCTAAATGGGGAAACATATTTTTACCAAGAATCCTTACATGCGAGTACGTGATCTCACAAAACGCTGAGCATCCCTGACACCTGCTGGGCCTTTCCATAGCTCCCATGGCCTCTTTGCTAGAGAGAGGTCCCAGCTCCAACCTGTAGGGATTAAAGATGGTTGGTGTCTTGGTGTTTCAACAGTGTTAACTGTTAGATGCTGATCAACCCTGAGCATTTGGATTGCATCACCCTACTGATTCGGCAGTGATGGGATACACCCAGGAACAACTTGCAAGCAGTAAACCTTCAATCCTCATCCCATGTTCCCAGTCACAGAGAGACAGAGGAAGAGAACAGGCATCCTTTACCTTTTCCTTTTTTCAGTCATATGGATGATAGAGCGTGACACTGCGCAGCCCAGGAGTCATCGTTCACAGCATAACCTTTCCATAAACACCCACTTCCCATATTTGCACCACCAAACGTGGTGGTTGTGATCTGCGAGGCCAGTGTAAGTTCCTAGTAAAGCACTTAGTAGAAGATGCTGTGTAGTTATGTGATTTGGATTTCTCCCTGGGGTCGTATACCCACCTATACTATAGCTTTACCAGCTGTGCTACTCGTAGCCCACCTTGGTGCAAGCTGTCTGCCCAATGTTTTTCATGCTGTGTATTCATCCCTTAAAGTCCTTCAGATACTCAGTGACAATGAATTTTATTTTTTTTTTAAATGCAAAGGTTGAAGACCATGCACAAGAGTGATGGATCAGACGTATGACTGCCACCAAAATCATTACCTTTGAAACCCGCAGACCTGTGTCTTGATCTAATTTAATTTAAGTAGTCTATATAAAAACAGGAATGAAAACATGAAAACATGGACTTGAATGCTGTGGAGCAACTGCATTCCACGCCTGTAATTCCTGGCGGGTGATTCCACAGTAAGGACTTGAATCTTGCCTGAAACATTATTTCTGGTAGCGCTACTTATGCTATGTAGGTTAAGAACATCTATGCTTGTTGAAAACATTTCAGTTGCAGAGTAGACAGGCTGCCAGCCTTACCATGTGAAATCCATCCACTGGCTGCAGATCTTTTAAGAAAAGCTGTATTTCCTGCGTTAAATAATCTAAGAGCACGATTCGTGCATTAGACTTAAAACCGCTCTTTAAGTTAAGAACACCTTTTAAAGAACTATCTGAGCTGGAATGCTTTTGGGAGTGACAGAAACTGTCCCGTCTCTCCACTTACGGATAACTTCTGATAGGACTTGACATGATGTAACCCATTTAGCTCCCGTGTTTCCCTTCTGCTGCGCTCTGTCTCCGGCAGGGAGAAAGTGGTGGGGAGTGACTGACCATGAGATTGCACTATCAGTTGAGGCGGGCAGGTATCTGAAGTGACTTTGCTCTGTTGAGTAGCTGCAGTGAGAGACTTACAGTGGCACCGCATGTATGAGTTGCTGCACTTGGCAAGTTCCCAGCAATGTCAAATCTCTCTGATTAGTTTCTGTAAGCACAAGGACAAAATTAAGCCTAACCTATTTTTCAAAGAAGAAATGTGCATTTCCCATTTTTCTCTTTAATGGGAACTTCTTATATCTTGTGCCCCATACCTTTTCTCCCCTCCTCTTCCCACCACGTCACTCCTTTAAAAAGAAAAGCTTGTTAAAATACAATTTCTTGTAAAAACACGTACCTTCAAATTTCTTTGATTTTTGTAACATTTTTGACCTTGATATGCATTCATTTTCAGCACCAAATGAATCCTATGTTGCTAGAATGAAGTTGTTCTCTTACTTTCCCCTTAGGTATGGTAAACTACAATCCTAAAATCCTCTGCTACTTTCTAGTGCATATTTTCTTTGACATATTGCAAACAATGAGTGTTTCGATCACTGACTTTGTAGGCAGGTTTTGGCAGAGCAAGTTCTGTCCAGCTATAACTAATCCATTCCAAGCCCAGGTTGTTCCTTCAAACAGATGGAGAAAATTTATTTTTCTCTTGTTCTTAGGATGGCTCAGTAATTTCTATGCTACTATATTGACTTTGCACGGTAAATATGTAACTGATAAGACATGCTGGTGTGAGTTTCTGATTTCATTTACAGCTTTGATCAGTGGAAGAGCACTTTGTTTTCAAGGTGGTAAAACTGGAATCAGTTTTTCTTGGTCTTTTTATTTATGGCTAGCTTTCTGTCAAGATCTTCCTTTGTAAACATTTGAGATGTTGCTTCTGTCTTTTAGGTGATTTTGTAGTGTCCTTTCTCAATGAAGTCACTCTAATGTCTCCTGTCTGGCCAAGCATCATTTTCTCCTTTTCTCCCACATCCCATCTCATCCTGCACGTCTGTCCTTGCCATCTCTTATCTCCTTTGTAGATTTGCTGGAAACATTACCCTGTGTTCCCGTAATGCCTGCTTGCTGAAATGAGTTGAGATTACAGCTGCTGAGGAGGAACACTGTGCTTCCCAACTACTTCTGTCTGGGAGAGCACATATTTTTCTCCAGACAAAAGGAGAGTGAACGTGAACACTTCAGCTTAGTGAATGTTTCCACGTTTTGTGACACCCCACATATATGGATTGCAGAGCTGGCTTGTCCTAAATCTGATGTCTCTTGAAATTATGAGGCTTAGTGCGTATGAGCTTTTCAGTGTATCTTCATGTTGCCCAAGAGAAACAAGGCAGCCAGGAGATGGTTGTACATGCTGTGTTCTCTTGTCTGTTCTTCCTCAGAGCAACTGGGGAGAGCCTGGGGATTGATTTCTGTGTCTGTGCTTGTCCTGCACAGGGATAGGGGGTGGGAACAGGGGCTGAACCTTTCGAACCTTTCAGCGTACCTGTTTTGTTGGTAGCAGCCTGCTGCTCCCACCTTGTTATTTTTTCTACCACTGTATTTTCACATTGCTTGACATGACTCATGCTTTCACCTGGGATGGCAGAGGCTGAGACACTCCTGGGAAAGTTGGGCATGTGTTGCTGGCATTCAACAAGCACAGAACTTCTGAGAGGAGCCTGAGAAAATGCTGATATTTGAAGGCTTTGTATGGCTTTTTTTTTTTTTGGAAGTACAGGCTCTACAAATGTGGATACACTACAAAGAGCACAGATGTGACACCCTTCAAAGACAGCATCTCATGTCTCAGTGGAGGTCCCAAATTTATGAATATTGATATGTGTTTCTCTTTCATTTTTAGTCTATTAAGCCTTAAACCTTTTCCACCAGCACTCTGAACTCAACCTGCCACAGCACAATGATAATGCCTCTAAAGTGAGCCTGTCCAAACTAATTTCGTTGTCCTTGTTGAGGGAAGTGCAACAATTAAGCAGACAGCACAAATGAGTCCAGATAAATCGAGTATTTACAATTATTTCAGTTTGGATAATCTAATGTGATATTCATTGTTCAGCTAAGAATTATGTTTCCAGTGAGGAGGGGCTGTCATCCAGTACTCTTGTTGGCTGGATGTAAATTCAGAGTAACTCCATGGGTTCTTGCAGAGTTTAAGCTTCTTTACATCAGTGCAGCTCAAATGAGAATCTCGTCCTCTTTCTTTACATGCCCTATAAAGCTGAGTCCCTTCAGCTGTGCTTGCAGTTTAGAGATACAGCCAGGAGAGCTGGAAGGTCATTTTTTTCCTTTTTTTTTTTTTTCCCTGAGCTGGGGTTGTGTTGTTGAACTCTCTCACTTTAGGGAATCCAGCTTTTTCTGAGCATCTCTTCCTTCTCCAGCACTGAAATACTGACTGACAACTTGAGTTACCCTCCAGATCTGGCATTGCTGCTGACTTTCTGAATAGCACTGCAATCAGATCTCCTCATTACCAATGCCTCTCTTCCTTGTATTAACACCTTGTGGCTGTGCCCTGCCTTTTCACTAATTCCAGCTGAAAACTCATAACAATCCCAGTTGAAAGGCAAGGGATTTATACCAGCATATCTACGCTAAAAGGCAGATTGCCGTTACTTTCTGCTTCATTTCTTTGCAGGATGCATTGCTTCTCATTCCCTCCTCCCAGTCCCCCCCTCTGCTCAAGCAGAGCACACTGTGTTGCTGGGCAATTTTCACCAACTTAATCACATTTGGGCCCAGTGTTTTTCCTGCAGACCCTGGAGTGTGCAATGCTTAGGCCTTGGTTATTAGTTTACACAATAAATGAAGCCCATTAGAAGAGGATAATCAGGGCTTGGAGAAGGCCACCTCACTCGTTATCTGAGGAGGTTATGTTAAGCCTCTGTAGTTATTAATCATACTTTCCCATGCAGATAGCTGAAGATTAAGAGTCACATTTATCCTCTTTGCTCCTCATTCTTTCGCACTGATGTGCAAACGCTCTTTATAATCGTTGTTATTATGGTTATTCATAGCCCATCCAGTCAGCCAGGACTGCTCCTGAGATGTCGCTTGAAGTCTTGCACCTATCTGTGGTGGCCTGATGATACAGATCAGAGCCACTGGAGGTCTCTCCATTTGAAACTCGGAAAACATCCTTGAGAGTCCTAGAAAGTCTCTGCTAGCTGTTATTGAATTGCAGTATCTTGTCCAGAGGCCAAGAGAATTCTGAACAGAAGCCGACACCATTACAAGAGCCAAGTTTAACAGCAACACTCTTGATTTTACTTGCTTTGCTCTTTAATACCAGCTCTAACCTTGAACTTTGACTAAGATGATACACTGCCTTGTGGCTTTTTGAAATCTAGCCTAATGCCCTTTTAATCGAAGTGAATGATCCTTTTTCCCTACTTCATTTTTAAAGCACTTAAATCAACTTGGATAAAATCAGAGCTGTACCAAGTGGACTCAACATTGTTAAGAAGGAAAAGAAAAGTTTAAAAATGAAAGCTATTACTCCATCACGGAATATTTTTCCCCTAGAAATATGTTTAGGTTTTTATCACTCTCTTTCTGATATCCCGTGTGCACATGCACACACACGCACATACACACACAAAACAACTCCCCAGAAAAACTTGTTTAAAACCCAAGCGGTTGGAGCACTTTCTCCAATGACTCTACTCACGGAGCATTTGCTTCAATAAAATTAAATTTAAGACAGCAGTTAACAATTAACACCATTCAGCATTTAGAGCCTGCACAATCATCCAGTCATAGATCAATCAACGTACAACTACTTCCAACTGCTTGCACACCAATTCCTTTCCTTTGTGTCCCCTACCAGTTTTACAGAAGCTGTCCTCCAATTTTTTTTCTTGTTCCACTCAAAGAAAATGGTTTTTCTGTGAGTGGGCTTAGTTTCTGAAGCAGTAACCATGCCAGTGACATGCAGAAATCCTAAATCAGGGAGACCATAGTATCGATCATGCAAATTTAAAATCACCCATTTGTCCAGTTGCTAAAACCTGGATTTGCTCTTTGAACCTGGATTTGCTCTTTGAACCTGGAGTGTGAGTTACCATATATGTTTTTCCATCCTAAAATTAATTCTCAACCTGTGAGGAAAGGCAAATTTCCAGAAGGAACACTTCACAACATTTCTCCTTTGACTGAAGCAAATAAAACTCCAAACCCTCATTTCTCCTTAAGAAGTCTATCTCCTCCCCAAATGCTGTGCTTATATACCAATTCTGCATATCTAGAGGAAATCAGCACCGCTGTATTGACTTAGAGGTCCACTAGCCTCTGTCATCTCATGATCTGGCTTCTCCTTTTTTCCCTTTTTTTTTTTCTTCTTTTGTACTTTTGTCTTCGCCTAGACAGTGTGCTTGATAGTGCATAAGACCCTTGCTAGGGCCTCATGGTTTTTTTTTTCTGGTTGGCTTATGGTTTGGGGGTAGGCTTGTCTGTTCGTGGGGTGTACTTTTTTATTATTATATATTTTTTTTTAAATGAAAGTATTTTCTCCAGAAAATGTCAATTCAAGACCTTTTCATTTGAGGGATCATAGTGGATTTGGTCATGCATTTATGTGAGACTGAGTTTTGGATCTGATAGAAAATTCTTGCTTAAATGAAAAGGCCAGAAAAGCAGAAATCAACCCAAACAGGCAGGCATGACATTTGCTTGACATACGTAGCTTCCCTGATATAAATCCCTGCATTACCTAATTCAAACTAAGAAGTGAACAGACTCTGGCTTTTCTCTGCCCTCCCCAGCTAAATTTCCTACTCACCTGATCCTTGGCTATTTGAAGATATTTGCGTACGGGTTTCCTTTATTTTCTCCTCTTCGCCCTCTATTTTTACAGAAATTGCTCCGTCATTTTCTAGAAATACTAAGGATGTTTTTGAGCGGATGAATATTTTGTTGAGGGTCATCGATGCAGAATACCAGACCTGGCTGATTTTAAGATGAATATATAGGTTTTTGCCTTGCAGTGATGAGAGGGGACCAGGCACACAGATGGGGTTTGCTGCACATGCCCTCAGGATCCATTAAGATGTCGGCAGCCCCTCAGTTGTCTCTGGTCTCCTTTGTCCTCCATGAGGCTGTCAGAAAGTGAACAGAGAAAACACCTATGATAAAAAGAAGTTTTGAGGGCTGAACCAGAACCGGGGTTTCCAAACTCTAGATCCAATACTTGCCTACATTACAGAAGTCAATGAACCCACCTTTGCCTTGGTATTCTACTTATAAAATGGAGCTAATTAACCTTCCCCCGGTGTTATCTCTTTGATTAGTAGACATTTAGAGTCCTCCAAAGAAGGTTTTTGCCTTTCATATGAATCTGTGTTTGTGTACAGTGCTTAGCAGTGACAGCTCCTGCTTTTGACTACAGTGTCCTAGACACTCCTGTGATGCTGACAAAGGATGATAACTGTTGGGAGGGAAAAGCTTTCCTCCAATACAAGTTGATGGCTCAGGATGATTCTTGCCTTTCAGAAGGGGGTTGCCCTTCTCTTTCTCTTCCCTTTCTCATGATTGACCTGAAAATAAATAAGGAAGGAATGACATTCTTACTATTGCTTTATTTCTCTATTTTTTTTTAAAAGAAAGGAGAATTTCCCTTAGACTCATGCTGTACTTGTTCATACTGTATTTGACATCTGTAATAAAATTTGGGTCAGATACAGCTGTTGATAAAAAAGAGGCATCCTACAAACAGCCCTGTGCTTGCATTAGGGTCATGTCAAGAAAAATAGAGACTATTGTCACTGCAGCGAACCTCTGCATCGTATTAAGTATTCCTCACTTCTCTCCTCTCTGCTTCTCTCCAAGACATAATACAAGATGCCTATCATGTTCCACCACATCTCACCAAAAGGCATGGAAAGGGGAGATGGTTAGCAGGGAGCAAAACTCCGCCAGGCTGCTCCAGCATCCATGAGCACAGGGAAAAGTGGAGCATCCATTGTGTTGTCTGATCATACGTCTCCTCTCCACTTTTGTGGGTGAGGATTGCAGGGGAAAAGTGCTTTTGTCAAGGGGAATTTCAAGTTCTTCTTGTCATTCTTAAGCAGAAGGTGTATGTTGGGTTGTTTTTTTCGTGGGAATGAATCATGGCCTGTAGACAGATGAGGGAATCACACGTTGGCATATGAAAAAGATGATCCTAGGCAACTTCCTTTCAGTGTTTTTTGCTTAAGGTCTCCCATGCTGCTTACATGTGTACAAACTTCAGACACCTGTAAGTAAAAAATGTTCTATCTGCTTTGTCTTAGCAATGAGATTTCTTGCTACAGTTCTACACTGTCCACCAACACCACAAAAATTCATGTGCTATCACAGACCTGCGCCTGCCTTTGACCTGTTCACATCCAGAGATAGCCCTTGGCCTTAATTGCCTCATACATCCTGCCCTAATAGTTCTGGATCAGCACCCACAGCAGTGTAGTGGCTCAGGAGTACCTTTGTATAACCATCTCTCTGTTTATCAGCACGTTTGTAGTGCTCAAGAATACTTTCACCACTGAGCCTCAGTCAAACCTCTTCCAATTCTGGTGAGATAATGGGAAACAAGGAGGAAGAGAGACTGATTTCATTTCACTCATATCTCATAAAACACTTAGAAGACAAGTCATGTAGGTAAAGGAATTATTTGCTCTGAATTTAATGCCCAAAGTTGCTCTGATGTGCTTTGGCTGGACCTTTTCTGTTCCTGAATAGTAAATGCTTTCTGGGGTAAACAGTGAAATCTAGTTTCCCCAATAAGTGCAACACCCAGCTCTCCTCTGTACAAACCCACTTTCACTTGACCAATACCTCAATAATTCTGTGTCACCTGCATTGGCACCTCACACCTGCACTTTCCTTTCTGTCTCTCCTTTCCCTTCTTTTTCCAAAGCCTAGTGACACCCTTTGCTATATTTTAGGTGCTAGCATAGATCAAAGTCCTCTCAGGATCAAACAACGTGCTGCATACAATCCTTACGGTTACAAACAAGGTCTTTCACTGACAGAAACACGTTTCTGTGCTGAATTTTCAGCAGCCTATCAGACTTGATTCAAGGGTAGCTTTTGATTTCACAAGGAAACCTCTCCTGCCCTTCCCTCCAGTTCCTCAGACAGAGGGGGAGGGGAAAAAAAAGCCACTCAGTTTGCCTGGAAGAAAAGGGAGAAGGGCTTTCTTGAAACTTTGCTTTATTTGTTGTATCAAGTAGCAGACAGAGACCTTTAATGAAGGATGAATGTATCTAATGTAAGAAGCAAGAAAGAGAGAGGACTGAGACACTTGCCTGAGTGTTTCTTACAGCATTCTGATGGTATTTTTTAATATCTTGTACTCCTCACTTCCCAATAAGGTTCTTCCTGTTCAAATATCCCTTCAATACAACCTTTGATGTTTGAAGTGACAGGTGGGTCCAGAGCATGTTTTGAAAGTTGGATAAATGGCTTTCAATACAGGATACTAGTTACTATGAGCAACTATTTCCTGTGAGTCCTGTCTTTGTACAGCTTCAAGAAAACCTTCAAAGGAGATGAAGTGAAAATATAAGTATTAATGTACAGTTTTCTGACTAGCTTGTATCTTTTGTATTCTATCTCTTGGGGCTTCTGAAAAGCTTTCTGAGAATTAAAGTGACGTAGATGCTGTAAATTGAATGCAAATACTAATTTTGCAAATCCCATTTGCAGAGGTTCACTTTAGTTTCCACTACTCCGAGAACACTCTTTGCTGCAAAACTCGGGTTTTTGTTGTGTCTTATTTTTCAGATCATTTGATAAAAATCCCTTTTAAGTTATTTTCAAAAGACAATTTTGCTTGGACTTTGGAAAAAAATTCCAAAAACATATTTTCTTTGCCACTTTCTATACAGTCAGAAAAATGGAAAAGTAAGGAATGTAAACAATAAGTAATACTCCTCTCCACATTAATGGAAGAAAAAAAATCTATATTTTTGCTAGGGAAAATAATTGCTGATTAATATTTCTGAACCAATAATCCTCATACTCCATAATTCACATTCTATTATTAAAAAATCAATCAGTATAAAGCTCTTTTTAATAATTAAGTTCAGGAATGTTACTGTTTACTCATAGTGTTACTGGGTTTGGAATTGTTCTGGTTCATCCTGAATCACAGAGATGAAAAAAAGCACTTACTTATAAGTGGCATGATGAAACATATTGTCTTCAAGAAGAAAATTAGAAATCCTCCCTTGATGCCCACTTCATCAGGGTCTGTTTATTTGCCGGGAGAGTCTTAGTTTCATTCCTAGCTGATATTTCTTCTCTAATTTTGAACATCCACTCTTCTTAAGGTACAAGTAGCTGGCTCACAGGTCCTCAGATGATGTGAAAAATGTAGATGATAGGCTCCGAAAAACTGTTTGTCAGGAAGCAAGAACACGAACCCACATCAGCCTGTGATTACCCATTATGGGATCACACACTCACTGGCTTCCCTCGGTGGCCTCTCTTCTAGAGTGCATAGAGGGTAAATAGCTGTTAATTTCCTCGCTACATAGAGAGCATTTTCTGCCTTGTCTGAAGAGAGGAGGTGCTGGTTTCCCCCTGAAGAGTTTCTTTCTTTATTGGTTTGGATGAGACAAGCAGGAGAGAAAGTCCTCTATCACCACGTACTCAAGTGAGATGCAGTGTGCCTTTCCCTCCCACTGTTAATTCCTTCAAATTCTTTCCTTACAAAGTCAAGTAATGTTTTTTCCTAAGAAATATCCCTGTGGGTCATTACAGACAGCTGATGTGGTAACTCAGATCCATGAGCAGCTTCACAGAATTAAAAAAAAAAAAAATCAGTAAAATAATTATGAATTCACAAATTGGAGTGAAAGTTCAAATCTCCACAAGGCATGAAATGGTTACACAAAACAAATCATAGGGTGTACATATGCACTTTAATATGAGGAAATGTGAGCAATACATGGGAGGCATAGAGAGAACTGATGTGGACTCCAACAAGTTTATTGAAAATCTAAACTTCAATCCATTCCAAGTGTGATTCTCCACCTCTGGATCATAATTTCACCTCCTTGCCTACCTCAAAGAAATAAATTCAAAAGGAAACCTAGGAAAACAGTTTTATGGGAAACATGGTATGGTTAAATGGATTTAAAATTTTACTTTTTTTGAAAGGAATGCATTCATAGTTTTTGAGATTCTCTATGAAAATGAGCATTATAGAAACCTCCTTCAAAAGTACACTGGAGCAATTTCATGTAATGAAAACAGCTTCATTTAAATGAAAATACTGATGCAATTCTCAATAAGATTTGGATTTATGAAAAATAACCAAAAGAATGATCTTAAAGTGATTTAAAAGAAAAGAGGACCCTTGCTAAACTGGAAAATATCAAGAGGGGCTGAAACAACTCTCAGTGAGGAAGGGGAAGACATCAGCAGGAGGAGATTGGTAACACCCTATTACATTAAGCTCTCTAGATGACCCAGACTGTGTGGACCAGCTCAGCACAGTCCTCAAAGGGCTAAAGCAGGAGGCATTGACAACTTTTCTCTACACCCTTATTCATTACCACAGGCAAGTCTTTCCAGGCCTAAACCTACCCTGCACAACTGAGGCTGCTGAGGCATCTTTCCTACCAGTTCCCAATTTCCTTGCTGAAGCTCAGGGTGCCGGGCTGGGTGAACTATTCCATAACGCTTGGCTCTTTGGGCATGCAGCCAGGCCTCCAGGTGATCCAGGGCTACGGTGTCTATGCCCACCTTGGGTACAAACACGGTGATCTGAGGGACCACTTCTCTCTGGGGTAGGCGGGGAGCAGCAGGAACATGTTGGAGCCTGTGGGATCTACTACAGCAGGATGAGACACCCAGTAGCACATGGCCTGTGCGTGCACGTCACATTCCTGCTCGCTGCTGACTCACCGGTGCCTCCGCAACCCGCGCTCACGTGTCTGCAAGAGGTTGCCTCTCCGTGTGGTGAAGCCCCACTGGTGTTTATTTGATGTCATCTTGGGAGTCCGCAGCTTTTAGCAGTTGTGTGGAAAAACTAGAGGCTTTCTGAAGTTGGAATTAAAGCACAGTTTTACTATTCCAAAGGGAAGACAATGAGGAGGTTCTTCAGGCTTTGTCTGTTGCTGGTTTTGATCTCTCTCTGCGAATTAGTCAATTACAAATGACTCATTTCAGTGCAGAGAACCCAAGTTAGTACTGGGGGAAGGGATGAAGTCGATTGGATTTTCTGTCAGTATGTGGGTAGATTTTTCTTATATATGTGTTCAGTATCTGTTTTGTTCTGCTCTCAGTTGGAACCAGTGAAAAATCTTCATCTGGATTCCCAGAAAGTAGAGCTAAGTCAAGGACATGATAAACCCCTCTTTTCATGTGAGCTATCCATTATGTCCATTCCCAGTATGCGTGGGAGGAGGTGGAACAGGGCTTAGTAAGCTGATGGTAGAGCTCTTTTATTTCCAAGGATGTTGTTTTTCTTATACTGGGAAGCTGGTGGGAGTTGTGCAGTGAGTAGGTGAATACAATTCTCAGAGGCTGGCTTGGTAGTGGCAGACGTGCAAGTTAAACTGGAAAATGCAGTCATGTGATTTGACTTTCAGATTAAGCTAAAGTGGGAGCAATATTCTGGTATCGCAGTGTTTTTGTGTGAGCTCACTGATCTCAGCCTTTTTATCCAGATATTAACCCTTCTCTACCTTAAAAACTCTCTGCCTGGGATTTGGTATTTTAGGTTAGCTGTAGGCATCCTTACAGACATCCAAGGCCATCCTACAGTTTCCTAAGTGTATTCTTACAGTCTTTTTCCCATGGTTCATTGACCTATTTACACTGTAGAGAGACCTGATGCACAATCCTACATGGTGTGGGCAGTTGTCCTCTAGGAAAGCAGAGTGGACAGTGTGAAGGAGATTATGGCCCATTTGCAGTCTCACCTGAATGTTCCCAAACCGTCTTTGTGCACAATCAGCTGGGTGGTTGAAGTTATTTGAATGGCTGATTTGTACAAACCCGATTACTCTGAGCCTGGAACTAGGATTACTGCCTCCCTGTAGTGCAGAGAGATGCCCAGGTGACTGTGGCACTGCTCTCACGAGCTGGGTAGGGCTTTGCAGCTCAGATAAGCTCATCTTTAGCCAATCTGGCTAGAAGCTGCTCACCTTAGGTACCACATATACCTGGATAGGCTTTCATTACTCTTTACATCTCCAGAGCAGTCATTAACACTTTGAACTCCAGTTCCCACACCTAATAGGTCACCTTGACAGATGACACACTTTCTTCTGTCAATGCTTGTCCGTAAGCCCCAGGTGACCTTCAGTGGGGAGGGAAAAGCAGGGAGCAACATGGACATAGTAGACATTTCAAGCACCTATACATAAGATGCTGTATATAAGGAAAGGAAAGATTCAAGCCAGACTTTCAGGAAAGCAGTCCATGGGAGATGGAAATAAAGCACTGGGACTTCAGCATTTCTTCTTGTGCTTGGCAACATAAAGCTGACCGTTCTTGTCCTGAAGTAAAAAGAAACGGAAAACCCATCCACTAATTTGGTCCACAGTGATCCTGGGAGCAAATGCCAACCACAGGCTGGGACTCGAGGTTTCAAATTTGTTCCCAGGTTAACTATTAGAAATATAGATTATATTGGGCAAATCACTTTGCCTCTCTGAGACTGGGGCTTTCACCCATAAAATGAAGACAAAGCTCTTGAACCCTTTTGCAAAGTGGCATAAAAGATCACGTATTTATTGCCCAGTCACCTGCTCCCCCTGCACAGGAGAAATCTCATTTTTTTACTTAACCATTTCACTATTGTCAGATGCTGGCAAGAACTGCTAAAACACCAACTGTTTTCCCACCTCTTGGCTTTTAAAAACTGTAAGCCCTTAAAATAAATTTGAAAAACACCAACCAAGCAAAAACCTGACTTTATCATCACCTGGTGGGTCTGGATAGGGCTATTCATGAGAACAATCCAAAGGCCTTCACCTTGACTTCCCAACATAGTTTGATGTGATTTTAATCTGATTATTAGACTCTCGATACATCTTGCAAGCTTGTAAAAGATTCATTGCTGGCAGAAACATTTTCGTTACTGGGGAAACTTTTTGTTGTTGTTGATGTATGTGTTGCCTGCCATAAATACTCATCCAAGAGCCAAAGGTCATTTGGTAGCTGCTTAGCAGCTTCACTTTCTGAAATGAAACTTGAGTGTGTTGGATCTGCAGCAGAAAGCCGGGGGTGTAAAATAGATGAGGGAAGAGCTGTTCCACAGCATTGAAGCAGCCAGATTACTTTCCAGCTTTTTTGTTTGGTTTGGTCTGGTTTTTTTGGAGGTTTTTTGTGGTTTTTTTGTTTGATTGTTTGTTTGTTTTTAATTTTATGTTGATGTTGAGTTTTCTTGGTTTTTGCTTTGTTCTATATTAGTCTTCTTAACGTTCAACTTACGGTGCAAAATGCAAAAGAGATAGTCTTGCTAACCAAACCTTGTATTTACTTACAGGGTTTATTTACAGGGTTTCATAGTACAGCCCGTGGCATTAAGGGATGCACTCCCAATGCCATGACCTTCTCCTGTGCTAGCCCAGGGGATTTATCTGCAGAGCAGCAGATGCAAATTTGGGCTTGTTTTCTAGGCTAACCAGAACAATTTGGTAACCAAGGGCAGTGGGTAATGAAGCCTTGAGTTAGAAATTTCATTATGTGTACAGAAACGAGACTGAAGAAAAAACTGAGAGTCTGGCTTATGCTTGGTGTGCAACCTAAACGCATCCTGAACGAACAAAAAAAAAAAAAATCAGTTTATCAGTTTAGCCCCATGTCCATTCAGTTCTCAGTTTACTTCTGTAAAATCTACTTGTGTAGGTACCAATTTCTGCTAGGGCTTGCAACATCTTTAAAAAACCTCTGTGACCCACATGACACAGCACATCAGATTAGGTGATACAGCAGCAAGTGCTCAGTCTAAACTTCTTAATTTATTTTGTTTGGGGCACCACTTTATATCTCTCTAGCTCTCTGAACCAGCCTCTTATAGGGTCTTGTTTCTGAATCTTCAGCAGTCCTGGTTTGGTGTCAATACTGAGGCAAAAAAATTGGCACTGTTGTAGCCAACAGACCTGTTTGTTACTGGTGCTTGAATGGTATTCACTGCAACTCTTTCTATTTTATATATATGTGTGTGTGTGTGTGTGTGTGTGCGCGCGTGCATGTGTGTAAACAAAAACCAAAACCAGAAAAGCCTTAAAACTATCATTGAGAGCAGGTTTTCACCAAACATTTCTGAGAAGTGAGCAGTTTTGGTCATGGAAAGGGGTGCCATCCACAGCAGTGACAGAACTGCCAGAATAACAGCGACTTCTGGCTGCAGGACCAACACCCATCATCTACCAGCAGTGAGGAGCAGCTGGCCTGTGATGAGGAGCTACCTGTGTGCAGGATCTGAGGTGCAGTCAAGTTCACTGTTAAAATACAGACTGCATCCTTGCTCATTTAAAACACAAGACACTGAAAAATTTAATGAGCAGAGATGATGGAAAAATTAGCAGACAAAAGTTATTCTCCTGGAAAGCACTGCAATGTTTTCTAAAACAATATTGCTTTCAGCGTATTTCTGACTGGGATGGTTTCTCAGATTCAGAACAGTAGTTTGACCAACAAGTTCCCTTTATCCTGTTTTGATGACATCTGGGGTTACAAACCAGTAAGTAAACCTGCTCTGAAACTGGTAGAAATTACTCCTCTAAAATTGCATCTAATCACTGGATAATATACATTGATATTTCTCCTGTTAAAATATCAGCTCTCGCTTCACAGGAGAGAAATAAGCTCTATAGCCTTGGGTGTGCATTAAATGGAGTAATGTTTTTCTGGCCAACCCTGGTGGTACTTTGTGATCATGGTTATGTTTCACCCTTCCTAACTAAAAACTAATGAAGGTAAAATATTTGGTTTTCCTCTTACAGACATTGCAGAGCAGTAGTTGAGTGTGACCAGTTATCCCATCTTTTCTTTTCCCTTAATGGAGAGTGACCCAAAGGCTAAGGCTGCCTGAGTGATGTTAGGTGAAACTGCTCTGACAGCATGGTTGGTGAATTAATCCCCTGGTCCCAGGCAAATCAGTAGCCAGGTCTCCAAAATGAAGCTAGTCAGAAAGTGGTTTTCATCCTATTAACCCACATGCTTAGAAGATTTAGCATTATGCAGCTTGTTATAAGCTCTTCACTGTCTTTATTAAACTATTTATCTGAGGTAACTTCATATTTTCTTTTAGGATAAACTGGAGATAATGCAATGTGCTTGTTTTAATTTGCAAGGTTAACTGATCTAATTATCTGCGTGTGTTTATTTAAATCCTTTTGAGCACCAGGCCCTTGCAGGTGGCTGCTTTGTTTTCCACCAACAGGAAATCTTTTAAAATGAGATGATATAGCTCAGTGGGTCTTCTTGTATAAAGGATTTTCTAATAATGTATGAATTTATTAAAGACAAACAGAGGGCTTATTTACATTAAACAAATTCACAAGGAACTAGTTTTTCCTTAACTGGGAAGAACAAATGACACCTACTTCATTTCCTACATTAAAGGATTATACATTTTATACAAAGATATTAGACATCAATATTTTGGGTGAGGCCTTTTGACAGACATTTCCATTCTCATATCAGGCAAGCTTTTCAGTGTTTGTGAGTCAGTGTGTTTACAAAGTCTTTGAATCCTGAAGATTTGGAGATTTTAGTGGCGCAGGAAGCAGCACCACAGTTCTAAACTTCTTCAGGTTGAATGAGTGCAACCTACATGCTCAGTAACTTAAAGAGAAGAAACATGCTCCTACAGATGTCTAGATAACATTTCAGCAAAATTGAAAGGAAGGGAATATCTTTCCCTCTTGCATTCCTTATGCTCATAGCCATATCCTCTTCTATCCACATGGCCACCTGAAACCTAGATGTTCCACTCACAAATGCTGATTTACTATTTGCTCTGTCTAGCTGATGGAGTTAAGCTATAAACAGTGCCATCTGGGCAGGCTTGTCAGCAGAGGTGCTGCATGAATGTAGCCTGGCTGCCTCCAAACCAGAGAGGGCTCTGCCCTGGCATCCCTTAATCTTTCAGCCCAGGGATTACCTTGAATAGAGCCAGCTTGTGCCAGCCTGCTCCTTATGTTGTACAGTCACCAAGGTCCCCAGGTTTTGCAGGACCAGTAGATTTCTTTTGTTTGTGCTGCAGAAGGCTTTCTCCTAGTAACTGTTCATCGACTCTGAATACTCCCCATATTAATGAATTACCATGTTCCTCCTATCAGCTCACAAAGCCACCTTTGATAAACGGACTCATTTGCTCTCTTTCCTGACCAAGCATTAGCTTAGTGGGCCAGCACATCCGTCTTATCTTTTGGGAGCTTTGTTCACTATAGCAGAGCCGATATCTTGCTTCAGTTAAGCACCTGCCAGTGATAAACAGAAGAGAGACAGGTGCTAATCTCCCTGGGCCTGCCACTCCCCAGGGAAAGAGCCCATTTGGTCACAGACATGAATTGTTGATGGATCATTCTATTGATGCCACATCTCACCATAAAGGGAATTGGCTGAAGCCCTTTGTCGATTTTGGATGTTTTTAAATTTTGGCTGGCTGGGGCACTGCAGAATGTGCTGCAGTGAACAGTCATGTTTTGGCTAGCATGTAAAACAGCACTGGTTTCAGACAGAGTTGTGTATGAGGAAGGTCTTACTTTTGCTGATCCTGCTTCTGCTCCAGCCGGTCTTTTGTAGGCTGTCAAAACACAGAGCCAAGTCTTTCCTTGGATTATATGTGGTCTTTACTTGAGCAGAGCCTGCACTAAGTGAGCAAAATCTAAATAAGGCTGTCAAGGCTTTGACCTAGAGTATTTACTCACACGAGTCCCAGGGAGAATTGCAGACTTTATACATCGGTGCAAATGTAAGCGTTTCAGCGCATTCTCCTGTGCTCTGACAAAGTTAATTGTCTAATCTTGACACCAAGTGCCCTGTACTTTTTAAAGTGGTTTATGCATGAGACTAATTATGTGCTGTTAATTTGGCTGCTAGCAGCTTTCTGCTTTTAACATCCATTTGATTTGGGAACTGTACAGGGTGGCATTTGCATGTAACTAGTGCAAGGGCTGTGAACTGGATGCTGAAAGACAAAGGCAGCATATACTTGTGGAGCACTCAGAAAGAGGAGGAGAGTGCTGATTCCTTTGTCCTGGTGTCCAGAAATACCAGGATGCATGATCCACAAGTACACTGCACAGACAAATTTTGCCAGTGTATATATGGCAAAATGTATGTATGTATGTATGTATCTTTTCATGTAGATAGAGTGTTCAAGGAATATTAAAATTTTTCATAAGTACATTCAAGTGCAAGGAGAAAGAACTTAGGTTACAAGGGCAGGGCAGGGAGTCCTAGGTTGGTACAGGCTAGTTCCATCAGCATACTTGAAATTCCAGTTGTCTCTACTGCATTGGAGGCACCTTTAAACTTAGTAGTATCTTGGCATTCAAGCTTTGAAAGAAGACAAACTTGTGAGTTATCTAAATTCTTGAGGACATCCTAGTCTGTCATAGCTAAAGGTGTCTCAAAATTTGAGCAAAGCCCTTGCACAATTTCTGGAAATGTTCAGTCCTGTTTTTCACCCTTCTGGTTTTCATCAGCTCTTCCAGTGCCTGCAACTGAAAGAGAGAAAAGCAGACTGTGCTTTTTGTTCTGCCTCTAGAAAGTGCTGTGGAAAGCTAATCAACTTTGTACCACAGGACCTTTACTGCACTGTGTTCCCAAAGTAGTTTCTCAATGGTATAATGAAGCAATGACAGGGCACTTACAAAATTGCATAA
>VZRS01010586.1:686416-819620 GCA_013398055.1 Ifrita kowaldi | reverse complement strand
AAAAATTAAAAAAAAAAAAAAAAAGTGGGGGAGGCAAGCCATTGTGGGAATCAGATTAATATGACAGCAATTTGTAGGTGTTTGGGGAGGGGGATGGTCTGAGCTCCTACTGTGTTACAATCATGTTTCTCATGACATTTCTATCTGAAGTGAAACATTATGCCAAAGATCTTAAGACAACATTGAACTAATACAATGCTTCAGGAGTGGAGAAAGTTGGCTGTTCAGATGCTTATGCTTCAAAAGTTTGAGTATATCAGAGCATCTGTAACTGGTTTTGATTATGAGCTGCATAAATATACATTAAGTTTTTGCCAGGGCAGTCTCTGATTTGTAGTTTGGGAACCAGCAGACTGCAGGCTGTCCCATCATGTCACACTGATGGGATGTTTAATTTTGGGGTTGAGAATGATGAAACCTTGATCTTGGGTTTCCAGCTGAAGTTCTCTGGGACTCTAAGCTCAGCTCCAAATCCAGTGTTGATCTCAGCATGATGTAGCTCTGAGGCAGCTGGTCTCTGTTATCAACCTCAGCCCTTCAGACTGCAGGCCAAGACCTTTCTGAAACCCAAAGCAACCAAAAGAAAGCAGACTCCTCTGCAAAGAAAATGGTATAACAAGTTTCTAAGGAGCTCCTCTGACATTGTAGGCCTGATTGTTAAGAGGATCTGTGACTGGAGTCTCTGAAATGACTGCTCTTTATACGGCACTTTCCCATCTGGTATAGAAATCAGGCTGTCAACAGACCTGTTTTGATTAGAAGGATAAAAAAAAAGAAGAAATCCAGGTGTCATTAGTAAGGCGTTAGGATCCCAAATTTTGGTTTAAATCTAGAGGCCAAGAGGCGTAGAATATTTTTCCCTCTGAGACATTGTGGTGTCTTAAGGCTAAAAATTTATCACCACATACATGTGAACACTTTCGAGGTGCATTTTACCTGAGCAGGGGGCTAAAATAAACACCTTAGTTGATGGATGCACAGCCAGTGAGTTTTTTTAAAGGAGCAGGTGTTGCATGAAGCTGGAAAGCAACAAAATAAGGGGACTTGGTTTCTGAAGGCAGCTGGGCTGGGCAGGAGAAAAGCAAAAGCACAGGGGCAGCTGGTAACCTGTGTTAAGAGGAAGAATAAAGAGGAGCTTCTGTTGAGGACAGGGGAGAGTAAGCCTGCTCAAGCCGAGTGGGAGGCAGCAGGAGGAGAAAAGTTCACTGCCTGCTTAATTGCAGGGGGTGCCACAGTCCCACTGTGTACACAAAACCCTGTCAATAGCACTAAGGTGCCAGCCTGTTAATTAATGATTTACTTACACTGACCCTTAACCCTGAGGCAAATAAGGGGGATTTGTTTTGCTTCTATTAACTCCTCAGCTTGCTGAGCAGAGGCCCTGTAGTCACCAGAATCACACGGCCACACAGGAGCTACGTGTCCTTCATTGTGCGAGGATCCAGCTTGTGACAGAGGGGATGGACTCTTCATGGGGCTCAGTAACAGAACAGGGGGTTCTGGGCCTCCTTTCCCCGTGCTTATCCTAAAAGTGCATGTTGATGTGGGTGGTCGTAAGGGAAATATGCACACCAGTCTCTTCGGAGCCGGATGTGATTTCCTAGTGGTATAAATTTATATATAAGCCCCAGTACATCTTCAGGGACACCTGCTGTAATTATCTCAGTCGGTTTGACCAAACAGCTCCCAGCAGAGCCTGGGGTCTGACCTGTGACCGGTGTCAAAGCCAGATTTCTGTCTTCTGACATGACCACAGCCAAGCCTCAAGCCCACACCGAGATTCAGGTCTCCAACTCCCATGCCACAGGAAATGAAGATCTGAGAAAGCATTGGGAAAGCAAAAGGAGCAGCAATGATCTCTTCTTCCCCTGAGTAGTAGGAGGATAAACACATTTCAGAATGTAAAGAGATTGATACTATGGAAATAGGAACTCTATAAGTTACTTAGTTCACACACGTGCAACTCCCCGAGGGTGTAACTAGGGTTGTTCTGGTTTTTTAGTATTATTGCTTCAGGCATTACACCTGAAAATGCCAGATGTACTTAAATCAAGTGTGATGGTGTCACTGCATAGTAATAGTGTTTTATCAGGGGGATGAACTGGTCTGCTTTCTCTCTCAAGAGCGTTTGGAAGAGTATGATGCAGAGTGGATTGGAAGGCAGATGGGTTCCTCTCTACTGGAGAATTACATTTTTATTAAAGTAGCTGGTTGTTGCTTCAGTGGAGGGCCAGTGGCGGCTGCTGTGATCAATAGAACTGTGCTTTTTATGTAAGATTTACTCTTGCTTGTCCCAGTTTTGCCGAGAATATTCAGCTTGCAATCGATAACAAGCCGTGATGACAAAGTAGCTCGTTTCAATTGAATTTGATATCATTAAAAATGTTAAAAAAACTATTGTCTCTTCCACCTTTTTTTAGAGAAAAGCTTTTCAATGAGAAACTTTGGTGCTGCCCTAGCAACCCAGCAGAGTGAGAATAACCAACCATCTGTCTCAGCCTTGCCAATGCTGGTCTAGGATTATCGTGGCTGAATCCAGCATCTTGTAGCACTGCGCTTAGACTGGGTTGTGGCTGCAATTTCCCAGGACCTGGTACATCCCAAGTACTGACTTGTGCAGCAGCCTCCCAGTACCACTCAATTTTCCTCCCCAGAAGGAAAAAGTATTTTAGTTTCAAATGCAAAATATTTATAGAAAAGAGAGGGGGGAAAAAAAAACCCTCCTTGATTTCAGGTGTTCTTCCCCTGTTCATACAGATGTTGTAGCTGAAACTTACTTCCTATAATTTTTAAAAATACCTTATACACTAAAAGAGATGCCCATTGGTGAGGGGAGAAGATTCCTGGCAGTGGGCTGTGATTTGATATCAGTCAGCTTCCAAAGTAATCTTAGCTGATACTGCTCCTACCTCTGGAATCAAGCTCCTTTTGGCCCTTGGTATTAAGAGTCTGATTTGTAATTAGAAGAATGGCATTATGATAACTTTAAGCTCTGGAAGGTAACTGTTGCCATGTATCTCATAATTTTCCATTTCCAAAGTCAGAACACATTAAGTAAATATCCCTCTTGTGCCCAGAATGGGTGATTATCTTCTGTTCTGACTTGAAGAAACCCTGATGCAGGGACTAACTTGCTCCAACTTTTGGAGGGCAGCCACTTCTTCTGACTCTGACTGAAGCACAATTGCATTTACCAGGCTTGTCTTGCACATTTCAGCTTGTTTAATTTCCTAATAAGTTCCTTTTCTTGGGCAAGGGAGTGAAATGGCTTCTCACTCTTCCAGGAAGTCCAATCATTCCCAGCTCAGGTGGTTCAGGTCACAATGACACAACATGGGGGGATCCCAGCAGTAACTTTCTGCAGCAAAATGAATGGCTGCAGAATTTAATGCAGCTGGGAAGTGTTCTGAGTTGTAGATTTGACTTTTCCTCTCCAATCTACAGAATTGCTTCTGCATTTAAAGAACTTGATATGTGCTAAGGAAAGCAGCCCTTAGAAATCAAATTCTAGCTGTTGTGCGATTTTGGTTGGGTTTGGTGTTCTGGTTTTTTGGTGTTATTTTTGCTTTATCCCACATCCTGCTTTAAAAGCATCCTTGCACCCAGAATGTTCCCATCAGCAGAAACAGGTATTTTAACATCACAGCCAGGCAGAGAGAGAGCTGTGTGGCTGCAGAACTGCCTAATCCTTCCCTGTAGGTGAATGTGTTGGGTTAACTATCTCCTCAGAGCAGGTGGTCCCTCCTCTGAGAGCTTCCCAATGAGGGGCTGCAACAGCAGAATAACATGAAGGGGAACGGGATGAAATACACAAGGGTCCAAACCATCTTGCTACCTGCAGTTGGTACAGGAGAACACTCTCTTTAGATGGGCTTAGAGGTGGACGGAGCTGAAGTCTGACAAATGAGCTTGGAGACCCTGCTCTGTGCTTGGAGCAGGGGGGAGGCAGGATGAAGCGACTGTAGACCAGGCTGACAGACGGACTTTGTGCTGGTTGCTAGGCAAAGGCAACTCCTGCCTGAGCCAGCAATCCCCAACCTCTCCCGAGGTGCACCAGAGCTGGAGACGAAAGTTGCTGCTATTCCAGTGCCAAGGAACAACACTTTTTTTTGTTAAGAGCATGGTCCTGCTTTATTTGTTTCCCCTCCAGCTGCTGGGCATCGGTGGCAAGGTTAACTCTGCCACGGGTGGGGAGAATTCCTCGCTGTGCCCTGCTTCACGTCTTTTGTTTTGTTCTGTTATAATTTCATAACCTCAGCAACAAACTTCTCCCCCTCCTCCCTCCTTATTCCCCCCCTCTCCTCCTCCCCTTACTCCAATGGTTTATGAGTTTTGTGCTCTGTGGCCTATTAAGGTTCAGTTCCCAGCCAGTAAAAATGAGGAATTGGTTCCTGCCATTCCACGCAAGGAGTTTTAATGCACTCGGTCTCCTGGAAGCCTAAATGCAATAGTTTTGTATCGGTGATAGTTGTGTAACATAAAGCCTTAATAAAGGTTTATAAGGGAAGGGATATGAAATGGAGCGTATGGAGTTCAGCTGTCTGTGGCTCTGCTGGGGAGTCAAACCAGGGAGAAAGTGCTTCTAGAAGAGCTGGGGGTCGGTGATGTGCTCAAACACCCACTGCTGTGACCCCCCCAACCCAGCTGTGTTGCCTCCTCCCTGAGACAACAAACTCCCCATTCTCTGAACCCTGCACGGGAACGGTGAAAAACCAGCCTGGAGAGACATGGTTCAGTTTGAGCTGTGGGTTCCCAGGGAGGACTCCTGTGTGTCTCATCCTGAGCTGTCCTCTGCTGCCCATTTCTCCAGAATCCTTGGAGAAGCTCTTCCCTCCACAAGTTCTCCCCAGACTTGTGTGTGCAGGGAAGGTGCCTGTATGTAGAGGTAGCAGCTAGAGGGGCACCATCTCTCTATACAACTTCCTCAAATTTCGGCTGAAAACTTGGGTTTTGCTTCCGCTTCATCTTTTTCTTGATCTTTTTGCAGCGATCCTTGAAAAGCAGCTTGTTGTCACCTCCTTTTGCTGTCACCTCCATTTGCTGTCTCACCTTTTTGGGTTGTAAGCTCTTCAAGATGCTGTCTGCCCCTGTGCAGTGCCTAGCACAATTTTTCTTCAGTGGTCAGTGAGGCATCTAGCACACATATTTAATATTTAATAGTCTTGTGGGATTCAGATGGGAAAATACAGAGTCAGTCTCATACCTACCCCTTGTCTTTTCCCCTGTTTCAGGGATGGTGCCACATGCAGTTACAATTAGCCTGCCCCATCAATTGATAAAACACAAGCTTTTTATGAGCTTTCCCATCAAAAGTCTTGAAAGTAGGTACATGGGAATGCATTTAGTAGGGTTTGAGGGGTGCCCTTTAGCTGCCTTATGGTATGCAAACATGAAGGTATTTTTTGTGGCTTTGTTCTTTAGCAAAGCAGCAAATCTTTTCCTCTTCATTTTACTGAAATGCCTCATAAACATGAGCTTTTAAAGGGATAGGGATGGCAGGTTTTTGACATATAGGGAGTTTAGTTTTTTCCCCCCAGATCTTTGAAGAAATGGAAGCAAAAACATGAGAATGCATTTTCTTCTCAGTCAGTCTTGTGTTCTCAATATTTTAAATTTTAACTTTCCAGAAGTCTTAATGAGGGTGGAGAAGGCACTAACTTTTATTTTGCTGTTGTTGTTATTTTCTGTGTTCTGATCTCTAAACCCCATCCCATTCCTAGTCACCTCAAATCCAGATCTCGCTACGGTTATTATTTTCATGAAAAAGACTTGAAAGACACACATGAAAGTTTTGACGACTTTGGAGAAATTTTGTCATCTGATCCTAAGATTTGTTTCTTTTTTCTTCAATGTTGTTCTTGCAATCATTTCACAACTTCAGAAATTTAAATTCAGATCTAATTACCGTTGCCAATTTTTAATATACACATTTTCAGGCTTAGATTTCAAAACCAATAATGTTTAAATATGTGCATGGTGTTTTGGTTTTGTTTGGGTTTTATTTTGTTTTTGTTTTAATAGGGTGGACAAAATAAATATGTGAAAATGGTACATAAGGGATCAGTGGTCTAGTTCTTAATATTGCCAGAAAAATGCAGGAAGAGTTTAACTCTAAGAAAGACAGTGAACTGTCCTAAGTGATTAGAAATGGTGCTTCTGTAAGGCGTAAATTCCCCATAAATGTATTAAAGGATATTAACCATAAAGCCTAAAAATGATGGATGAATATTGCAATGAACTTTTTCATTGCTGATCAGGTTAATAGATGGGGTGAAGAAGAAGGCTAGTATGAGGCCTTCTAAAGGTCCTCAGGAGTTATTGCAGAGGACAAAAAGCAGAGAGATGAAATAGAGAAAATAGATATGGATAATAACTGTGCTTCTGAACAGGTGCAGTTTTCTCCTGTGCAACAGAGGTGACAGAGTAATAGCAAGTGATAACTAAATTGGTGTTTCAGTAATTGCAAAGTCTTGGTCCATGCCTTAGCATCCTGCTGCTGTCCTTGGGTTACTCTGATGAGAGGACAAAGTAGTCTTAAATGAATATACTTGTCTAATGATCCAACCCACAAAAAGAACATAGAGTTTTTAGAATGCTGATAGGCCGCCTCACATGCTGTTCACCTGCAACCAGCACAGGACAGACGTAGCCCACTTAGTTTTGTCTCTGGAGCTGTCTTAAGTGACACAATTTGCTGTACTGTGTTTCTCAGGATGAAAGTTGATGTCTAAAAACATTTCAACCATTCATTGAATGATTTTTTCTGGTGGATATGTTTCTTTGACTTGACATAAACAATGTTTCCAGGGACACCGTACCACAGACTGGTGCGGGGTACCCGTAGAAAGGATGGTGACCTTAATATCATGCCCAAGTTCACTTCCACTCCTTCAGAAAATTTCCTGTTCAACCTAGACTAAACCACTTAGGGGTTTCACTCAAAAGAGTATTTGGGATAGGTGACTCATCTTGAAATCAACATGGATCCGTCACAGACACAAGCTCTGGTTCTCACTTTGCTTCGTTTCCATGTATGTAAAATGGTGAGAGTGACAGCCTCACCTCACAGAGCAGGAGGACAAAATACATTAAATACTGAGAGCAGCTCAAATGCTGTGGTGATGGGAAGGCACACAAGCACCAAGTTGCAAATGGTTCAGACTAAAATGCCGGCAGGAAGAACAACTTCAGCATTGGAAGTAAGTCATCAGGGTATCTGCAAAGGGAGAAAAAAAAAAAAAGTGCTTGAAAGAATCCCCTGAACAAATTAAATCTTGAGGCCTAAAGACAAAGGGAGAGAGAATTAATTTTTCTACAGATATGAAATGTTCTGAATCAGATAAGTCTTGTCATTAGAAAAGGCACTAAGCAGCAAATGTCTGGATAATACCGCCAGCTCCAAGCTTCTCTTGGAACCTCTAAATACATTAAATCCATAAAACTAAATGAAAGCAGCTGCAGTTTTATAGAAATAAAAGGCTCTCATATTAAAAAGCTAAGAGCTTATGAAATGAAAGAAAAAAATAATAATAAAATTAAAGTGGGGGAGGTGGAGAGAGAGAGGAGTGAAAGTTAGAAACATAGGTTCCTCAGAAAGGATGATGCAAAAAGCTCTAAGTTAATATGTGAGAATCCTTCAGAGACAAAATAACACACATTCACTGCTCAGTAAAAAAGAATAATAATTTTTTTATTAAAATATTTTTTGACTTTAAAGATAGGTTTTAGTGTAAAAATGCCATTTTGCAATAAAACCTTTTAGAGCATTGTGCCCTCTGAAATTTTGGGGAAGGCCCAGAGGGTTTATCCCTTTTCTCATTTCTGCTTCAGTTTTCTGAACTGAAGCATTCTGACTTTCCACTTTGAAATGCTATTCTTCCACCTTTTTAAGTTACAAAAAAAAAGATAAGTCTTTTTGTCCCCCTCTTCTTTTCCCTTAAACAAATCAGTGCATAGACATAGCCAAGCACATTTTGTGAGAAATTCTGCTGTTTCGTCTCTTTGTGGGAAATGGAAACAAGGTTTCTGTCCAGCAGTAATTCCTCGTGTCTTATGCATCCTTGAGGTTCTGAGAAAAGAATGAAAGTGGAGGTGGGGGAATAGTGCGTGCAAAAATAACTTTCATTTGTATGCAAATTTGCTTTCATTAGGATTTTCAGTTCTTCTTTCTTAGATGTATTGCTGCAGTGTTTGGAGGCCTGCTGTACAAACACATGAATTCTGCATTGCTAACATCCCTTTGTGCAAGAGCTGTTGAGCCACATCTGCGTGATTTAAGCAGAGCTGCCACTTGTTGTGTCTTGGCTTTTGCAGAGCTCTTAAAGGAGATTCATCTTGCCCAGTCTACAGTGTTTGAAAGTCAACTGTCCATGCATGATTGGGCTGCCTTAGACCCTTTTTATAGCCAGGAAAGGGACAGGAACCTTCAGAGACACATCGACCTTTGCCTGTTGGTCTGCATTGCCCATAAAAGAAGTCTAGGTTGAATAACTCGAACTTGGAGTTCAGATCACTGAATCCCACTCTGTGATTCCTGAACTTGCTGGAACCACTCTCACCAGATGGAGGCTTTCTGTTGAATTTGTGCACCACAGGGCTGCTATTTTGCCAGCTATTGAGGAAAACGTGCGTGTGGGCCAGACGGCTTAAAGTAGCCTTGATGTGTGGTGATTTAAGTATGCCTTCTCCTGTTTGGCTTGTTTTTTTTAGGTTTAAAGACATGGAAAGGATGAACAGGGGGAAGCTGGTTGAACACCCTATTCATAGGAATAATTACTTTTCTACGGCATTTGAAGGGAAACAATTATTTGATTCCCACAAAGAGAAAGGCAAAAGCTGAGACAAGGAGACATCAATGAATACATATTAAACCAGCTGCCCTTAAGCAGAGTATGGACTCATAGTTAGACCTGCCCTAAGTTCCCTTCCTGGCTGTGTCACTGGTTTGATACAAGATGATGGGTGAAATGGGTAACATCCTTCTCCATTAGCCATCTTACCTGAATAAAAGAAACAAAAGCTCAGATGTTACACCGACGTACACCGACGATTTCATGTACCAGACTTATTGACATTAATGAGGCCTTACAAATGTTAAAAAATAATGATGATAATGCTTTGAAATCTTAGCTGGATGCTAGTTCTCAGCAAAACAAAGTATTTTAAGTGTTGTTATCCTTTAAATTCCTGTACCGTTTTGCTTTTTACCTCGTTCTGATGTGTCAAGCCTGTGGAGCAATATTCTTTCCTAGCCCTCTTGCCTTGGCAGGAAGACACAAAGGCCAGGGAAAGTTGTGTGATTTATTCTAATTTTCCTTAGAACCTCTCTCTTGGTACGTTGAAACTCCAAGAGGGCAAACGCTCCCATCCAGGAAGGCAAAGCTTGTCAGATGTTACCATGACAACCTGAGTGTAATTAAGGCCCGTTTCAGCTGCTAACAGCTGTGTGCATTTTATCTGTCTTGAAGATTTTATATATATATATATATATATATACATACACACATAGATAAATATATATCTACATGCAAGTGTACTGTGAGGATATCTGCATCTATCTAGCTGTACATAAACCCACACCTAAATTGCTGCCCCTGTGCACGTCCACATTAATTGAGCTGAATAAAGATATTTGCAAAGATCTTGCTGTTCTTAACAATGCTGAAGCACCAGAGCTTCTCTATTGCCTTTTCTTTTACAACCATCCATCTTTAATGAACTGTGGAAAGAAAACCAATATTCATAGCCAAGAAAAAGGAACCCTGCTTCAGGGTTAGAGTTTCCAGCATCTTTTCAGGCTGGTGATAAAGACACTGATTTTTGTTCCTATTAAGGAGGAAATAGGAGCCGTTTCCTAAAGTTAACTGTCTCCTGCAAATGCATCAGGTCCTGAAATAAGTCACTTAACCTTTAGGTAACTCTTCCTGTCTTCCTGCAGGAAGCCAGGCTCACGTGCACTGCTTCTGCACTCAGAATGGTAAGTGTGTGCTGTGCTGTGCCTCGACGTTGTGCTCCTCAGAGTGCCGTGTCTCCAGGCTGGGTGTGGACCCTCTGCATCCCAGAGCAGTCAGTGCTGCTCTGGCTGTGTCCTCGGGGTAGTGGACAGCAGAGGTCACGAGCTGCTGCAGGTAGTCCCCTCGACGCCTTGAAGTGGCTACCTGAAAACAGAGGCTAGGCAGGATTAAGAGATGAAAAGCAGGTATTTATTTGAAGGGCCTTCAAAGTCACACCCTGGGCAGCCAAAAGCCTCCAAGGGGCTCCATGCAAGACGGACCCTGGGTCGCTGGTTCTTCACACTTTTATAAGTTTGGTCTATTTGTGTATCGGGGTTAATTCTCTAATTATAATTTCAGGTAATGATGTAATTACCCCAAGTTTGCTCCTCCTGTCAGATTCTTAGTTTACATACTTTGGGGCCTGGGACAACAAGGTGTCCTCGAGTTCAAGCCCAGAGAGGGTTTGTTACGTCCAACCAGAGAACAGTAGCTAACAGGCTGTATGAAGTTTCAGAGTTACACACTAAACAGCACAGCATTTGAAAAATATAAAAGTTAAAACCTAAGGCATCACTCTCACTGGAGAGGGAATGGGAGCAGCAGGAATGGACACTCAGACCACTCAAAAATAGGTGCCGGACTGATGTCCCTTGGTAGCCAACAGGGACAAGAAACTTTCGAGAGCTACCTGCAGCAGGTATGTTCAGTGCCGCCCGTGAGACCACCCTCCTGAGCTCACTGGCTTTTCCTGCCTGCGCTAGAGGCTGCACTGGGCCTTCCTGGGTGACATGAAGACCTTTCATTGTGTCACAGTGAGTTACAGAATTGTCACCTAATAAACAGTTGGTCAGTTAGTTGTGCTGGAGGTAAACGTGTTTGCTGTGAGCGTGGCTCTTGAAGAATGTGGGGTTTTGTGAGATGCCACACGTAACTTGTCTGAGGCTGTGAATATATTAGGCTCCCACACAAGTTTAGATACACATCTTTCCAGCAGAGGAGTTTAACTCTTCATGGAGCCCATAGGGATACAGTAAAGCATCGGGAACTTCATAAAGTTCTTCTCTAATATCTGTATAAATTGCAGAGATGACCCCAGTTTCAGTGGGAACTGATGGTCAAGGGCCCAAGCAAACCAATTGTGGGGAAAAAAAAAAAGAAAGATGAGGAGGTAAAAAAGTGAGGAACTGTTTTTGAGAAGGATGAATCACAGAGTAAACACAGTGTAATGAAGGCAGCAATGTTATTCAAAAAACAATCTCTGGACAAATCTTCTAAGACCTAAATGTTTTGTTGTTGTTGTTTTTTTTAATGTCCTCTAGGTTTGCACCTGCTGTAAACCACACAAATGTGGATGTCCAGACTGTGTTTGGCTGGCCTTTGGGTTTTGCTTTGCTTCTTTTTTTTTTTTTAAATTACAATAATCTGAGCCAGTGAATACAGCTGCGTTCTCCTGCTTTTTCCCTTTGTGTGTGTGAAATTATAGGTGTCAAGGGATCCTGTGAACTTTCTGTTTTGGGAAGGAATCTCATTGGGACCTGCATTTTGGGAATGCAGAATTTCCCCTGAGTAAGTGAATGGGGTTATGTCCCTGAAAGCTTTTTGCCTGGGGGATAAGGGAGGCTGCAGGCAGAGAAGCCAGCAGTGTGTGATTATATCCAGAAGGTCCTGTGTCAAAGGCACGGTTCTCAGAGGTCAGATAAGTCTTTGCAGCTCTGTTTTGAGTGCCTGGCTGCAGAAAGGCAAGGCATCTGGCATCCCTATGCCTGAAATTCTTTGACTCAATCCCACACTCTCTTCTGGTCTCCTTGGTCCCGTTTCCACTGCAAGAGATTGTGTCAGGACGCTTCATTTCTTTTTTTTTTCCTATGGGAGGTGATTGCATAGAATAAATTAGGTGTTTAGATTAAAAGACAGGTGTGTGTAACTCAGAATGTGCTCAGGCTTGGATACAACAATGCCCACATCCTAGGTACAGGTGTCCAGCACCGAGCACTGGTAAGGGTTTAGCTACAGCTGCAAGGTAAAGTGGGAGCGGTGTGCTACAAGTTAGCCTGAATCCAGAGAGATTAGAACAACTTGAATGCCAGGCTGTACCTTTAGCAGTGGTCTAAATGATTCCTCAGAGGAAAAAATACATTCAGCATTTTGTGGTATTTATGTGAGGGAAGTGCTGTTCAGGGAGTTGAAGGTTTTAAAAAAAATAAATGGAATTTCATGAAGACATTTAAAGGGGGGAAAAAAGTTGGAATGGTGGGAAGATTGGGGTGACAGGGAGTAGGAGACCTTTGCAGAGTAAGGAGTTCTTTGTTAGAGGAATTTGTATTGGTTTTGATTTGAAGAATTCTGTGAATGATCAAAACATATTCTCCCTCCACCTGCACCCGGTGTCTTTCCCCAAAAATACCCCACCAAACCAAAGAGAAACTGATTGTGAAGACTGTTCATTTTTGCTGAAATAACTCCAAACTCGAGATGTCAAAGAATGATTTTCAGGTCCAACCTTTACATGCGAATAGCTCCAGCTCCTAATTTGAAGTTGGCATATGCTTTATCAGACTGGAAAATCCATCTCTGAATGGAAGTGGATGAAATAATAAACTGGTAATTGGGATAATATGATACCAAGATTAGCTTCCTGCATAGCTGCAATGCCTCAAGTCATTTTCTTGGGACTGTGATATACCCAGTTATATCCAAGATTATTTTGTCTTGATATATATCTATATATTTATGATATACTTAAATCCCCCACTGATGTTTTATAGCTGGGTAGCCATTTTGTGAAGTGCAAAGTGAATACCCTCAGGGGAAAACATCAGCACCACTCCTTTTTGTGTGCCAGTTTTGGGTTTGTGCTGCCCTTTTCCTACCCCACGAGAGATGACACCACGAGGAAAGTGTTCCCCTGGCAGTTTGTATGGAGAGATGGAGGAAGGTGAGGATGGGATGTGCAAGGGACAGAGAGGTCAAATATTTACAGAACTAGGTTACACTTTCCAAGCTCAGCTTCTGGATAGCAATCACAAAGAAAAAACTCATTCCTTTAGAAACCAGGATGTGCCTTGAATAAGGAGGAGTCAGTAAGAAAATGAAAAACACTCTTATCACATAGTCAAAGGATCTGCTTGGAACTGGGAGATTCAGCAGTTTAAATGTGCCTTTGGACTGTAAATAGACCCAAACCCCTATCTACCAGTCAAACAGACTCCAGTCCTTTTTAACATAAGATTTGCTTTAATTGCAAAAGCATATTACCGTTTATCACAGCACTCTAATCCCTAACCATACACCTCCTTAGCCTCTCTTATCCAGTAACTTTACTTAGCCTATCCTAACTGATATAAATCTACATCTACATATCAAACGTATTCATGAACCNAAAAAAAAGCAAACACCCCCTTCCCCCTCAAGTGCAGGATTAAGCCAGTAGAGGTGTGCCTGTGCTAAGTCTGGCTTTGCTACTGCTGGAGCTGTAGCCCACCAGAGGTACCTCCATCCCATGAAAAGGGACAGTCTCCCTGCCAGTCTTGCACACTAGCCCATAAATCCCTTTTTTTTTCAGCGTGTAGGTGTTTGGTGTCACGGTGCTTTACGCATCTCCTCAGTTGCTGCCGAAGCTGCCTGAGGTCTGCGGCGATGGATCAGGGTTTTGATGTCGGTTTGCCTGTCTGTACACTTCGCTAATTAGAATAACAAAACTGGTAGCAAATCTTCAGGCATCAGCCATGCATTGCATCAATTAAAAACATCAAAAACAAAGTCTCTCCTGGTTCCTCTCCTTTCCACTTGATCTCTTACTCCATGGGATGATGCAACTGTTTCCCTAAGTCCTTCTCCTAATTACTGTGTTCCTTCTTTTCTCTGTGAGCTTTCTTGCAGCCCCAATTCTCTTCTGACATTTTATTTGCTTGCCCTTTCTTTTGCTGCTAGGGGACACCACTACTCTAATAGGGGAAAACAAGCATTTGCCGAGCTTACGTACTCTGGCAGAAATGTAAGCACACGATTTTTAACTAAATTTTTTTCTCGTTCAATCTGAAGCTGATTTTTAAAATTTTCTTTAAAGCACCAATTTTTGCAGCATTTCTTCCCAAGGATAGATAAGTATTGTTATCTCAATTGCACGTGGGGTATTCAAGACACACAAGTGTGAATTAGATGAGCTCATATGTTCTATTGGATAAATTCTAAGCCACTGAGCAGGTAGGTTGATAACTTAGGACATTGACAAAACACAATTGTACGGAATTTAGATAAAACACCCCGAACATCAATTTTGACAGAGCTTGGATTTTCAACTGTTCACATTTAAACTCACTTCTCATGTTTAACTGATGCAGAATTATGAAATACTTGGAGGATGACAGAGACACTGCCCTAAATTTTTTCTTAGGCAGTTTAGTATGTGCAAAACAAAGCAGAGGGAGATGCCTCACTCTAAAGATAATTCTTTGTGCAGAGTCTGAAAAATGAGATCATGGTATAAAGAGGCTACTTCCGCACTGATGTAATTTCCTTATGGGCTTCTAATATAATTGTTTATTTTTCTTAGATTAATGTAAAAATAGAAAGAGTGCACTCAATATTTCAGGTGATCCATAAATCATTCTGTGGCTATTTTGGTCTTGTCACCTCACTTTGTCCAGCTTGAATTATATTGTGACACATGGTGGAAAAAAAAACCACTGCTCAGTGGAATTCAACAGCCAGTGTACAGGCATGAATGTAATCCCCCCCACAGGCACACAGATATTAAACGTCCCAAGATTCAGACCATCAATATTTTGTCCTTTTTTTCCTCCTATTTAATCTCTCTTTTGTTTTTGATTTTGTGTATGAGTTTTTGCTCTTGCCAATGAAAACTGGGATGGAAAATCTCATGACAGAGGCCAGTGCCTCCCCATCATCCTCTCCCTTTTGCTGACTCAGGCAGTTCAGAGAAGCATCTCAAACACAGGGATGTTTCTGAGCCTGAAGTCTCAGCCTTTCATGCCTCACTTTTCAGTCTCCTTGCTCTGCTTTCACAATGTTTGTTTGCTTGGCCTCACATTAAAACCTACCTTCAGTGGGACTTCTTTCGAAATCTCTGTATCCAGCCACAGCAATGCCCCTCTTTCCCTTTCCTCCTCACTCCTCCTACTTCCTTTCCCTTCTCACTCTCTTCATCTGTGAATACTCAGAGCTGCTGTTGGGGGAGTGACTTGTACCAGGGCAAACTGCATTTAATTCAAGTCACTCCTTACACCTACAGAGCTGCCTTCCTGCTGTTCAGCATATGTTATGCATCCCCTCTCCGTGCCTGGTCCGTCCGCCTTGGCAATTTAATTTGAGTTGCACAGCATCATGCTTAGAGCCTCCAGTTTGCTCTCAAGTGTCAGCCAAGATGGCTGCTGTCACATTCACTTAAACATCCCATGTAGATGAGCCCTTTGTATGACAGGGGAAGGGATTTGGTGGGTCAAAACCAGCACGAACCAGGAGACACAGCATCTCCTATTACTAGCTGAGCTAGGCCGACATTTCCGACCAGACTTCACACGCCACAAAGGACTGACTGCAACCACACTTTCCTGACAAGCTTCTTCTTAATTAACTATTTCTCTTCAAAGGAGTTATGGGGGCATTGATATATTGATGCACGATACTTGCAGTCAGCCCAAAGTAGAGATCTGTCTTGAAAATTTTGGGGAAGGCTTTATTAAAAAAAAATCGGAAGCAAAGCAAAAGCCCCAAAAGATTGCAGGCCTTTTAAACAAAGCACCAGGGACCAGAAAAGGCAAAAAGTGAGCGGTGTTAGTGCATCTGACAACGTGTAACAGGATGCCTGTTCTTGCATCCTTTGGTTAAATCAACTCAAAGTTACTGTCTAGGAGGAGGATAAAAGAAGGGAGGAGTGGAGGAGATAGAGGAGGAAGGTGGATGGGGAACAGGGGGAAAGAAAGAAAAAGAAAAATCAATCGAAGCTGAGTGAGATTTTGTTTGCCAAGTTTCCAGCTGCTGCTCAGAGTGAATTTTTATGGCCAAGTTATAAACCTTTGAAAATAGGAGTTTCTAATGGAAATGCTGACAGACCCTTTATATGGTGACATTAACACTGGCCGCTCTGCAATTGTCCTTGCCTTCTTTTATTTATTTTCCTCTCTTTGTCCTTAAGGTCCTATCACACTTACTGTGATCCTGGTGAAAAAACAAAGAGAAGGAGGTCAAAATCCCTTAGAAACAGGAACTCTTTGTAAGCTGATGAAGCAGGTTGGGGAAGGGCGATTCCACTGTGTGGGGACAGAAATGCTTCAAGTTATTGTACCCTCCCACAACAAAGCCTCTTGTGATGCAAAGTAGTGTTCAATCTCTCAATACATATTGTTTTATCTTTCTTCTTTTTATTCCTACTCCCAGTAGCTAAATGTCTTGTGAATGGTGTTCCTCCTCACAACCAATTAATGAGGTAAATCTTTAAGCTAATAACAAAAGTGAACTTGAGAGTAAAAGAAAAAAAAAAAAGGGACTTGTACCCTGTGTTTTCCTTTTGGCATTTTGTGTGTGTTTCAAATATTCAGGTCTCTTTCTCAGCTGAAATGAAAGTGGTCTTGTAGGGGAAAATCAGTCTTTCCTACCCGTTTATTGAGAAACTTGGTTATATTCTTACAGGCTTTTGATTTACTTGAGAAAGTTTAAATTTCCTTGTGTCTGAATGGCCTTAAAATGAGTCTCAAGCTGTATTTCTGAAGGAGGCAGTCACCTCTGGGTTGCTGAAAAGAAAATGGTCAGGAATACGACCTTGTCCATATTTGCTGCCACAAGCTTTTCCTTCACTTGTGCAGGTTGGGATGTGGAGCATCCAATGACCTGCAGAAAACAGGCTTTGCGTGGAACCAGCAAAGGGGTTAACAACTCTAAGGGCACTTGGGGACTCTGCAAAAGATGTGAAACTCTCCTGAAGGAAAAGGAGGAGGGGATGTGTAAGGAGGGAAATGAGGACATCAGCCTTAGCCCTCTCATTTCCTCCTGCAGCCCCTTTGACTTGCCAGACAAAAAAAGAAAAGTGTCTGCATCACCTGAGATTTAGCTTGGTCTTCTCATTCTTGGAGACATAAAGCATAAAGAAGGTCTTTAATTAGAGAGGAGAAAAAAAAGTGTCTCTGATCTTTTAAATCCTGTTACTCACCGTTTCTGGGTCTTGCTGATTCGACTTTCCTTCAGCGAGCTGTTGTGTGCCCCAGTGCCCTGGTGGCTGTGAGGAATTGGGATGACACATTTGTTAGGAGAGGCTCCTCATAGGCTGTCCTGCATGCAAAGGCACCTCCTGCCATGGTGGGTGGGTCCCAGAGTGAGAGAAGCAAGTGTTAGGTCGCAGGAAGAGCACAAGTAGCACCTCTAAGCATCTTCAGTGAGCAAAGGTGATGACACCTTCTCCCAAGAGATGACGGATCCTCCCCTCCAGCGAGGCAGCCTGTTTGCCTGGTGGCACGACTCTCTAAAATCTGTGTGTCTGTACTTCAGGGTTTGTGCCCTGACTGGAGCCGTATGCACCTGCGGAGCATTTGGCCATCATTGGATTTAATAGATCTCAGTCATGCCTCCCTGCACTCCCCAGAAGGTGGAAGTCAAATACATGCCGCATGCTTCAGTGCTCTTCAAACACATGTTTAGCATCTTAACTTTATTTCTTGGTTTCCATTTTGATGGTACACAAAGGGTTTGATGTTTTCATTGTTATACACAGTAGCTTAATTTTTTTCCTTGTAGCCTCTGGGCTGTTGCACCACTGTTATGAGATCCCTCCTAGGAACAGCAGGGCAGAAATGTTCTTTACTATGTGCTTGAATTTAACTTTTTTTCCCTCTCCTCCCTCCACTCCCCCCACAGTTTCGTTTGCCTCTCTGGTTTTAATTAGCCTTGCTTTTCCAATTAACATCCTGGTCTGCTGCAGTGAGGCCAAAGGAGGGAACCAGGAAGGCATGGCAAGAACCCCCTTTTCTGAGAAAGACTCGTGGCTGAGGCTTGGAGACTGAATTTTCCCAAGGTGGAGCTGCATTGACTGATTCTTAATAAAAGGAGAATTTGGGGCCCAGCGGCACTGTGGGTTTGTAACAGGCATTGTTCCTTGAAAATATTAAGCTCAGTAGGAAGCACGTTCCCCCTTGGCCTCTCCTAGTCTCAGGTAGTGATATGGAAACTATCATCACATTTGAACCCCTTGCAACCTGTCCCTAGGTGGTAATGCTTTACGAATACTACTGAGCAAGCAAAAAGAAAAAAGGAAAGAGGAAAATAAAAGATTAAAAGCAAAACCTTTTGGCTTGTCCCCCAGCACAATCAGCTTGGTATTTTCAATAAACTAAAACAAAACAACAAAAAAATATAATTTGGGGCTGAGTAAATGCCTTAATTGGGACTTAAAGGTTTTTTCAGACATTTACCAGAAGTGTCAGACTGCTGTTAGTGCATCACCTAATGTGATACGCTTATCCTCTCAAGCCTGGCACTTGCTTTGGATGGAGTGAGTCTGGATTTACCTCCCTGATTTTTCTTCTCCTGCACATGTCCAGCAGATGGTGGGGCCACGGGCACTGTTGTGGTGTGGTCCCCTTGTCCAGCAGGCCTTCCACACTGGTTCTACTGGTCCCAGACCTCCCATGATGGTCCATCCTTCCATAAGGGGTCACGGCATGTCAGAGCCAGGGAAAAAGGGACCTGGATCAGGCTTGTTCCCT
Organism: Ifrita kowaldi; assembly: GCA_013398055.1. NCBI lineage: Eukaryota > Metazoa > Chordata > Aves > Passeriformes > Cinclosomatidae > Ifrita > Ifrita kowaldi. The sequence goes on along the minus strand of VZRS01010586.1, from coordinate 800,911 downwards.
GGGGTGCAGTGTACGGAGAGATGGTGATGGTGACTTCCTGTCGGTGATGCTCTGTCCAGCTTTCCTTTCTCTGTCCAGGCTGTGTTCCCTAACTGGGGACTGATCTGCAGTCACGGAGCCCTTGATCCTCGTGTGCCTTAGCAGGAACCAAAGCCTCCCAGGAAAGAATTGTAGGCACAAATTACATACACGCATATTTGTACTCAGATTGGGTATGTTTGCATGACATTTCTAGATAAATACCATCTTGTAAGAATATCCCTTTCTAGAGAATAATTTTGGCCTGATACAGCCAATATCTACTTATTGGCACAACCAAAGTTCAAAAAATGGCTTTGATCAGGACAGAGAATCTACTTAAATAAGGACAAATTAACATTCTAGAGAACACTTTTCTACTGGTGTTCTTGAACAGACTAAACTATCAGAGCTTTAATTTTTTCTCTCTGTCCCTCTTCCTGTCTCTGCTCATTTTTCTAGCTGTGATCATGCATCCTTAATTCCATTCAGATTTCTTTCCTTTGAGAAGATGGTATTAAATTAATAGCTTTGCTGGAAATATAAAAAAAGAATGTAGCCAATATGTAAAGTACCTGGAGATTTAGCACTTTGCTGAAGAAATTAATAATTACAACAATATGAATCTCATTGCTTTGCCCAGCCCACCAAAAAATTAACAAGTCTCTTCCCCTCTAGAGATAAAAATCTTATTTAGATCTGTCAGGAATATACTTTTGTTGCCTTTGCAATATCATTGTCAGAGCGGGGACAGGGGGAGGGGAAAATTATTCTATGTAATGTAATGGATTTTGAATCTAAATATTTGATCACATCATTGTCTGCTAAGATTTTATTTTTCTTTATCTTACTTCTTACAGTTTATTTTACCCTCTTCCCACTAGGATGGTGTGGCTTTAGTCACACTTCCAAAACAGCTCTGTGTTAGACCCTGGATTCAGCCCTGGAAGGGTTATTATTAATAGTGATGTTTCTCAGTAAACTTGCCTCCCAAGGTTGCTCTAGCCAAGATTGTTTAGAAAACTCCACTGGGATACTTGTAAGGGACACCTTGGGTCTAATGTACTAGCGTTTAATGGACAAATCTATTTAGGTCCCTGTGTTAATATAAAACTGTTTTGTTAGTTGTGAAGCAGGCACAAAGCACTACTAATAACAGCTGTGAAACAGAGCTAATTTGAGCATCAGTGGCCACCTGAATACTGGAAATTCAGGGCACTCTCAAAGCCTCTCTGTTCTTGATGAGTAAAATTGGATTGATGTAAATTTCATTATTAAAAGAGAAACGCTTACTTCCCATGGAATTTATTTTTCACTTCTTTGAAAGCAAAAATTACATTTTGCTTGAGAGAAGAGCACAATTTGACAGCTAGGGGAAGTTTATTCCCTGCTTTTCCATGACTTGCTTTGGAAGGTCGATCCCAGGCTGGTCTTGTAATTCAAAAGGATTTGGAGCCTGTGCTAACGTGATAATGGCAATATTGGTGCTATTAATTTTGTGCTTCACTCTGCCTTGTCCTGCTAGGTTGAAGTTTTAGGACTGCTTGGACTTATCTCCTGTTCTGTGGGGACGAGATGTCACCCAGATGATCTCCCTAGCTCAGGGTGGTACTTACTATCCCTGGTAAAGTGCTGCAGTAACCAGACCTGCCACAGGAGTGCGGAGTCAGTGGAAATTTCTGAGTAAAGAGAGGTGTTTTGTAGCTTCAGCACTGCAGGTCCTAGGGTGGGATGACACTGTCTCAGATTCCAGCCAGGTACCCAATTTGCCTTGGTGTGACAGAGAGAAAGGAGGTTACTGGGAGCAGGGAGGAAGAGGAAAAGAGAGACACCAAACCATGACACAGCTACTTCCTTCCTATCCCCAGCTGCCTGTGTTTCCCTTCATCTGGCTCTTTTCAAAATCACATTTTCCACAGCAGGTCACAAAAGTGGTCTTTCTGTCTGTCCTTTTCTTTCCATGTTGAATAATACAGCGGTTCTAGGTTTCCTTCTTGCATGACTGAATCTTCACACGCTTGGTTCTGGTTTAGAATCTGGCCTTACAATGAATTTGTGCTCACTGTGGGAGGGAAAGTAATGACCCTACGTGGAGAAAGAATGGGGGAAAAAAACAGAGCGCATTTTTTCTGAAATATTTCTGAAAGGAGCCTTGTGGAGGGCAGAAAGTTACAGATGATTTAGCATTTTTTCTCTGGGACAACAAGGTGGAGGAAAGTTTTTGGATAGCAGGGAACTAGTGGCATGTGATGCTGTGTAGGTGTTGGATAGCAACACAGCAAGAAACAACACAAGAAGCAAAAGGTCAGTTGGCCAGCGCATCTCCTGTGTCTGCACTGCTGTGCTTTTAAATGATGCATTGCTTTGGTTTTTGTTTCTGGGGCCTGCGGTGGATGATACCAACAGTTTTTGAGCTGCCCTGGTATCCTGTGTGCACCAGTGTAGCTCATTCCTGCCGTGACCCTGTGAATATCACTTTCAGTGGCACGGGTCCGTCCTGTTGCTCTTGACTCTGCGGTGCTGTGCAGGCTCTCCTGTAACTGACAGGTGCATTTCTCGGGGGACTTATTTGTCAACCTGGAATTCCCCTTCCTCTGCTTTAGCAAAAACCTGTCGACACGATTAGCATGGGGACTGCTGATTCACCAAGTGGGAAACAAGAGGAGATTGTTTATTTGCTAATGTCAGACGTCAGTTCAAGGTAATCTCTGACCCTTGGTCAGGCTTCAGGAAATGAAGCTAAGTGATACCTTGGCCAGTTTACTTCGACAGAAGCAAAAAATTATTATAAACTATATAGAGATTATAAAAAATAAATATGGAAAAAGCCTTCCACCTGGGAACATTTGGCAGCAAGGAATCCCCAGTGTATTGTCTCTTTGAAGGTATCTTCATCCATCTTTGTGACTTTTTACTTAAAAAACTAACCTAATCCTAACCTAATCCCCTTCAATTTTCAAGGAGAGTTGGAAGAGGATACAGAAAAAAAAAAAACCACCACCACCACTGAAACAATGGAAAGTCTTAGTGCTAACAGATGGGTAAAAAGTATATATAAATTACATTGCCAAAAGATCTTACTGATGGCAAGTTGGTATCTACCTAATAAAATAATATGAAAGGTGTTTAATTTGTGGGATAAATTAATGGTTGGCAGCATGAAAAATCCATACTGTATACAGTAACCACCAACCCTCTCCTCTGTTGGATTTCATATCCCATATTGATAATGAACAAAAGTATTCTGGGCTTTTAACAGTGGCTAATACTAAGATTTTACAGAGCTGATTACATTTTTCATGATGTCTGCTCCTTACATAAACTGGATGAGACTGGATATATTTTTATGTCTGAGCCAGAAGATGACTGAAGTATCTCCCTAAAACCCTTCTGATTTTAAATTGTAGCCTAAAGTAGGGTCTTAATCAGTCGTTGGTGCAAATGACTGGTGAGCAGCTGCCAGCCTGATCCGAACCTCACTGATGTTAGCAGGAATCCTTAGCACCGTTGTGAATGGTCCATGAAAGCAAGTAGCCTGAGATTTTCCTTCCCACTTGAAACCCACACAAAGGGACTAGGAAAAAAACATCTCAGGGTCAGTTTCCAGTGGAGGACAGTGTTATTCTTTTAGAAAGTGTTACTCACGATTAGTTTCTTGTGTCTCTGGCCATTCACATACACTCCTGTCTCATTGCCTTCCCATGCCACCTGTGAATGTGCAGGCCCTAAACAGGAGCTCAGTCATGGTAACCCTGAGAACAGAATTCCCCATCACAGGTGGGAATAAAAGAAGTCTTGGGCAGACACACAGTGGCAGAATTTGAGATAAATGAATCCTTGTCTGCTACAGTTCCCTCCTAAATATCCTTACTAGCGTCCTGGTGAGATGAGTCTCCATTTCTGGTCTGATGATAGAAACAGATGATCTTTTAATAGTTCCAGTGGTAGGAATGCTGTTCCCTCGTCTTCCGATGAGGAGTTTAGAAACCGACAGGTAATTAGCAGGAGCAGCTGTTCATATGAATAGGCCCATGTCCAGCTTTCCCCTCCTCAACTGCTACGCTCTGTGGAAACAGGGAAAAATTATATACCAGTGCAAGGGCAACTTCATTTCATGCTCTTTTTCTTCTCCTCCACCATTTACAGCAGTTCCAACAATACTGCTGTGGTAGCAGGTACCACTTAAAGCTGAGATCTGCAAAAGAATGAGACCCTTGACATTTGTGTCAATGGATACAGAATTTATCCCTTTTGTTACAATATGTGGCACCGAAGTGTTTTCTGATCTATTTCTTGAAATTTAGAATTATAAAATTTCAGTTTTCAATGGTGGTTTTGTTCAGAAAATGCTACTAAGTGTGTAAAAACAATCTGTTGCATAGACAGCTTCAAATAGAACAAGATAAAAGTAAATTTTTTGGAGTTTTTTGGGGGGGATTTTCTGCTTTGGTGTCTTCTATGTCAACTTTTTGGCGAGTGGGAAAGGAAAGAAATACGCTAGAGGCTTCGGTATAAATTAAGACGTGCTTTCCAAATCATTAAAGGGAACTGTTAATATTCACAGACACTTCCAGGGGTCAGTTCAGCCTACCTAGGATCTGAATTGCCATCTGGCTATGCCAATCTTTGCTCATTCAATACATAGTGAACTTAGGGACTAGACTCCTAATACCAAGATGCTGTTTCCAATTTTGTATTAACATTCTACTCAGATGTGGAAGATTGTACTTCCATTAGAATCATCTAATTCTGAGGGTGGTTTTTTTTTTTTTTAATATGAGCTGTTGCCTTGTCAAAAGGAGTTCTGCTGGTGATGTAGTAATTCAGATTGTAAAGTTATGCATCAATAATTGCTTGCTGGGCTCAGTGAGAAGCAGGACCCTGCAGGGTTATGTGTCTCATGAATGTGCAGAGATGTCCCTTGCCTTTGGGAGTTTTCCAGTGTGGGGAAGGAGTGGAGAGGGGTGGCAGAGAAATGGGGTAGAGGAAGGCTTGTTCACCAGCAGCCAGCAGTACATCTGTGAAGAGAACTGGTGCTTCAGCCTTGTGTCTTTGACTGCTGGTCCCTGATTCACTCCAGCTGAGGTGTCAAGTTAGGAGCTAATCTCCTTCAGCTCACTCTGCAGTCAATGAAATCTCTTGAAGCGTTTCTGAAGGACAGGTTACTTAAGAGCTTGAAGTTAATGAGATAAATTGAACAGTTGGTGCCCCTTTAAGTTGCTGTCACTTCTGCCCATTGAAATCTCCAACGTGGATTTGGTACGGCAGCATGACAAACCCTAAGCAACAGTAATGATGACTTCAGTCTCTCCAGCATCAGTTAGCCAATATAATATAAAAGTGTTAGGAGTATAGGTTGTATTTTTGGTTAGATACGCTATTTCTCTAGCTGGGAGAAGTGCTCCATGCAGAGCCCCATCAATAGCTCTGGAAACCATACTCAGTGTTGCTAATTGGGTCCTCTGCATTTTCTAAATTGAGGGAGAAATGCTGGAGCTGACAAAGAGGCTGGAGCACCTCTTCTCCCTATTCACTCTGCAGCACTTCTGCAGCTGCAACCATTGTTTTTCCAAGTAATTTCCAGGAATCCAGACAAAGGAGATTACATGATCACTACAGTGGCCTCTCTGAAGAGACAGTGTGATTAAATGTGTTGATTAGAAATTTGCTGCTCACGTCTGACAGCAGTGGCATGGATCAAAAAGTCAGCCATAGGTGAAAAAAAAAAAAAAGCTGCCTTTTAAGAAGAACTGTGAGTACAGTTCTGTCAAATACTTAAAAGAGAATAGCATAACTAACAAGTGAGCAATGAGTTGAAAGGTTTTCTAGGTAAGTCATTTACCATATAGAAAACACGTGTATGAATTCAGATGTTCTGAGTCTACCCTGTGCGTGGACATTGTGGTAGCCACAGCCTACTCTGCTGCTGACTACAGATACTCAAGTACATCATCTGTCCTAGCCCTGAGCAAGTTTTTTTGACCTTCATCTCTTCTGCTCCACCAAGCAGTATGGTCACTCTGGCAAATTGTAAAGTAGCTTAGTTTCCCCTTGAAGAGGAAAGTCTTTTTTACACTACAGTGTATATTTAGGGTTTCATGCAGTCTACTGCAGGAGTGTGGCTTATGTGGGACAGAGAACTGAGATGAAGAATGCAGGGTCCCTGTAGAACCTGCAGAACTAGATGTCCAACACAGGAGGGCTTCTCCCTTCTTCAGCATTTAAGGGATGGCAAAACAGAGAAGACTGGCTGGTGCACGTTTGCTCTCACAAAGCATGATGCTGTGTGTGTTTTCCGAAATTTGTAAAATCTAGAAACAAGTACATATTTTAAAAGATCTCATTGGCAAGAGTTGAGACTATTTGTGTTGCTTAGGCATTGTGATCTGTTGTGCTTGTGGTTCTGTAAGCATTCAATAATAGACAATGTCTAGTCTGGTGTTTTGGGTGTTTTTAAAATATGTAGACAAAATCTACAGCAGCATGGGGAGGGGGATGTTTTATACATAATATACTTTTTTGGCATTGCCTCATTTTTTCCTTCTTGTTTGTCGTCTCCTGATTTTGCACCTTGGACTCAAATTTCAAGGTGCTGAGGCACTGCAAGTGTTTTTGCGTGGTGGGGCTCCAGAATGATCCAGAGGGCTATGCAAGCTAACATATGATGCACATTCAATTTCCTCATATAATTTACAGGTTTTACAGGAAACCTGAGATGAGACCAAGATCTCAAACCTGATTTTCCTGGGTCCCAGTGATTTAAGAGCACAGTTGGACATTTTAGTTAATTTTTTTAGCTTATCAAGTGTATGTGGGCTTAAGTAATTAGGGTTAGATTTTATGGCCATTTTGGATAATAACAAGATGTGAAATCTGGTACTAGGATGTTTATCACTCCAGAATATTGCACTTTTTTTGGCTCTAGGAGGCCTCTGTTTCAACAGAAACTTTGCCATTCAGCTACCTGTGAATAAAAGATTCTTCTCTAGGTCAGCAGAGCAGACCATGAGCTTTTGAACTAGAACAGACTAAGTTTGGTCCCTTTGGCCACTGAATAATTGAGCAGACAGGAGATGTCACAAAAAGTGACAAAACAAAACTTTTGAGGCTGCTGTCATTTTTGTTACACTGCACAGGGAAACAGTGTTTTACTTGAAGAGTTTTATAGAGAGAAGAGAGGAACAGAATTTTTCATTTCTCCACATGCCCCTTAGCAACAGTACTTTTTGCTTCCAGTTTGGTGCCACACCTACAGGCTCAATCCCTCCCCAGTGTGACCCCACTGAAACCGGGGCTGAAGCTGCCCTCCACAAGATAAGCTCCGTTCGTCATGGCAGTGCGACAGTGAGTGTGGCACTTTGAACTCACTGTGTATGGCCAGAGGCTCTTCTGTCTTGAAAGGAGCTGGATTTCCATCTCAGGCATACAGAGACGTTTTTCATCCTAGACAGGACTCAGCCCTCCTTGCGTTAGTGATGTCTTGGCTTTTCCTGTTGCGCTGTGTCTGCACTCCTGACACTGCTTCCTGCTGCTTCACAGACAAGGGCAGGAAGAGCCATGGTTATGTACAATGCTGCCACTGGTTGCAAATGAGGCTCAAGAGCTTCAGAAGTGTTTAGAAAGTGTGCCAGACCTAGAAGATCAGTGTGTGCAATAACAAAAGGAGTAGATAAATACACAAGAGTGTGTACAGGAGTCAGAAGACTACAGTGTCAGGATACAGGAGCTGCCAACGTATGCAGCTTAATCAGCTGACCAGTGTAACCAGTTATTTTGTTTTAAATTGTCATCCATTTTTCTTACTCATATTTTTAATCTATTTGCTTTCTATATTTTTCATTTTTTTAAACAAGTGAGTAAAATGAGAGTAAATATTATTATAGTGTAGAGGTCAAGAAGCTACATCTTTGAAATCACCACAATATTTTTTGATTCACTTTTAAGCTTGGGTTTCTGAGAACATGAGTCTTAAACATTTTTACTGTAGCTCTATTTTCCATTCTTGCCTTTTTTCAGTCTGTTGAATTGACTAGCCAAGTCCCTCTCCTGCTCTCTCTCTGTCCCTTTTCCTCTCTCTCTCTCCTTTTCTGGAATAAGCCCTCTCAAATGTATGCATTTCCTACAAATCTAATAAAAATAAGGCTGTGGATAGAGGAGGGAAAGCCTGATTCCCACTGAGGGAAAAGTCTTAGTTGAGATTAAGCACATTACTTTGACAGTAGAGAATCCAAACTGGGAGGAAAGCTGGAAAAATTAATGTTCTGTAGTTCCACCATTTGTGCACCTATATGCAGATTTCCTGGCTATCTGCTCCTTCAGAAAGGTAATATTATATAAGTAAACAATTTTAGAAAAAAATTAAAAAGGTGTAAGAGTAAGAATTGTATCCTAATTTTTGACAAAATTTCACCTGAATGACCAGTCTGTCTTAGCTATTATCACAAGCCAATTCTAAACCAGGATTTTATGTAAGCATTTATACTAGGGCAAATCACTGCACCTCTCCTCAAAGCTCCCTGGGGCCCATGGGATGGAGAGCAGGGACAAGCAATTTACCAGCAGAGAAAAGTACTGTTGGAACTGCATATGAAATTCTTTCCTTCTTTTTAAACAGATGGGGATTGGTGTCACTGACCTGAGAGTGCTGCAGAAGCGGCTCCCATGGGAGCTGACCCTGCGGTGGGGTGTGGCAGCTGTGAGACCAGCACCCAGCAGTTCTGCACAGAGCTGCAGGAGAGGAGCCCACCCAAAGCTGTGGGTGAGGGACTTTTGGAGACCCTTAAAAGGGACAAACTTGTACATGTGACTTGAGCACAGTCCAGTGGGGTCCCATCCACCCAACATGTCCTTCTCAACCCACCCACATCCAAACAAATTAGCTTTTCTGTAGGATCTGCTGGATCCTTTTGCACCCCAAACCTTCACAGAGAGCAGACCTGCTGATCTGACCTGAGTACAAGATACCCTTCACTGCTGCTGCAGTAGGGCTGCCAGGATATTCCTGCCATCAACAGAGCCATCCATCCAGTCCTTACTGGTAAATTGGAGCACAGATCACATGCTTTTTCAGGCTAATGATGATATAAGGGAGTACAATCCATGGGTTGCCACTGCAGCAGCTCCAGGCAAGCACAACCTCTGCTATTCAAACAAGAGGGAGGAAGGAAGCTTCCAAAATTCACCTAGTCTTTGCCCATCATGAATGATCTTTCTCCTCCTGGCTTCAGGCTTCATTGGTAATATCAGAGCCAGGTACTGTTGCTACTGAGACTCAGTAAACCTGCTGTAGCACAGCTCAGTTTTCACTTGGTTACATTTGACTTTTACAGGTATAGTCAAAGATAGGAAAATACCTCATGTTACTCTGAAAGCCTGTGTCCCTCAGCTGTCTGCCCAAGCAATGTGGCACCAGCCTGCCCAGCAGGGAAGATGGTGCAGGATTTTATGATGGGTTGAGAGAGACAATATATCATGATTTTGAGTCTGCCTTGTGCTTCTGTTTGAGCGAATGGGAGCTTTGCCTCTAATTTTGTGGACAGCAGAATCAGGGCCCTGGTTGACAGAAAATAAATTTTTTAGACAAAAAGGAGTAAAATGTGAAGATGGATTTCTCTTTATTAAAGTTAAAAAGTACTTACTACTTGGAGGAAAAGTACTTGTCTGAATTATGGCACTGAAAGTCAACTTTTCAAAGAGCTCTCTAAATAGATTTGAGCTTTCCTTACAAAAGTTCACTGCTGAAAGTTACGAAATCCCCAATAAACATTAAAATTTATTTACAAAGTTATAGGTGTGAATATGAAGCATAAAATGAATATTTAATATATAAGAGCTCTGGCTTAATATATGTGCAATTGATTCATTTTTTTATTATCCCTGTCATAATGATCATTGCTTATTACACACTGAAATCTGTTTCTGATGGTTAGTTCTAAGCAGATACTTTTTCTGTGATTAACATCATTGGACATCTCATTACAGGCAATCAAAAATTTTGATCTTAAATACTTTTTGATAATTAATTTGATGTTTTATTGAGTGTTTTTGGCAACGTGATAGATGCAGGAGACAAATTCTGCATTGTATGACACCGCAAAAAGCTTGGACTAAATAACTTATCACAAAGAATATTTACCATTTGGAAAAAAACCAGCTATATTTAGAGTAAAGTCTCTCTAACTAGTTCTTCTGTAATGTGCAATTTAAGATTGACATGCCATCTAATCTATAACAGTGGATTACACCACTTTCCTTACTGCTGCATTCAAATATTGAGCCTAGTTTGAAGTATTGATTCAGCTGTCTTCAGCCACTAGAAATATGACAGTTTATACCAGCTATCTGGTTAGTAATGTCTCCATAAGGTGATACATTTGAAAAACACATGCTTAAAAATAATACTTTAATTTTTGCTTGCTTCTTAAAAAGACCATCATGGTTGTCATTAAATGAAAATAAAATGCTCTAGTTCTGAAGGACAAGGTTTATAATTTTTTTTGCTGCAGTCGATCAGGTCAGATGTACAGCCCTTGTGCAGCTGATACTCCTTTTACAGCCAATGTTTTGGACATCTTCATTTTATTTTGATTTTTAAACAATTTTGCTCAAGAAAGCTTTGCATAATTGGACCTTTATTCCATCAGTGAGCTGGTTCAGATATGAGCTCTCACACAAGAGGGGCTGGTCTGTTTAAAAGCTCCTGTGTGTCAAAGCAGGGGAGAGAAATAGAACTGTTAGGAATTATTCATACAGCCACAATGAGTTCTCAAGGCAAAAAAAAAAAAATCCTGCCTTAATTTTTGCACTGTGAGGTGGAGGCCAGGCTGACCTTCCCACCCAAAGACACTCTGCCTGCTCATGGCTCACTTCCTCTGTAGTCCTTCTGCCATCACGTCTTTCTTTGAGCTTCCCACCTCACAGAAGATAACCCAGGGGCTGAGGGACAGAGACGCCACTGAAGGGAAAATCTCCTGGGGGTGACACTATGCTAATACCAATAACAAAATTAAACCCAAACTTGTTAGTGGGCAGGTCACACAGACAACCCTTTTAAGACAACTTTTTGATGCTGGAGGGAAAAGAATATGAATCAACAGGCAGGACAGAGACCATGGTTCTGCTGAATGACTCATTCTGGGAGTGAATTGTCTTCATTAGCATAGTGTCACCCATTTATTTTCCACTGTGGAAGGAAAGGGCTTCAGTTTCCTCTCTTCCTCACATGACCTTCTTCAAAGTTATTGTAGAAAACCACTTGGAGATCCAGCACCAGCTCTGTTGCTTTCCTCCTTTTTCCTTTTACCCTTTTTTTTTTTTTTTAGTGTGACAAAAAATGCTATTTGATACCAAAATCTTTGTAGGCTGCTTACTCTCTATTCTATTTAATTTCCTATATCAGGGCTACATTATGACATTCTAATCAGGCTCCCACATCACACCCATCGCTACTGAAGTGACTTTTATTTATTGTTTCTTCCCTTCTCTCTTGTGCCCTCCTTCATAAGAAGGACGTTGGGACTATCTGGGAAATGAAATGACTCACTCAGTGAGAAATCCGTTTGTATCACACAGGAAGGGCAAAACAGACTTGCTCAGTTGCTTGCAGAATGTGAGGGCGAACCTTCTTGGTGGTTTTCCAGTGCCTTTTCCTGCGTTTTGAGCCAGGGAAACAAATAATTCTGAAATTGCTTTTTCTAATTTGGTTTGGGTGTTTTCTCTCATATCTGTCTTTAGGAGGTTACTTACTAGAGAAGGAATAGAGGGAGAAAGAGGAAGGCAAGAAGTTGGTGATAGAAGGGTCGGGTGTAGCCTTGGACAGACTCTGGCAAGGTTATCCAGCATATCTTCCTTACTCCAAAGAGGGACCAACTGTTCTCTTCTGTAGAGTTTGTACAGGAGGTTTTGTTGAATTCTGTGGAGCTGAATTTCTGGCCCGATTATTATCTAATCCCAACATATGAGATTAAAATTGATAGTTCTGAAGCTGAGAAATACATACGTGAGGAACGAAGCTTTTAGCTGTATTGATCAAACTACCAGTTTTATATGAGAATTAGTTGGTATTTAATCTATCTAGCAGCCTATATCAAAATTACAACCTAAGGTTTTTAATACTTACAAAAAAAATTGGGAGGGGAGGCTTGGGGAGATATAAATCAATGGGATAAACTGTAATTAGCTTTTTTTCTGATAGATTATAGTTCCTTCCCCGAACGAGAACTCAGTACAGTCACTATATATATTTAAATTGCATTAACTATCCTAAGAGCTGTAAAATACCTGGAGCATGGGAGATGTCTAATATAATAAAGAAAATAGTAAGTAACAATATATAACTAGGAGCTAGTGTTGAATTTTTATGGGTCATGTTGTTTATAGGCTTATAACTGTGCTCTTGGTTGGAGCACGCACTAAAGAATACCTAACTAAGAATCAAGGAAAATGCTCTGCCAGAAGATTTGCATGAGCCCTTTTCTTTCATAAACTCTATGTATTAACCATGTTCAAATATGGTAGCCTGCTCATAGAATGTTAGATTAGAAAAACAAAAAAAAAATAGAAAGCTTTTGTCAAAATATACTTTGTGTTTATTTAAATATCTTTCAGTATAAAAGATTAGAGAGAGTTACTTAAATTTAAAAAAAAAAACACAAAACCCATAAAAATGCAAAAAAAAGAAAACAACACCAAACCACCAAAATAACCCCAAAAAATAACCTGTTAACATTCCAGAAACACTGAATTTTAATTTTTTTTTTACTATTCTGCATGACTTGCAAGTTCTTAGAGCTGAGATTTTGTTGCAACAGAACCTGAATTTTACTGGCAACTGAAGTTGTGGCCAAAGAGAACACAAACACAGACCTGGAGAATCAAGTTTTGAAGAAACTTTTTGGCATTAATCAAGCTGACATCTTTAGGATGTTTTTTTCATACACTTTCTCCACCACTAACATTTTCAAGGCTGCGCTCAATCACCTCCAGCACACGTGCTCAGTAGTTTTACAACTGCTGGTTGACTTATCGAGTTGTCCCTCCTCTTCATTGCCACTTTTATTCGGCTTCAGATCCTGAAATCCTCGTTCTCCAGTTCAAAGTGACTTTGTCAGAGTATCTGCATGTGACTCGGTCCTACACCTGGGCCTATCTGAGGTGCATTTGGTAACAACTCTTTAAACCTTGGTACAGTCATAAAACCTTCCAAGAAGATTGCAGTTAGCTCATCACCTTCTAATGGATGTCTTGTACAGCCCCTGAAGCAAAGAAAACTCACATACTGTTCTGAAATACACCTTGGATTTGCTGTGCTTCTGGTCATCAAACATTAACACCAAATGTTTGCAATCAGACTGCCTATTGTAGAGACTCAGGAGTTCTTTGAATATAGAGCAGCACATTGTTCTGAGATGATGGTAGGCATCATCCCCCATAGGAGAGATCCTATTTTCAGTGACGTGATATCTTAATTCTATTTTACAGCTGCTATGCAAGAAAAAATGATGCTGTGTTTCAGTGCAACTCTGGGCATTTGGTTGTTGGTTTGCATCATGGTAAAGTTTTCTTTAGCCCCAGTGCTGCTTTCTTTTCTTATGACCATGCATCTATCACAGATTTTTAGGCTAATTTAGGGATCTGCCTGCTTACATGTTTATTATGAGTCTCAATCAAGCCATCATGTCTTCTTCAAAAGTACAGAAAGACTGGAAGTACTTAGGATGTAATGAAAATAAGAAGCTTTATGACCATAAAGGAGGAGGGAAAGAGTGGGTGGCAGATGAGGATAGGCAGAGGGAAGTTTACATCTCTGTTCTTTCCTTATGGTCCAATGGACAGAATTTTAATTCCACAAAGACCTGAGTCAACTCTGTTGAATTCCCTGGCTACAGTAGACAACCTACATGACTTTAGAAGTTACTTAGCTTGTCTATGGCTCAGTTCCCCTTCCTGCTTACTTGCTTTTAGGCAGCACATTGCTGATAGTAAGATACTCATAATTAGTGTCAGGGTATTAGATAGGAGTTGAACAGATGATCTGAGAGTGGCGACTTACCTCAGGGCCACACGCCAAGCCCTGGCTAGTGCAGGAATAAAGCCAAGTCCTGTGAAGGTTGGTGGCTTCCTAGTGAAACTTTCTGCTTGCTGTGCTGTGCTGACTGACAGGAGAAAGGGGCCACACTGCTTGCTGTGCCTCAGGATTGGATAGATCATGTACACACACCACTACAATCAATTTAAAATATTTCTTGTTGTTGCTATCACTTGGATCTTGATGCAGCAGCGGGTGAAGGCACTGAATATAAACATGGGATGAAGCATGATGGGCAAGAATATCTGATCTGAAAACTGACCTTGGTCTTGGAGGCTAATCCATTTTGGTGCTCAGTGTGTTCATCTCCCCACCAGCTTCACCAGAATATGAGCAAGCTGTACATCTTGAAGGATCAGCCTCCTTTAGTACGTATTTTAGCCTTTGGCAATGCATTAATTAAATGAGGATAATGCTTACTTTCCCCTTGAGGATATTGTGAGACTTGGTGTAGAGAGATATTTTGAGCCCTTCTTGTGAAAGGCACTGCACAGAGTAAATGCCAAGTGTTATGCACCTCTTGAGAATCAAAAGGTCACCCACTGAAGACCAGGCTAAATTCCCATTGATTTTTATGAGAACTCTGGGTGGAGCCCAGAAAAACAATCCCCAGGGCATGGACTGATCCTTCTGGCCTAGTCAGTGCTGGGATCATGTAAGCTTTGATACTTTCTGGAATTAAATAATTTACTTCTTTCTTAATTTCATCATCATTAATTTAGCCTATCTTGAAGAGAAGCAATAGGTCAGTTGGATGGGGGGTAAGGAAACCACATGGAACAAGCGAGGAGGAATTAATTAGCTATGCTGCTGGCAATGTGCTGCTACCCTCTGTGGAAGTCACAATGCTTAGAGCTATGGAACTACCAGGGAATGAAAAATAAAATAAAAGGCTTTAGATTTACGATTCCCACTCTTATGTGTTCTTGCCATCGTTCATATGGATTAGGACTTAAGTTCAAACATTCCCTGTAGAAATGAGGGTTTGCTGACTTAGAGCAAACAGCATTAGGAATACAGGTTAGGCAAACCCAGAGACATTCAGGCTGATCTTAACTTTCAGTCGGTCCCAAGTGCTATGTTTAATTTTTATTTTTTTTTTTACTCTGGTGAGGCAATGCTCATAGGATAAACAGAAACTGTGGAATGTATATTGATCAGAGTGCTCCAATGCTGTTTTGGAAGAAAAATTTAAACTAGACCTAACATTGGAATATTTTTACAATTCCTCTTCCTTGTCTGTTTCTGTTTCTAGCTTCTTCTAATACCTGTCCTTTCCACCATTTCTGGGTTATTTCCAAGTCACCCTGGGCAGTATTAATGTTGAGAAGTCCAGGTGTATCAGAGAGACAAATTGCTTCAATCTGAATAAGAGGAAGAAACTGATATTTTAGTATCCAGCACTGTGGCAGTGCACAGAGGTCAAGAACCAAGGCATAAAATTAGACTTTATATAAGCATAGCCTGTGGCATAAAAGTTTTAAAAGTTACATTCATCAGATGAGGGAAAATAAAATAATTAAATATAAGGTTAGAGGTAGGAGCAGGGAAAAAAATGACAGACAAACATAATTTTGGCCTCTGTCTCATGGCAGTCAGACAGATGTGCTTCTATGGAGGTTGTAACTCCTCTGTTCAGAGAGTTTACAACTACCACAGATAACAATAAGTTTCAATGAACAGGAAAAGAGATGCAGAAAGCTATTGTGATGTGGAAATGCCCAGCAAAGATGTTAAGCACAAGGGTTCTTCAGGACTGTTGCGCTGTCTCAGTCTATAGAAGCTGTGAAGATGATATTAGACAAGCATCCACAAGCTACTGGATATTAATATCTCCTTCTGGATCAGCTGATCTTTTGGGATTCCTCACAGCTCTGATCACTAGCTTAAGAAACAGCAACACTGATTTGAGATCCAAACTTTGAAGAAGAGGGAGAAGGAAATTTTATGTACCTTGTAATAACTTTTTCAGCTGGTCTGGAACACAAGTTCAGACTTAAAATCATGTAACAGCTGAAAATGTGACTCTTAGCCTACTTGCACCGTTCAATTCTCTTTCTTGTCTGGGGCCAAGGCTGTCCCCAGGGCTGTTTGATTTTGCTCTGCTTGATCCTGAGCACCAATTCCCTATTTTTCATAAATCCAAAAGACGGAGGAACAGATCATAATGAAGGCAAATCCCATGTTCCAGGAAGCTAAAGAGCCAGAAGGGATCATGAATTGTAAAACCACTCTCTAGTTATCCCACTAGTGAAGTGACTTCTCCTTTCCACCTCTCAACTTCCCTAGCATCCATTCTGACCATGAATTTTGGGCCTGTACCAGCCTGTGTTGATACCAAATCAGAAGGCTCATTTCTTTGTCTCCACATCAGGCAAAACATTCAGCGGTGTCATTAAACAAGGAGCCTCTTTCTACAGCATCCCTTCTCTGGAAAGAGCCTTCTGATTTCTGCTTTGGGGAATGCATTAATGATGCCGAGAGGGAACTCTCTCACAGGTTGTTTCTTGCAGCGTACGAGGATTTTACTCTATCAAAGGGTTTCTGGCTGTCTCTTAGGGCCCAGGCAGCATTGCTGCTCTAATTCCTGGGCCTGGTTTTCATTTAGCTTTTTACTACTCCTACCCTGGTGTGACTCCACTGACCTGCAGAGGCTTTTCTCCAATTCATGCTAAAGTAGCAGTCTGTAGCTCACCCAGAGATCCTGAAGTCACTCTTTCCAATCCTTCTTCTCCATTTCACTCACAATGGCCAGATTCTGATCTTCGTTTCATCAACACCTGCCTGAAAAATAACTCTGTTTGTGTGCACCTGTTGAATGTGTTTAGGGACAAGCCGCCTTGGAGCCTGTCGGTATGAAGGGGGTCAGATGTCACCACTGAGCAGCTCTGGTTGTGAAGGGTCATGCATAAACTTTCAGATGTGTTCTGTTTCCAATTTCCCTCCCTCAGATGTAAAATCTTTCCTCTGGGGTCTGTGTTTAAAAACCTGTTCTACAAAAGAAGGGTGAAAGGGTGATATTTGCATATGCGCAAAAGCACCTGGTTTTGGGTGAGAATCTTGATAGAGCAAATATGTCAGTTTTAATCAATTCTTCTTTTGTACAAGACTGCTGAAAATTCTCTTACCTGACACAACAAAACCAAAATTTTCTAGCAATGCTGTTTGATGTGAGGAGTTCCATTCCAAGCACTTATTTGCTCAGAAGCTGATTTAGAAGTTGTGAGACCTGACGCCTAATCCCACATTCGAAGTGCTGTCACACATGTCAGGTTATTGGAACTCTGTGCCTCAGTTTCCCCAGTAATAAAAGGGGAATAGCTACCATTTTCCTATGCAAAATACATCGAGGATTAGGCAAATTACATAAAAGAAAACACCTGAAATCCAAATGCTGTTAATAAGAGCTTATTCTCCTTATGGCTTCAAACTCTCAGAAGCTAATTCAAAGTAGTAGTGGGGGGTGTGTGTGTGTGTGTGTTAAGAAGGGAAGTAGTAAGAGCATTTATGAAAAGATCAACAGGCTTAAGGTAACTTTACCTGAAAAGCTGTCGTCAGCATAAGGGGTGGCTTGAATTGAATGACAGAACTATGTGTGTGTTTATTTGTAGAAGTAAATGTAAAACATCTGTTGGACCCGTGTATTCAAACCTCCTGGGAGCAGCTTTGAAGCTATATACCTCTGTGTCTATGCATTTCCTTTCTCCAGGTTGGTGACTAAAGATGAAAAGAAATCAAAATATGCCTAAAACAATCTCATGTGCTGGTCTGGATGTGGTGCTTCAGGCTTGTTCAGATTGTAAGACTTATTTACGGTTTATTTTGTCACCAACAATCTCCAGTAAAAATCGTGGCCTTTTATTGTACACTTCGTTCTTGTTATATCCTAGGTAATTAGACAGCAGATCCAGGTATTGAACACGCATTCCTTCACTAGCTATCTAAAATTAAAGGTAATCATAAAGACATTACGGAACACATCAAGATTTCCTTTATTACGACATTAATAAGACATTATGCATCGCACCCCATTTGATTAGCATATGGTGCCTCAGAGCAAATCAGTTAACACTGATGCATCTATTAAAGTGTCCAAGCAATATTCCGCATCTCCTAAGTGGTGCACGATAAACACGCTGCTGTGTGGCCACCCTCGCCAGCCTCTGCCCACCTGACACAGCTCTACATCGCCCGTGATGAGCAGGATACGCTGCAGGTGCAACACTGGGATGCCACCACAGGGCTTGGAGGGCCCTTGCCAGAGAGAGAGAAGGAATTTAAGGGCACATTTTAAGCCTTTGTAACCCAGCTAAGCTTGTTTTAAGAGCAAGCTTGTTTTAAATTGTGAGTTCAGTGAGTGAGGAGTGAGTAAGGCTTTCGTCCCCCCGAGACACTGCTGTTAAATTACCTGGTTCCACTGCATCCCAACAGCCCCGTGAGCACAGCTCCCCCTTGAAGTTAGTGTTGTAGCTCAGTGCCTTCCTCTGCAACTGTGCAAGTGAACCAGTTTCAAAACATTCCTCCCATCCTTGGTTAGGGAATTACTGCAGAATCAGTAGTGCGTGTATTGTTCCAATCCGTGATGCAGTCAGTAAAGACTGGAATAAATACATTAATTTTAGGGTTTGATAAATTTGAGTATTGCCTTGTGACTCAGTGGTCAGGTTTCCATCTCAGATTTGGACTCACCTCTCCTCGTCCCAGAGTATAATTCTTATCGCCTAATTCTGTCCCTTTACATTTTAAATTATGCCTTTATTTAGAATTTATTTCTCTCTTCTGCAAGTCAGAATTTCTATTATTAATCCTGTGCAATATTAGAGACATCTAGGAAGAACTATGAAAAATTCAATTTACTTTTAAAAATTTATATTATTGTGGCAAAAAAAGAAACAAGAATGCTACTCATCTTAAAGGTCAACATATTTAATTATATTTAACACATTTAATGACATTTAATAAACACTGGTTTGGATTTGGGGTTTTTTTTGTTTTGGTTTTTTTTTTTTTCATATATTCAACTACAATTTACAGCAAATTCTGTTGGATTGTGTCACATAACTGTAAGATTAAAACAAACAGTAAATATATTATCCCTTTTTTCCAGGATGGGAAAACTACATCACAGGATAAGCTACATGACATAACAGAGTAACAGTAATAGCCTGGATATTAAATACATGGTCTTGTTTGCCCTAGATAAAGTCCCTTTGCATTTCTTTCTAGAGGTTGTCTCTTACTGAGCAGCCTCTATTGTTCAGATATTCTGCCTGCAAGACTTTGTCACTTACTCAGTATAGTAAAGTAGGAGCTAAACACTTGAAACATTTTCTCTCTTACTATAACTTTCAGGCACTTCAGGAACATAAAGGACCATTTTCAAGTGTGGCACATCCTATTTCTTTAAAAGAACAAGTCAAAATCTCTGATGTGCTTTTGAACTTCCGCAAAATTCACGCTGCACTTTCTTTGCTTGATGGCTCTTACACTGTGACAAGTTGGGGGAAGGTTGCCTGAGGTCAGCTGAATCAGATAGGAGTAAGCAAAACTCTTCCTTGTCTAGTCTGTAGAGAGAGGATCACCCCGATAAGAGAATTAGCCATGTGCAACCACTGGGCTCTTCTGCTGTGAGCTGACAACTGCCTGTCTTCATCAAAATTAGACCCTGTAATTTTTATTTTTTTTTAGAGCAATAATAACCTTTCCTGCACAGCTAACATGAACGATTTTTTTTTTCTATTTTTAGTTTTTAAAATAAAATCCCTATTGGCAAATAAGAAACATTATCCGGGAAAAGTTCAGTAAACTGCAAACGGTGCAAATGCTGCAGATACCCAAGAGCTTAGAGGCCACAGCCAAATGGGGCAGAAAGAGGAATGAGAGAGTGGAGAACAGAGGAAGGAAGAGTAGGTACTTCGGTTTGATGAGAATCATCTGAGTTTCTCTTGATGTCCCAGCAGTTCTGCCTTCCACTGGTGTCTTTCATCTTGTGAAGCTCCAAGTCACGCCACTCACGCACTCCTGGAATTGTGGGCATGTAGCAGAGTTTTTAGAGCAGGGGCAGCCTCCGTGTGTGGCACATGCTGTACATGCATTTTTCTTGAACCCAGTCTATAAATGCACATACTCAGATGCACATACAGGAAGTCTATTCTGGGTTTAACAAACACCTTGGTTTTTTTACAACATAAGCTCGTGTATAGCTTGAAGAAAGGCGGAAAAGAGAAAATATCCTTTCTTTCTTTTTTTTTATAGAAAGCTGTAAACTGCAAGGTATTTATTCAAGAGACAAGAGCTGTTCCCAAGAGCTATTCCAGTTGCTTTTAGAGCTCTCTCCGTGTTTCTCTTTGTGCGGAAGAATTTTAATATTTGTCCCCTTCTTTTTACTTTTAAATCTAATGTAAGTGGATCTGTGACAGTTTGAACTCTCTGCTTACATTTTCCCTTATTGAAAGGGCTGCAGGAAGATAGGATAAAATTTAGAGGCATGGGTCATAGTTTTGATAAAACACATTTCAAGAATTGCTGCTACAGGAATGCTACAGCTGAGATCTTCGCAGCTAGTAAAATGTAATCTCAAATGTTTTTGCTTGCTTTGCCCAATAAGAAATTCATCAAAATGGGGTTAGATCCTAATTTAAAAAGCTAAAAAAGATGATTGTTAGAAGTGAGTACAAGATGGTGTGAGTTACTTCCCCACACCACTCACCTTCCTATAACATCTTTAACATAAGATCAAGTGATGCATCTCAGTTATCCAGTCCTCTCCACTGCTGCCACAGCACCGCCCTTGGATAAGCTGTGTATTAATTCACTCGGGCTCTTCAAGAATTTTTTTCCTCTGCAGGTCACAAACCTTCATGTCTAAAGATGTTTGCACCTATTCGTTTTTCCCTGACGGTGCCATGCAGGACCAGCCCTGTGAAACAGCAGCACCCACCTTCTTTCCCGTGTCCATTTAAACATCCAGGGGCTCTTCTGATGAGGCTGTTCATATTTGTGTGCAATTTCTCCAGCTACAGAGGTTTCAATGCCACCAGGTTTGCAAAATGCACGCTGATGGTGGGCAACAGTAGCCAAGGCTTTAGCTGAAGGATAGTTTATTGTACAGGATACGAGCTTGAACCTCTAATTCTTTGCTCTGGCATTGATTCCTCTGAAACTATGAACAATTTGTTTTACCTTTGAATCCTCCTTTCTCTGAATCACAGTGCTTACCTGCTTTGAGGTTTAATCAAGGAAACTGTGCAAGTGCCAGATACTGTATAAAAGCAAAAGGCAATTATTAGAAGTGAGCTTTGACTTTTTAAAGGTATGATAACAGATGCTGGGTAATAAATCCCATTAACGATGATAGGGAAATTGTCTTACTTTTGAACTCTCATGGTGTTTCTTTCCTAAGTTTTGTTACTGCTTAATACTTACTCTGGTTTCACTGTTTGTTTTGCAAAAGTGCTGAAAACAATTAGATGACACAATGAGCTATTATTTCCCTAGGGTGTCCTAGCACTTTCAGATCTGTGTTTATGTTTAGGAATTATTGAAGCATATTGTTTTGATATGGCTTTAAGCAAAATGATTAGCTTTCAGATCTAACCAACGCTGAGATTTGAAATCTGTTGAGCAAAGTTGCAGGGTTTTTAAACAGAGTGTTGCAGTTTGAAATTTATACGAGATATTTCACCGACCTAATACATTTGTGCATATGTATGGGCGCTTGTCTGCTGACAAAAATTATTGACTTAATAGGTTCTGATTTTTCTCTCTCAATTTGGAAAGGGAAAAACACATCTCTTGTTCGCTCATGATGGGAAATCTGCTTCCTGTCCACTTATATCAACAGCTCTGAATGTGGAGCTGCAAATCCAGCCTGGACTTGATTGCTCTCAGAAGTGTTTCTGCAGTTAAGAAGCTGCAGTGTAGCACTTGGTTCCACATGAGGAGAATCAGATGTGCTATAGGATTTACTTTGCTCTGCTACTGAATGTGCCTCAATTCTGCAAGTTCAAAATGGTGATGCATTTAAAGTTAGCTGCTGCACTTGACTCACTCACTGCTCTTAGATGATTTCTGTCTTTCAACAAGCAAAGGCACAGGAAATAAAGATCTAAGTTTGGGCGATTATTTGTCTTGGGATGATGGGTAAACATTCACATTGAGATTTAAAAAAAAAAAACAACAGAGTATAAAACTCTTGTTTGAGTAGGAGACAAAAGTGTCAGTGATAAATTAAGCCTCTACCTCAGTTTTCCTTTCCTACACAATTAGGAGTTTCATAGAAATGCCTCATGGCATGCTTGAAAGAGAGAAGACAGATCTGTACAAGAGAGAAATATCCTTACTCAGGGTCATGAGAAATACTAATCATCAGAAATACTAAAAGTCAAGTGAAACAGAGGTCTGAGAGAATTTGTTTTGTTTTGTTTTGTTTTGTTTTAAAAAAGAGATGTTGCTCTTGCAGACAGAAAACTGTGATAAATAGACATGCAGGTGGTGTACTTGTGTAGTCCTGGGCTTGTTGGAGATGCTGACCCACCCAGACATGGGCACATCTATCTATCAGGCAGCTCCTCTCCGAGAAGTGTCCTGTGCTGATTCCCTGACTCATATTGTAAAGAGAGAGGGAGACCAGCCTCGTGCTTAGGATTTTATGATGGAGCGTAAATCAGGTCTGCCTGTACTTGACCAAGGTTGAAACCCACAGTGCTGCATGGTAATTAGATTTTTAAAAGATTTTTTTTCCCTCTGGTTTATTTATATAGCAGTAATTACCTCCAGCACACAGTCGGAGTGACTGCTTGTCTTTCATGACCATACTTTTACCCTTTCATTTGACTGTCCTGTGCTTTTGTGGCTAATATAGAGCTTCATTCATTATCCCCGAGCCCCTTCCCCTGCCAGCCCTTGCACAGTGGCACAGCGGGGAGCACAAGGTTATTCTGTGGCAGCTTAAGTGGGAGTGGACGTGAAGAGCGGAGCAGAGACGTGTCCCTCAGCACTGAGCCAGCAAGCCTGCTCCCACACCTTCCCCAGAGGCATGGCATTCCTAGGGGGAACAAGGCTGGCCTGGGGGCCGTGAGCCCATGCACCCTCTTGCCGATGTTGCCGGTGATTCTCTCTGGCTCTTTCTGGTGTAAGTTACCAGTTGTGCAGAAATGCTCCTTAATAAACGTCTCATTTTCCAGCTCTCCCTATGATAGAATCGTTAAGGTTGGAAAAGACCTTTAGGATCATCCAGTCCATCCAGCACTGCCAAGCCCACCACTAATCCATGTCCCCAGGTGCCACATCTACATGTCTTTTAAATCTCTACAGGAATGGTGATTCCATCATTGCCCTGGGCAGACTGCTCCAGTGCTTGATATTCTCAATGAAGAATCTTTCCTAATATCCTATCTAAACCTCCTCTGATGCATATATGTCTCTCTTTGTCTCTTTTCTCCTTCCATCTCTTCCCACCTTCCTTTCCCGCGAAGTATCTTTTGAACTTGTTCCTGGGTTTGAGAGGGATTTGACAGCACTTGTTTTATTACTTTTAAAAGTTATTTAGTACTTACTCTTCTCATCCTTAATACAAGAGAAGGACCATCAGTTAACTTCCTGCAGAAAAAACAAACCTTCACTGTGTTAGCCTGGCTCCTGACAGGACCTGTGGCCCCTGGAGAGAGGAGCCCAGGCAAGAGCAGGTTTGCTGGCAGAACTCGTGATCTCATGGGGGACCCAAGCTGGAACAGCCTGCTCCTGAAGGCATGACCACACTGGCAGCGTTTGTGAAGAGCTCCAACCCGTAGGCAGAACCCGCGCTGGAGCAGTGCATACAGGACTGCCTCCTGTGGGAGGGACTCCACGCTGGAGCTGGGGGAGGGTGTAAGGAGTCCAATCCTTGTGGAGGAAGGAGTACCAGAGGCAGCATGTGACAAACTGACCGCAGCCCCCGTTTCCCATCCTCCTGTGCCACTGAGGTCGAGAAAATCAGAACTGAAGTTCAGCCTGGGAAGGAGGGAGGGGTGGGGAAAAGGTGTTTTAAGATTTGGTTTAATTTCTCCTTATCCCACTGATTTGATTGGTAACAAATTAAACTAATTTTCCTAGGTCAAATCCATTTTGCCTGAGACAGTAATTGGTGAGTGATTTCTTCCTGTCCTCATCTGGACCCATGATCCTTTTATTATATTTTCTCTCTGCTGTCCATCTGAGGAGGGGAGCAAAGGAGCACCCGATGGTGGGCACCCAATGTCCAGCCAGGGTCAACCCACTATGGCCCAAATTCTGTCTGGCTGCAGTCAGGGAAGGATGATTCCCATGTAAGCCAATTTTCGTGAAGTCATATAAGGATCTTAAAACCAGATTCGTTCTGCTAGACCAGTGTTAGACATAGGAAGGACAGAGGTGGATGCCCGCTACAGCTCTGTGTGGCCATGCTCAGCAACACAGGCTGCAGAGGGACACTCTCTTCTCTCTGGAGGCTGCCAAGAGCTCTGGGTGTTCCCAGTTATTATTGCTTAATGCATAACAGCTCGCTCCTGGACCAGCAGAAATGTGGGGTTTCCGGGGGATATCTTTATAGCAGTTGTCAGAAGGCTTGAAGTAGAACAGCTATGAAATGGAGCATTTTCAGTACTGGAATGAGGGAGAAGGAGCTTGCTTAGCCACATGAGGTGGTGATGCTGCCATCAGGCCAGTGCAGTCAGTCAAACAAATGCAACTCCCTTTACAGTGTGAAGAAAAATAGGTTTTAAAAGCATCACCAGCCTCCCCAAAAGCAAACAATGTTGGTGAGTCAATAAATGATGGAGTTCATAAAGTGCCATTTACTTCCCCCTCCGTCTGCAGCAGTAAATTCAGATCAGACTTTCAGTAGCTGTCTGGCCTCACAGGGGTCTTGATTTCTTTTTGAAAACCATGGATGACAGTTACTTCTCTTCTCCAAGTTGTCAAGAAGGAGCTGATATGACTGTCAGAGGCCCAGTGTACATGAAGTAAGCAGTGTTTCTGTTTCCACCTCACAATTGTAAATGTAGCTGCTAACATCTGAATTCAACTCATTTCTAATGATTATAGTAACACTGAGCAGGCTTTCTCTTTCTGTGGAAATTTTCAGCATTTGCCAAGTTTCCACAACATCTTGAGTGAGCAAGATCTGTCTGCACATATTACACGGGTCCTAGCTTCTGGTAGAGGAGATCAGTGGGAAGGAGGAAAGACGCTGGTGGTTCACATTTAGGGGGCAGGAGGCAGAGACAGTTCTGCTACACGGTGTTGGTGTCGGCATCCAGGCCTGTCACCAATGTCCATACTGACTAGCTGCCACCAAATCTTGATGTCATGGACTCAGCTGCTTCAAAACCAGCACAGCAGCCCACCTGGATCTCTCAAGCCTAGTTAATTGTTTGTCTCTACAACACTCAGACCTTGGGAGGAACTAGGTCTAGAACCACAGGATCGCAGAAGTGTTTTGGTTTGAAGGGACATTAAAGATCATCTCACTAAAACCCCCTGCTATGAGGGACACCTTCCACCAGATGAGGTTGCTCAGAGACCCATCCAACCTGGCCTTGAATATTTTCAGAGATGAGGCATCTGTTCTCTGGGCAACCTGTGCCAGTGCCTCACCACCCGCACAAAACCCAATATTTTTGCTATCTTTCAGATTAAAGCCACTCGCTCTTGACCTGCCACTAAATGCCTATGCAAAAAGTCTCTCCAACTTTCTTGTAAACCGCCTCTAGGTTCTGAAAGGCCACAATAAAGTCACCTTAAACAGCCCCGATTCTCTCAGACTCTCTCTGTAGGAGAGGAGCTCCACCTCTCTGATCATCTTTGTGGCCTTCTCTGAGCTTGTTCCAGCCGGTCCATGCCCCCTCTATGCTGGGGACCCCAAAGCTGGACAGAGTTCTCCAGGTAGAGTCTCACCAGAGCAGGGTGGAGAGTTCCTTCTCTGTCCTGCTTGGACTTCTCTCTGTGCCACCCTTTCACACCTGCTTGTGCATGGTGCAGTAGAGATCAGCCTGGGTTGAGCAGCAATGCACGACTTCTAACCATGGTACCACGGTCAGATTATCTGAAGAGCAGACACATGGCTCTCAGCACACCACAGACCTGTCCCAACACTACTTTCTGATAGTGATTAAATGCAGGGCTGGGGTTTTTTGTTTTATTTTGGTTTTCAGGGTACTGAAAGTGTGCACAATTTGAGTTCCTGGTGTTATTTTTTTACCCGCTTTAAGATAGCGCCTCACATTACCATTCTTCTGCAAAAAGCCATTTTTAACAACTGCAGGTCAGGAGTCTGTTTTTCCTTCCCAGCTTCAGCCCACAGGGATTTTCATGATAACATTTAGCTTCAGAGCTGCGTGCTCTATGGAGAAATGTGATTTAACAGCTGCCCTTCCTTAACTGTGTCCTTAAAGTAGAAGCAAACCTTTCATAAAGCCAGGGATGTAGGGGAACAGGTTTGTATGTGTGTGGATGGGTTTAAGTGTGTATATATTGGGATCACCCATATGAAGAAAATTTTGCTCTGTCTCCTCAGATGACTTCTGATTTCAAAGCACTGTACAAATTTTGGTCTCTGGTCGTTTTGCTGCAGAGACAATATGTAGGCAGTGAGGACAAGCAGTAGCACTTTGGTAGCTGGAAACATTGGATCGAGGTGTAGGTGAGGAGGGAGAGAATCACATCCTATTCTGCACAAGAGTGGAGGTCATTCCCACACCCGGGTAAACTTCACCCGTTTCAGTGTCAGGGTGTTACAAGGTCCATGCCCTGGCAAGGCTGCATAAGTGTGAAGGGACTGAGGATAGAAAGCAGTTGACTCCTACATATGCTGAGGTAGTGCCCAAGTGATGCAACCTGGGCTGTCACTCAGCTAGTTTTCTTTGTCTCCTTGTTCTCACAGTCCAAATGTGTGATATCCCTCTTTTGTTTGGTTGTCGGGGTTTTTTTTGTTTGATTGTTTAGTTTCATTGTTTGTTTTTTTTTCCCCCCTAGTCTCCTCCTTCCCATAGATTCTCCTTGTAAGTGTTGTTTTCTTATAGCTAATTTGTTTCCTGTGCATCCTCCATCTGCCCCCTTAGGGAGGAGTTGGACCTCTTCCCTTTTCACCCACAGACTCTACTTCCCACCGTCATTTGGTGCGTGAGTGCGTTTTAGGGTTCGTTTTAATTATCATTAGTGTTCTGAAATGACCTACACGCATAAGTTGCTTTGCATTCCTGAAAGCTGGAGTGGAGTAATGCCTGGTCGGCTCCTCTCGGGCTGGGTGGGAGCTCTGTGACGGATCACAGCTCAGCTCCTTGCCTCCCTCTCTGCCCTTCACCCACCCGCCTGCACCCTGGGGAGCCCACACAGAGCCGCCTTCCCCTGTCACCCCACAGCTGATTGAAAACCTTGCTCCATAGATTAAGACACAAAAGTCCTAAGTGAATTAAATTGCTCAGTCTCAGCTCTTTCCTTCGATGAGAGATTTCAGAGAACAAAAGCCTCTGTAGGTTTTTTTTCACATGGTTCAGCACAATTGGGGCATCTTGCTCTGAACAAAAGAGATGTGAAACTGAAGGGAAACTGCAGGGCTGGTTGTTGGACCCTGTCCTCCACTCGCCCCTCCCTACTCTGCACCAAGTGCAAAGAGCTGAGATGTTCCAGTCATGCACATGATGTGGATCAGGTGGGAGTCTTCCGCCCTGCACCTTGGCCTGAATGTACTGAGGGTCCAGAACTGCCCTAGCCCCAAGTGTATATTCCCTGATACTGTCACTGGAATTAAAGACAGATTATTTTCACATCATTCCTGCCCTGACAACATTAATCTGATGTGGCTTTCACAGCTTTAGTTGCAAATCCAATCACTTGATGGATGGGAATGTTTACCCACCCCAAATCTCAACTTTCCTGCCTTCCCCGCCTCCTAGCTAGTGTCAGCCAAGTCAGCAAGATCTCTGTCTATAAAATATACCAAGCAAGCTGCAACTTTGCAGTCTTACTGGGATTTATGGACAGGCTTAAATGATAGAGGATATTTTTTGTTTTGTTTTGCTTTTGTCCTTTTAGGCTTTTATAAACAAACGTTTTCCATGAGTAGCTTTGTTTTCCTGAGGTGCATGTCAACCCAGCTCAGCTGATGCAGAGACCTTGCCCGTCTTTCACAGCCACCTTAATTGCAATGAGTACTGTGGCAAACTGAGAGATGAATTTCAGTTTGTGGAGCATGGAATGAAATTCTTGCAAATTACTTTTAAGACTTAAATCTCCTTTTCTTTGTGAAACCAAGAGAGAATTGGGATATTGAAGAAAATTGAGATAGGTGTGGGGGGGAAATTGGAACAAAACAACAAAAAATTGACAAAAAAAGCAACCAGATCTCAATCTTTTTTGTCTGTAATACGACTATAGAGGGTTGAGCATTACTCCTTTTACTGTTGGCCTCCTCATGTGACTATCTCAAATACACTCTTTCTCTGACCAAGTCAAGCAATGCAATGTGTATTTGTGTTTGTATTTGAATGTCAGTCTGTGTCCTACCTTGTGTGACTGCACCATGTGTGGGGCAGAAATATTCGTTTTGACTGTATCAGAAGATTGATGCCACACAGAGTAATTAATCAAGGCTTTTTAAACCTCTCTTAGTAGACAGAATGGGTCATTTTGTAAAGACTGGTCCCATTTTGTAACAATTAGAAGGACTTGGTGTCATCCTCCCTTTACTACCTCACCGTTATCCATAAAACATTGGCTTTTCAATGCATTAGTATCCTCTCTATAATCTCTCCCTGTTCCCCTCTCTGACTTTCCTTGAAAGGACAATGTCAAGATAAAAATCAAATATTTACTCTTGTGGGTGTAGACAAATCCTTTCTGTGTTACTTATAACGCCTCAGATTATGAAATCGGACATGATTTCAATCCTCTAATTGACCTGTCATCATTTAGGCTATTTACTTTAGTTCTTGTGGTACTCACGGCTTGGACAGTGAGTTCAAAGGAGGATGGGGGAAGAGAGATTTTATTCATAGGTTGGATGCCTTTAGTCCTTTTATGGCAGTAGAAACCTTTACATCAGGTGATAACACTGAGAGGAACAGCCTGACATTAGCTGTGAGTAAGCACGGTGTACAATCACCTCCCTAAAAATGTTATTTTGCTTCTCTGGTCTCTCATTAAAGAACTACAAAGCATAATTTGAGGAAATTTTTCATGTAAGTGCTATCCTGGAAAACCTGGCTATTAAGGTTTTGTATTGACCCTCAGTGTACACTGTACTGAGAGAAATGCAGTTTGATACTAAGGGTGTGAGTCATATGCCCTGAAAGCTTCATTTGAGGGAGCAGTAAAGTCAATCGGAAGATCTCTGTTGATTTCAGCGTTATCTTCCTGGCTTTGTATGTACTGACCTATGCTGCCCAGGTAATTCTGGTAATCCAGAGGATGCCAGGGTGTCATTACTCAGTCCCTCTGTGACATATCGGAAGGCACTTCATTTTCACCCATCACTGCTGAAGGATGGCCTTATGTCAATGTGCTTCAAAGGTATGATACAGAAACTAACATTTTTTCTGTGTTCTGCAGACCAATTTCTCGGTAAACATACACAAGTCCCTTTGAGAGGTCTTGGTTTAGGTTTAACGCCAGATCACTTTCTGTTGTCTTGAAACTTAATCACTTCTGCTGAAACTTTTTTGGTGAGGGACTGAGAAGGGCAGAATGAAGGAGAAGAAAAGAACCCTTCAACCTTTCCAAAGGGTTGGGATGTGAGAGGCACTCTCCTGTCTAAGAAAACTAGCAAGTTTCAGCAGGCATATTGGTGCTTGGTGACCATTCACATCATTTTACAGCACTCTCTGAAGACAGTGCTGTGGAATGATGAGCATAATTAGGTTCAAGCTTTCTCACAGATCCAAGAACACTCATGGGATGGAAGGCTGGAACCTTCCTCTTTCCTTAGGGCAAGATATTGCTGCTTGTTGGAGTGGACGGGTGGCTACATGTTCATCCTCCACTCGTACAACAGTGAGTGTTTTGGTCAACGCGAAGGGCCGATCGATTATCACCCTGAGGTGACACAGTATGATTGGGAGGACCAGGAATGCAGCTAAGGGTGCATCTTGCCTGTGTCCATCAGAGATGAGCTGCTGGACTGTAGGAGGATTTGAGATAAAAAATACTCCTGGCCTGGATCTTGCCTTCTTCTGTCACCATACACATGAGGTTTCAGCACAGCTTAGTGCCTAATCACAATATATTTCATTAACAGTAACTGTTAAAATGGTTGGTTTTGCTTTCTGCCTAGTGGCCATTGAGAGGTAGGCTGTGCGAGGAGTGAGTTAATGACTGTCATTTCATTTGCTTGTAATAGATACTGGGAAGAATTTAGCATGTTCCCTTTTCTTCCTAGTGCCTTTTCTCAAAGGCAGTAGGATGACAAAATTCAGATGTGACCATCACTGCCCATGGCAGTAAATCCGTGACGGAGCCTTGATTACAGTCCATCTCTTCAAATTTGTTGCCTGGTTCTCTAGCTAGCTGACAGAGTGGTATTAGCTGCAAGCATGAGATCAGATGGTGTGGGTATTGCTTGTATCTTTGCTTCTGCTCTGATTGGTGGCCTTGATTGAGTCCATGATCTTGTCTGTTCCGGTGTTTCGCCATTGGAGGATAAAATCTGCCATCTGCATGTCTTAATGTTTTATGCTAACAAGCTTTAGCAAGCTTTTCATTCTAGCAAGCCCAGTGACCAAACACATCAAACCATTTAAAAGTCGTGCTCCTGAGACTACAATGGTGGGAGCACAAGAGCTTTTGAAGGAAGGTGTCCTTATTTGTCTGTCTTCTTAACCAGTCTCTTTCAAAAATCAAGTCATTACCCAACCAGTTGACTCCTTGGCAATTTGAGTACCAAGCTGGTGTGTCAAAAGGGGAGCTTTCCAGGGGAGAGTCACACAAATAAAAGGAAAACAAGTGGCTTTTGTCAAATGAAGTTCTGAAACAGAAAGCATCATTCTGTTTCAATATGAATGCTCAGGGAGGGGAAAGATAAGAGGAGAGAAAACAGAGTTAAAAATTGCCATCAGTGTGTAGTGGGCACGGTCAGCTGAAGAGTTAAATGACAGAGCCTTATTCACTCATATGAATTAATAATTGATTCAGTAACAAATCACTAATGTTGCAGTAGTCATGGTGAATAAGATAATAAATGTGTCCTGTCCAGGGAATGCAATGTTGTTAGAATTCAGCTGAAATTATTCATAAATGTGCTACTTTTCCTCATCTCCAACTACTGCTAGTTTAGCTTTTCTTTTTAATCTTCCTAAGCTGTCACATTAGATGGTGGAGCTAGTCACATTCTATATACAGTGGGATATTAAGGAGAACTGTGGAGACATTATGTCAAATTTCAATAGATAATAGGCACAAATTGAGAAACAAAGTGCCTCCATACCTTTTTGTGCTCCTCGTCTAGCTTAATAAATAAATAAAATAGAAGCCCAAAGGCTATTTAATAGCTTTTGCATGTGACCCCTGCAGATTTTCTACCCCCTCCCTCTTCTTCTGCTTGCGGAAGGAGCTCCAAGGACTTCTGTAGCCTTTTGGTGAGATGTGGAGTCTCCTGACTGAAGAGGCTCCAGGGCTCCCGGTATTTGACCTGCAGAGAGGATTCACAGCCCCTACACACCAGTCTGAAGCACCACCACCAGGTCCTTATGTACCAATCTTCAGCAGGGCAGCTGAGTGTCCTGGGAGACAGGAAACAAGAGATGGCTTGTAGTGGTGTTTGGAACGTGAGGAAAAAGGCGTTAGGGATGGAGAACCACTCAGCGAGCAATTAAAGAGAAGGTGAGGCAGATGGAGAAAGCTTGCAAAAGATGAGAAGTGCTTAAGAGTGTCATAGCTTAGATGCTGTGAACAACAAAATATCTCTAGTTTATCAGGGAAAACGACACCAAGGACTGACACCTGTGAAAGCAAGCCAGACAAAAATGGTAAGGTATGCTTTTTTTTTGGTAATCAATGAGTGTAATTGGACTTTGTCATAACTTCAAATGGGTGAATTTTTCATTGCTTGAAGTTTTCAAATCAACATTTGGATTCCTTCCTAGAAAAGATGCTTTAGCCAAGGGCAAGGTGTTCAGTAAGTGAGTGGAAATTGTGGTGCATCATGTTAACGAGGTGAGATTAGAGAAATCTGGCCTTAAACTCTTTGAACACAATCTTTAAATACATCTGGAAAATGGCAACAGTATGGAACAAAAAACATCAGTGTAAAAATGAAGAATGCTGAAGAAATTGTCAGCGTGTTTGAAGAGGGCAAATAAGAAAGGCAGGAAACAGTTCAGAGCTGAGGGCTAATGGCAAACAGTCTAGAAGTAAGGACAAGGTAATTTTCAGGACAACGGAGGGATAAGTGGTAGAACATAGGAGATCTCGTTTTAAAAGTGAGGAAAACATGGGGAATTCACATGCCTACAATATTTAGGGCTAGGTTGGATTGCAGTGGACAGCTTTGTGGGAATATAGGTCAGGAAGTCTTCAGTCTTGCTCTGTTCATATTCTTGGTGCACAGACAAGCACATCCTTCTGAGCCAGACAGAAGACTAGGGCTGAGTCAAAGACCAGAGACATCGCCAGAGGATTGCTCAGTACTCTTGGAATACTGAGTTGAGAAAGGGAGTGGAGTGCAGGAGAAATCGGCGAGCTCTTGGGAAAGTGATCTCAGCTCTCCTTAGTTTGATAGGCATACTTTGCTCATCTATAGCAATTCCGTACAACCTTCTGAATCTTTTTGCAAATTCACCTTTCTGTGCTCTCCCCAGATATTACCAATTTTGACTTTCACTTCCTGTTAAGATGTAGTTTCCACCAGGAGACTCTTGCTATAGTGCAGCAGCACAGCAACCCATTTCTGTCTGGAGAAGCAGCAGCCAGAGCAGGTTTATCCATACAGCCTGTGATTCCCCAAGCTGGATGCCAGCCAAGATGACGTTGTCAGATCTCTTGTTTTCAAAAAAAAAAAAAAAACCAAAAAACACTGCCATGAGGGCCACAGTGATCACACAACAAGAGGACTTCCCACCTCTGCCTCCCCATCCGCAGTTCCCAGGGTGCTACCAGGGAACAATAAAGCCCAGCAGAAACGAGCATCACTCCTGTAATCACACAGGATAAGACACGCTGTCTCTGCCTCCCCCCT
Organism: Ifrita kowaldi; assembly: GCA_013398055.1. Lineage (NCBI taxonomy): Eukaryota > Metazoa > Chordata > Aves > Passeriformes > Cinclosomatidae > Ifrita > Ifrita kowaldi. Next base: position 767,624 of record VZRS01010586.1, on the reverse strand, counting down.
AGGTTACCTAACCCGTCGTGGTGGCAGGAGCTGTATGTGCCTCTCTGGGAATGATGTCAGAGCGAGGCGTAGGGGGGCTGGGGTTGTGCCACATGGTGAGTCACATGCAGTGTAGCTGTCTTCACGTCCTCCTCCGAAAGGCTCCGTGTTTACTCGCGCTCTGCAGCACACTACTCCTCTGTACAAGTGCAACGCAGCTCGCTGGGATGCTCGGGGCTCGGGGACCAGGGTTCACACGTGTGTGTGCACGTGCCTGTGGAGGGGCATGCATGTCTGTGTGTGCACAGAGACAGGGCTCTCCTCCTCCCTCACTGCTTTAGTATCAGATTAGGGACATGCTCTCCCCTTGAGGCTATGAGGTTCCTTTAAGTGAAGCCTGAGCTCTTCGCCACGCAGCAAGAGGGACAAAAAAAGTGAGAAGGGGGATGGAGGGAAGTGGAGAGGACCAGAGTCCTTGGCTGGCTGTTTGCCCTGTCCGTTCGTCCTCCCTCCACTTCTACATTCCCTCTTCCTCCTGCCACCCGGCCCTCCCCCTGCCTCCATGCACATACACTCCTTTTATTCTCAGTAAGTTATTAAAAATGTAGACATCACTGGCTCCCAGGGTCAATATGTTGTTTTTAAATTTAAACATGAATTTCCATTTCATTGAGCCTTCAGGCCTAATGAGATGTGCTTTGACAGGAGCAGCTAGCTGGAAAAGGCATGATTGAGGGGCGAGCCAATAATATTAACTCACAGCAGAGTGTGCACACACAGCGCTGGAGCCACGAGCCTTGATTCGCTCCTATCCAGGGCTCCGGATACAGCAGGCAAGGATTTCTGCTGCAGGCCCTGCAGTGAAATGTCAAATGCATTTAACCATCTGTGAGCTCTGCTTGCTCGTGCTGGCCCAAGTTGGACAGCCTGAATGGAGTTTCTTTCAGCTGGGATGACAGACGGGGCCAGGAGGGCTCTGGAAGTTGGGCTTGTCTGTTTAAAGGGCACCAGCTAAAACAAAGGCAAGAGATGTGGAGAAGGCACTGGGATGGGACTCGGAAGATGTAGACTTCCACTGGCTTAGTGTGTGACCTGGGTGGGATCACTCCACCTTTCAAGGAGGGTCAGGAAGGAGTGTTTGCATATCCTGGTGTTGGAGGGCTCTCCTTTCCCTGGACGGGTAGTGGAAAGTGCCTCATTCTCCTCAGGGAAATCTTCCAGTGCACAGACTTGGTGATATTTCCTGCAGAGAACATGATTTTTCCTACCCAGTCTGTACAAAGCACGTGTGGGAGTCTCTGTCAGGATTGCACTCTGGGAAGAGACAGCAACCCTAACCCCATTTCCACAGGGAAAACCTGCTCTCAGTTTTAAGGTGGCCCACCCTACCAGTGTGTTCTGAATGCTAAGGGACTGCAGGGTCCTCAGCCTGGATCTGTCATCAAATAAATTTGTCACTGGAACTGACATTTTCCCATATTTTTGAAAGATGGCTCATTTGAGAATATCCATTACAGACAGAACCTCTTACCCAGCTCCAAGCCCCATGTTTTGTTATTCTGAAGGTGTGTAAGACCACAGATGTGTCAGAACAGCAAGGCAGGCTTGAAAATACTGTGAGAATTCATGTAAAAAAAAGATAGGTAGGTCTGATTTTTCCAGATTTCCAGCAGAAAAGATATCAGTTGGAAAGAGTGAGCAAAGGACCTCGAAAATGAAGAAGGGAATTATTTGTAAGTTGTCTCCAAATTAGGATTAGCACAAATATTTTTTCAGACCTGTGTTTGAGAGAAATTAGGTATTTGACCTTTCCAGTTTTTTATGAAAAGATTTTTTCCTCACCCCCTGAAAATAATGATTTAGCTTTGGTAAATTAAAAGGGGAAGCAGTGAAGAAAATCAAGTTTTGGAAAAAAAAAATAATTTTGATTTTCAATGCAAAATTGATGCTTCCCATAGACTCAATCCAATTAAAATGCTACTTTTTCAATATTTCTGTTCCTCTATCTGAGCATATAGAAAAATCCATTTCCCAGCCAGACCTAATCCAGACCCCTGGTGACTCAAATCACTTAGGAGATTTCTGTCAGGTGTGATTTGTAGGGCTTCCTAGGTTTTGTTGACCCAGACTTAAAACTGGGAAAAGTCTTTCTCGTGGTACCTTACTGGGTTTATCTTGCTGAAATCCACAGCGGCAGTTGCTGATCTGTGTGTGTGTGTGTGTGGTTATAAAATATGAAGGAGAAATGCAGCATGATATTAAATGAAAAGTAAATCAGAGTAATAATTAATAATAAAGGCTGCTGAATATTCTGAATCTTTGAAAAGGGTTTCTTTCTTCCCCCCTGAATCCAGTGAGCACTCACTCGTATGAATAACATTACATGCATGAGTAATCCTTTTGAACTCAATGAAACCCAAGTTAAGTATGTGCAGGAGACCCACGCAGGATGGGGACCAGGGAGCTTTAGCACTGAGCTCAGGGAAGCTGTAGCATTATGTTTGTACTGTTGCTTAATTGCAAAGCAGATGTAAATAGTAGGTCTCTCCAGTTCTACTCTGTTTGGGCTTGGCTGGAAGAGATTCCCTCTTGGTGGCTCAACCTTTCTGGACTCATGCATTTCTGGCCTTTAAAATGTGATATTTAGCTTTCAGAAAGCAAATAACAACCATTGTGCACTTTTTTACACCTTTCTCCTGAGGGTCTTCCAAAGCACTTTTGACAACATTAACTGTTGAGACCTGACAACTCCTCTGTTGAGGGACAGCATTTTGGATTTGCCATTTCTCCTTCTCCCCCTCTCTGAGCCTGCATATATTTTTCACTTGCATAATGATATTTGGACCTTCCATAAAGCTTCTCCTGCTAGAAACATGTTTATATAAGAAGCTGAGTTTCCGTTTTACTTCTTTTCTAGGAATAAATTTCTAATCTCTACACGCTTAAAATTAAGGAAAAAATGTAACTTATAAAAATCTTACATTTTGAGGGAAGCAGTTCAATGTGTCTTAATGTTTGGTTTTGAGAGTCATGTGTGCTCAATTCTGATTTTATAGAGAACTATACAGATAAAGGTGAAGTCTAATTTAGAGCATTGTGCCCAGTATCATATAAATCATCAGTGTTAGGAGCAAGAATAAGAAACTCAGAGTACCAAATCCCTTGCTTTATGTCCTGGCTGACACTTGTAGTAGGAGAGACACGAACTGCAGCAGCTGAGATGGTGTGAGGATTTGCTGCCTTAACATACAGAATGTTTTCCATAAGCTGAGTTTCATGAGTCAGCATTTCAGAGGGCAATAACTTACAGTAATAAACAGGGAAAGAACACCAAGTTTGTGTGGGTAAATTTGGTTCTAAAATGAGTGATGTACTTCGTGGTAATCAGGTACAGTTGTGATTTGAACCCCTTAAAGCCTGTGAAATATGTTCTCTGTTGGATGATTCTGGCTTTTTCTTTTTCTCCCCATCTTTTACTTTCAGGTTGTTTTTTTTTTTTCTTTCTTCCTCTCCTTCTCTTTAGCTTTAGCTATCTTTAAGGGCAGGTATCTCAATGGGGTATTGTGCATTGCCACTACAGAAAAAGAGAATAGAGAGTGAGGCATGGAGAGGAAGAATACAAATTTCCCCATTCTCTATTGATTTTTGTGATTTGCAGAGGGAAGCTGCTGTGGCTTCTATATGGAGGCTGTAGGTGGGGAAGAGGGGGAAAATGATAAAGCAGATTCAGGAACAGTGGTTCCATGTAAATTTTTACCCATCCCTGTCTTTCTGCTCAGTGGAATCTTGGAGCGGATTCAGGCTTTTCATGTTCACAGAGAATTGGAAGCTTAGATCTCTGACCTTTTTAAAATCCATTTTGAGTCTCATCTTTCAGAGATTTAAACAAAAGATTTTGACCTAAAGGGCCATTGTTTTACACTTTCTGATAGAGGGGATAAGAAAGACTCAGAGGAAGGAGGGGAGAAACAGAGATTATCTGAAGCAGGACCTGCTGATTCAGGTGGTAATTTTGCAAGTGGGAGAAAGAGAGAGAAACCTGTGAAGGATGCAAGTTACTGCTTTAAACCTGTATCAAGAAATATGGCAAGAACCTTTGGGGCACAGACAGAGTCACTGTTGGGTTAATACAGTTTTCCCTACTATAGTCAGGCTCTGTGGTAGAGGAAAAGGACACTCTTGATTCTTTACTGTCATCATAATCAACTGCTTTTATTGTTTTTATACTTAGACCCTGAAGAAATGTCTCAAACAGCAGAACTTCAGAGAGGGAGATGTGGGATCCCACCATTGGGCATGGTGGGAACTGGGACCTCTCACTATCTTAGCTTGAAACCTTCAGTCTTGATGCTTCAGTCTTGATTTTCTTTTTCTTCTTGCAGTCCTTTCAATTTGTAAATTAGTAGTAGCTGTGAAAAGATATCCATCCCACGCCTTCTTTATTTTCCTTCTCCCTCATTTTTCTTTCAAATACTCTAATTTCTCTTTGGAGATTTTGTGGTATGTTTTGGCAAACACGCAGGATTAAATTCTTCATACCTCTTCTATTTCCTACTGACCCACCCAAATATTTACCCGCTCAAAGAATTAAAAGTGGGAATATGCTATTAGGGAATTCCCCATGGTTACGAACTTTGGAAGCAGATGTGTCCTTTCCCTAATCACCCTGGGAGGACTTTTGTGATACAGAAATGTGCTACCACTGGAGTTTCATCTCTGCTCTTCATCTTCAGAAGGAAACATCAGTGGGTGTAGAGAGAGGAGGCGTCTGACACACCGGACACAAAAGAGAGAGGAAGGATTTGCTCCCCGTTGAGAATGGGGCACACCCCAGTCTTCAGAAAAGGCTAAAGCAAAGCTCTGCCCCCTCTCACTCCTGCCTGTCCAGCTGCAGTGTGCTGTACGGATGCAAGGACATGCAGTAAACATTCAGACTGGCTCCAGCTGTGGCATGCTCTGCTGGGAAGAATGGATTGAAGCAAGTTTCATTTTGCCTGGATTTGAGCTGGTTTTGGCTCTTGTTTCCAAAGACAACAGAGCCTGTTCATTCACACAGCCCACCCACATCTGTCCACCTGTTTCCAGCTATACTCCCCCAAGACGTTTTTAACCCGTCAGTTGGTTTCAACCACATCTAAAATATCCTGAAATCCTTGATGATAATTGTGGTTCCAGTGGTTGTGTAAAAATTGGCAGAGGAAAGGGATACCAGTGCATTTTCCCTCTGAGGAGCTGGTGGCCAGAGTCCACCCAGGGCAGCAGCTCCAGTCTGCACCCAGGTCGCAGCCAGTGCAGCTGGAATGTGTCACACCCTGCAGGAGCCACAGAGCTCACGGGCTTTTGGACAGAGTGGAACTTACGGAGGAGGCTGGCTCATCGAGGTGGGAGAGCACGGGAGGCCTAAGATACAAATCTGTAGCAAGCCAAGCTTCATTAGCTTGGCTTCATACTTTGAGAAAGCAATTATTATTTCTGAAGCTTTCGCAGCGTAAGGAGGATGTGCCGCTTAGCTTAGAAAAATGCTGTGTCCCTGAAAAATACCTGTATCATTGAAAGATCCAGGGTATGTACAGTCAGTCCTGAGTGCACTGAGACAAAGAGAGGAGAAATTAGCTAGGCAACATTGGGATAGCTTGGAGTGGAGGCATTAAGATCTAAGTATGAGGTGGAAGCTTCTCTATTGAAAAGAAGAAACCTTTCCCACGCAGTAGGCAAAATGTTGAACCAATAGTTTCAGTACATTGGGAAGATCAAGAGGTATTCCTGGAGTGGAAGGTTTACATAATTAAATAAATAAGAGCACTAGGCAAATTTGGTTTAGGAAAATTTCCAGAGAAGGCATCTATGGTGACTCTCAGGTATGGTTACCCATGTAACCCATTTTTGAGAAATTTCTGTAATTGCTGATTTCCTGAGGGTAAGAGGCTCTGGCTAGGGGGGATTGACTTGTGTTCTTTCTATTTCTTCATGCACAAACATCTCCTAATTACTGTCTGAAATAGGTGCTGGACTTGAAGAGTCATTAGCTGGGTCTAGCCCTACTGTATTCATTATTTCGTCCTCATTTGTTGCATATTCTGAGTACTATTAAGGGAAGGATTGAAGTTTGAGACAGAATTCATTGGGAAGGAGTCATGGACAGATTGACAAAGCTGCTGTGGGATGAGAAACTGATAATTGTAGGCAGATTTATGATGACCTTTATAAGCGGACATTGGAACCTTCAATTCAAGGAGGAAGCCATTAACCCTTTTGCAGATATTAAAAATAATGTCATGGGGTATTTTAAGTATGCAGAATTTTTCCTCCTGATGACACACTTTCCTTTGGGTCTGATCTGAAGAGCTCTGCATTCTCCCAGGGGCTAAGCTTCAAATAATAGAGAAGCGTGCAGGGAAAGAAGCTACTTTCACACTTCATAAAAGCAGGACAACTTTCCACCAGGGAACCAGCAAGCAGTGTCCCTGTAGGACCTGTAAAGGTGTGTTTAAAACAAAAGTGAGGCAGGTTAAGAGAAGACTGCAGTGATTACCAGGGGGCCAAGTGTTCCCTGTGTATAATAATCTGATTATTGCAGCAGTGACATCAACAGTTTCACTGGTTTAGGCTGTCTGTGGTCCCACCCAGTTATTTCTTTGTGAAAACAAGAAAAATCTGGTAATTCAATTTTCTCACATTATAAAATATTTCAATACTCCAAAGTTATCTGAAATATTAACGTTTTGGGAAAATGTGAAGCATTTTGCTTAAGAAAGGCAACTTGATGAGAACAGTAGCAGATTTCCTTAGGATTTGATGGCAATTGTAGTCTTCAGTGTGCTGAGGCTGCTAAGGTTCTGGGGAGAGAGTGGAAATTGTTACTTCCGCAGCGTGTGAGTGGGGACACTGAGGAAATGAGTGTTGAAAGGACCTCTTGAAAGAAATCTGTGGTGAACTTTTGGGGGAAACAAAGCACTTTTGCTGAGTTTAGAGTCTCCTATATCAGTGTTGTGGCAAAATATAATTCTCTTTTCAAATTCAAGACAAAATTATTTTTACGAACACTCAGTGGGAGTGGCTTGTAACTTGCTGCACAGTGATGGGGCACTACCGAGTAATTGATCAGCAATATCCCGAGAGGCTTTGCATCACTAACAGGAAAGGTACCAACAATTTTGTCATCTCTATGCAGGATGGTGGTCACAGCTCCCCGTAAGCTTTGAACTGATGCCTCTCTTGAAACCCAGTGTTCCCAGCCCACAGCTTTTCCAAGCACCATTTGAAGCCAGGATGACTTCTGTTCCTGTGGCTCTGCGTGCTTCATCCAACCCTTCAGAACACAGTGCTGGTGTGAAAAGTGCAGATATTGCCTGGAAAAGATAAAGGAAGGATAATAAAACCTGTTCCAGGCAGCACTTATTCTATGACCTTATATGAACAGTTTTTTCCTTATTTCCAGGATAAATATACCTGTTATGAGGGTCTGTTGGTCAGATGTCTGATAGGAGGAAGAGACTCTGGCTCATCTCCACTGCTGTTCTGAGCAAAAGCATCACCTTAATGAACCTAGTGTTCAGCATCCAGGGGACAAAAAGTGCACTCTGCCCTTGCAGGCAGGGGCAAGAGGGATGATTTTCCCCATTAAGGTTTTGGAATATGGAGAACTGCTTTACCCCAGGATGGCTCATCAGTCAGTAGGATATCTTTTCTTCCACGGCCACCCACAGAGGTGGTGGGGGAAAAAGGAGATAACAGTAGAGAATAAACCTCTTCCAGTTTCTTTTCCTTTCCTTGCTCTCCCCTGTTTCTTTGATGTGGCTACTGGGACATGTGCACAGGGACAGTGAAAGGCCCAGGCACAGAGGGGACTGCCCAGAACTCCCCCAGAGCACATACAAACACGACATGTCCATGGTGAGAAGGATGTTCCAGCAGCGCTGTGGTGCTGGGGCAAAGCAGGTCTTTCCAACAGCTCTTCTTCTGGTGTGTAATTGAAAATAGAGCTGGTAGTGTGGGACACTGGAGTCTGAAACAGGAACATATCATGAACACAAAATGAAAGCGAATGACAGTTACTTTTATCTATTTGTCTTCATTTCAGTAGATTCTCCCTTCACCTATTCCCACCCGCCTCCCGTCCCTTTTTATTGGGTGAATAGCAGTTTTTGAACAATCTGATAGTAGTTGCTAGCTCAGCTCCTTTGCTTTTGAGCTGTATTTATTACTCATTTCCTGATTTCTTACAAAAGAGTTCTGCTGCCTTTGAGATTTACAGAGGGGTGTCTTTTCTGCAAGGAAAGGAAGAAGAAACACAGGGAAGACTTTGCTCAAATCTGGCAGTGGAAAGAGCTTCCTCTCACCTTGTTGCTCTCACTGACCTTTTTTCCAAGACTCATGCAAATTAAAATCAGTTTTTTCTACCTATCCATTCCCTTCTCACTCTATATATCAGCTTCACATTGCAGATAATCATTATCAAGAAAATCCTACTACAGTGCACTTGTTGCTAGGGATCTGGAAAGTGTGTCTCTGTTCAGCTGCAAGGCAGGGCCAGACGTATCTAATTGATGCATAATTATAACCTATTTGGTCTTCCAAACTGCTGCTGCTGCTGAACCTTATCTAACCTTAAGAAGGACTGGCTTCAGCTTCTGCAGCTGCCACCTCAGGAATGCCTCGCCCAGACCCACAGTCTCTCTGGCTCGGGCTAATAGGCAATAACCCTATTGCTCTGGGTTTTGTTTCCAATTCATGACACGTCTGTTTTTGACAGCTGGCTGGCCCTGAGAGGACCTGGATGTGCCCATTAGCGGAGCAAGCCCTGGGACTCGAGGGAGCACAGTGCACAGTGGGTTCTCCTCTGGCTGCTGTGGTGTGGAGGCTTTTCACCACCACCACACAAATGCAGCTGCCAGACGGGAGTTTTGGGGACTGCAGCTAAGGAGGGCAGCAGTGAAAATGCGTGGGAACTTCAGCTGTAAAGAGTGGAGTGAACTGTGGGTGCAGGTCCATGGTGACACCTGGGCAGAAACATGTGGGCACAAGGAGACACCTGGCCATCCTGATCAGTGGGAAATTCACCCTAACTCCAGGAACAAACCTTCTCCTTGTCCTGTGGCACATGCATCTGAATGTATTTGAACCCCTAAACTGCCCACGTGTAAGCCCAGCAGGAATAGAGGGAGGCATGGAAACACAGGTCATTCATTTAACTTTCACCCTCCCCTCTCTAATATGTTTGATTTACCTCTAAAACATTCTGCGGAGGGAAGATCTGCCTGTTTATGTGCAAAATTGCTGAACTCCAAGGATGGTAAATGGCTTAATATTATCACACGGTGACTGGAACGTGAAAGAACCCGGGTGACTTGACTTCTCCAGCTCTTTATGATTTTCACCCTGTTCTCTCCCTTTCTGCAAAGTGGTTGTGCACTAAAGTGCGTGGGAGCTGCTGCACTTTATACTCACTGAATACAGCTTTTAAATTTGGGCTGGTAGACCTTTCTCTTGAGTACCTGCAATTTACAGTCCCTGCTCTCCACATTTAATTGTGTTTGTAAATAATCAGTATATCTTTGGGTGGAAAAATAAAAGTGCACAAGATCTGTTACAGGCTAGATTTGTAAACTAAATCTTTCTTCTGCAAAAAGGAGATAGAGGGGAGGAGCCCTTTGGTAGTTTATTTCCTGCACAATTAAAAAGCTCTCATGCTGCTGTAAATAAAACTCCAGTAAGCATAGTCAGCTGGCACCATGTGGAAATCACTGATTTTCAGGCTGAACAAAACTGTCCTTTTGTACACCTCTGCCATTTGTTGGCACTGAGCCAAAACAGTTTGTGTGTATGGAGAGGCAGCTGGCTGTTTGCTCTGAGCCTTGCCTGTGCAGCACCCAACACAGAGATTTTCTGACTCAAAAAGAATATTTTGAGGACGTTGCAGTGGTGAAAATACATAATTATGTGTTGGGTGGTAGGTCATTACTGTGCTGACTGCATTTGTTCCTTAAGCAGCCTGAGAGAAGCCAGTATATCCCAATAGCTAAGAAAGGATTTGCACGCCTGGCTGAGGATCTCAGTGCTTTATCTGCTCTAGTGAACCAAGCCTGCAGCTCCCTAAAATGAAGAGAAATGCAGTCACTCAGGACCTTTTCCTTTGTCACTGAGTTGCACAGTCCTGGACCAGGAGGGTATTTAAGTGGAGAAGGGAGGGACAGAGCCTAGGTGTGGTTGTTCCCTAAGATAGCTTGCTCATTAGTTCCTATTCCTAACACTAGATCACATTTTCTTTTGGGGTTTTTTTGGGAGGTGTTTTTTGTTTGATTTTGTTTTAGTTTCATTGGCTTTTTTGTGGGTTTTTTTTTTTTTGTTTTTTTTTTTTTTTTTTTTGGGTGTTGTTGGTTTGGGTTTTTTTTGTTTTTTTTTTTTTTTTGTTTTTTTTTTTGGGTGACTGGGATGAAAAAAATCCATGACTGGTATAAGACCAGGATAGGTTTATTTTCTCATGAAGTTTCAAAGTGCTGTTTCCTGTCAGCTGAATATCCTGATGGAGGAACCAGCCTCCAGGACACTTGCCCCTGCCCCATGGGCTATGGAGAGATCCTTGCACGGTGTCAGTAGCAAGTCTGCAGTACAGCAGAAAGTGGCTTTATCCCATTTTTCCATTTTGGCATCTTCTCACCAGTGAGATGTACACAAATTGAAGGAAGTTCAGACAAGAGCCACAAAAATGATGAAGGGCCTATGAGGTGTTGACTTATGAGGAGAGATTAAAAAGAACCAAATATGTGTATCTTGGCTAAGGGATGACTGGGGGTAGGGGGGAGGAAGGGAGTGTGATATTTATCTCCATGTACATACAAGGATGTAAATTCCAAGGCAGGAGATGAACTGCTTATGATAGTACAAAAGAAGATTTATTAGAAGTTGTAGTAGGAAATTAAGCAAAGGAAATTTTCAGCTGAATATCAGGAGAATTTTGTTAAGGGTATGATAACGATGATAAATATTTATATAGCATTTTAATAGTGAGAAGGGGAGAATGGTGGCACAATGATTCCTGCATCCAGTGTTTCAAGGCAATAGGGGAGGATCACTTTTTTTTTCCACCCTGTACTACTATTTGATAAAAGCCTTAGTGCTGAGAAGGGGAAGTTTTCCCTCCAATATGTGAAGCCGAGATGGCTAAAATCCTTGTCTAACCATAAATGGCTTTGGAACTCTGGCACTAGTAACTTGGAGAGATCTTGACCATTTTACCTGGTCATGCGGTGTATGAGCCAGTTGTTGGTCAGCTATTGCTGATATTTCTGAAGAGAAACAGGTTGGTTGAACTTTTTGCTGGGGAGCTCCAGCAGAAGATGGGGCTGTCGTCTCCTGGCAGGGGCTTATATCCAGAATAACATTGGAAAACATGCCATTTACTTGGTAAATAATCTCTGCCTTCCAGCCTGTGATCACTTCACTTCACAGCTCTGTATTAGTGCTTTCTGTACTTAACAGGAATTTTCCAGCACCAGCCCAAGGAAAGATATCTTCTTAGTAGGGTGGTGGAAAGCCAGCTCTTGAGGTCCTGGAGACAGGAATACCAGAATGTGCTTTGCAAGCGACAGTGCCATACAAATCTGGAGACAGCGTGTAGGTTGGAAAGCAGCAGTGTCTTCTGTGTCTCATATCAATTTCAGTGACCACCATCTGATGCCCCTCAAACCCATGCTGGTCATTCTCTTGACTTTGTCAAGCAAAGGGAAGTCCCAAAAACCTTCCGAGCGTTACGCGCTCTTTCAGAGAAAGATTTCACACAATTCAAGCCAAAAGCAGAGTGGATTTTTTTTTTTTTTTTTTTTTTTTTTCTTGCTAGTGCAGTGTTCAGTGTCTGGGACACAAAAAAAAGGTATTGTCAGATGTGTAAATGCAAATTTAATGAGCACGTAAAAAAACCCTTTCAAATCAATGCAAAAATATTCCACAGTGGAGTCATTTTGATTAAAAAAAAGGGGGGGGAGGAGGAGGTTGCCTGAAATAAGCAAAATTTCAAGCTAATGGGAATCTCATTCATTATTTAATCCACTCCTTATCTGAAATGTACAAAAAATGGAATCTAATATGGCGTATGTATGTTGTTGTCTTAACGAAAAGACAGGGGCAAAGGCCTGCAATTTCACTTAATATATTAAATCCTACTGCAGGCTTTGAGCCAGATTAATAACTCTAGCGAGCTAGAAAATCCCAATATATATTTTTTCTAGCTCCATGCATGATGCGGCTTGATTCATAAGCAGCTCTACTGCTGGGCTTTATTAAATACAAATAAAATATCTCTTCTATTGCAAAAGCCCACAAGGTGACAGAAAGAGGAGAAGCAACTGTCCTTGCTAGTTAAAATGTATTTTCTTTGGCTTCCTACTCCTTAACTCAGCCCCCAAGTCCCAGGTCCCTAGAATATTTATACAGTCATAACCCTGTGCATAGAATCCAGAGGGATAGACTGAAAGGAAAGAATTTGTTCCCGATCACTGGGGCATGCTTGTGCAAAAGACCCTGCAGCATTCCTACCCTCAAGTGGACACGACTCAATTTTATGTCCGCTCAGGAGAAGAGTTTCAGCAGCCCAGCACGCTTCCTTACAGTCTGGGACAGCTGGTTTGTGGCTGATTTAAGAGTGTTACCCAAAGACTCGCTGGCAGCTCTGCCACAAAACCTGGGTTGGTGCTGTGTTTGCCAGGTGGCATGTTTGAATCCCCAGCTTGGAAAGAAAGAATGATATCAGGGAGCTCAAAATCACCAGGCTGGTTTAAAAATCATCAGATTGAAACAGTAAAAATATATGGGAGAGACCCTATATAATTTTAAGGTTGCCTTTCTAAGGTTGCCTTTCCATGTACATGCAGTGATAGTAAAACAAAGGATTTAGGAGAAAAAAAGAAAATCAAAGTTACATGAACAGCATAGTCCTGCCTATAAATTGCAGCACTAGTTTGGGAAATCAAACCTTTTTTGGACAACACTGAAACACATGCTGTATGCATAGGTAAGGATGTACTTGAACATCCTGAAAAGAGAAAGATTTACTCATGTGCAACCTGGATCTAAACCTGGACTTCTGTGGGCACAATATTCAAGGCCAAGTTCTCAGAGTCTGTACTGGAGTGAGTGGACAGGGCTTCCCAGAGAATAGAACTGGATCCCATTGCAGCCCTTTGCTTTGATATCTTACAAAACCTTTAAAAAACCATATGGATATGCCTTGGGTTTAATGGTGGTAATCCCTGCATGGCACACCAGCAAAAATCTGGGAACGCCAGATTTTCCATGGATGTAGACCTGCTGGAGTAGATACAGTGAAAATATGTAGAAGTCAGAGCCTTCTCTGGAAAGGTTAATATGGAAGTAGGCAGAAAGATGGAGAAAGTATGGAGAAAGAGATTACCTGTTCTGAAGTGGGCAGAGCTGGCCTGATACAGACCAGAGGAGAGGATACCTGCAAAAGCACTTTGAGGGAACATGATACCCTCTTCTTAAGGGTTTATTTGAGCCATCACTTATTCTTTCTAAAATAAACAGGAGACTAAGATCTTATTTAATTTATGCCTCTGGAGAAAATGGAGCTTTCAGTGTACTGGAACAGGATAAAATAACTTATCCAATGTAATTTCACAACTATTTTTTTTTTTTTTTTTAAATCCTAGATGACCAAAGGGGTTTGTTTCATTTTAATTAAAAGAAGAAAAAAAATGGAGACTTTAGTTAGTGCTGCAGGTTTTCAGATATCTGGCAGTGAAATAAGGAAGTAGTAGTTTTTGTTGCTGCAGTTGTTTTTAAGGTGGGAAATTAGTGTAAAGTTATTTTTAAATCCACATTAGTAACTTGACGGATTTTTCCGCTCACTCCTGGCACAGATCCAAGGACTCCAGTCCTGACTGCACTGAACTGATGGAAGTGGTGTCCAAAGGGACCAAGGACAAGGGCATGGCTCAGGAGGAGGTGTGTGAGGTGTGTCTGTGAGGTGTGTGTCATGCTTCTGGTTGGGGGCTGAAGCTGCTCTGGTGTCACTGCAGCGTCTCTGCTGTGCTGTGAGCAACAGTGGGTGGATAACCTGAAGAAATCTGAGGCTGGCACAGGCTACTCTGGTCGTACTTCACAGCTGGGCCAGTCCTCCTGACTGCTGCTGCTGTTGGTTTATTATAGCATACATTGCCATGGGCGCAGGAGGTCCTATTTGAAGGTAAAAGTCCTGGACTACTAAGTGCTTACCACATGCAAAATGAAAAGATGGTCCTTGACCTGAACTGCTCGGAGATGTGAACGCCTGAGAGAGGCCACAGCAAACAGATGGAGGGAGAGCAAGGTAATATAGAGCGGATTATGATTTGGTTGGGAAGTTGCAGTGATAGCACACTGGCTGCCTCATGGGTGTTGAGTGGTTTGGAAGTGTCACTGCAAAGGTGAGTTTCAAGGAGGGATGACGAGGCGGGCTCTGTAGTAGATGCCTCTGATGTTGGCAGGACTTTCACATCCCTGGTACACAAAGGTCTCTGGACAGTAGAAACAGCTGACATAGCTTTGGGGTTAAGCCAACACTATCATGCTGTTAGGATGTTTATCTGAACCAACCGTCGCAAAAGGCTCTCCCATGCCTACCTCAATATTAAGGACTCAGAGGATTTTGAGGACAGAGCACATCATTTATCCTGACCTTCTGGATGTAGTAGAGGCCACAGGATAACAGTGGTTCCTGCTCCAGGCCCCAGTCACTTGGGCTGAATCACAGCAGCTCTCTCAGAAAGGCGTGCAAGCCTAGCAGAGAGCCTTGAAGGGAGATGGTGTCTCACTTTTATAGGGCCTGTGTACGTGTTTGCACAGCATGTGAAATGCAGTAAGCATATATTTGTGTATTTTTTTTTTATTGTTAAATGGGCTTAAGGGCCTTTCTGAAAAGCTCAGGGATTTTGAGCACAGTTGTGTACTGCAGAGGCAGCAACTGTAGGCTAATTTGAAAAATTCACGCTGGACACTGGGCTGAGATGTGCCCTTTAAATGATGGTCAGTGACCCAGGAAGAATTTCCTGAGTGCAGGAGGACCTCAGCGGAATTGTTTCATGTCTGCAAGTGTGTGGCTAAGCAGTTTAAATGGAAATAGTACTAAGGGCATATTGTTTTCCTTTGGCTTGCATTTAAAGTGCTTATCCTGTGCTTCAAATGCTCATGATTTTACACGAACTTAAGTTCAGCATAAACATTTTCAAACTTTCGAAATAGAAAGTCAGTAATATTACAAATCCATATTTTAACTTATGGGGTTTTTTTTTCCTCTCTTTGCCCCAAATGCCATGTTACCTCTTCTTTTTTCATTTCCCTTTTATGGTCAGCACCATTCAAAGGGTCCACTGATGGTAAGGTTGGCTATTACCATTAGAAATGAGATTTTAGAGGAATAGAATTCAGGAGATGGGTTTTGTCTGTGCTACAGACTTGCTTTAGAAGACTGAGTGGAACATGAAAACATTATGAAAAGGAGGAGTTAAGGAGAAGGGTGGTATTTGGTTTCACAAGTTGATTAGGTATCTTGTCTATCTACATGATAGTGAATGAGACAGAATATGTTTTGTTGTGGGAACAATGTGGAGCATTGATCATTGCTGATCATTTTTTGACACTCTAAATGGAAGTGGAAAATGAAAAATTACTGTAAATTACGGGGAAATTTAAAATTTCCGCAGAAATGATGACATTAACTGAGCTCCATGTTGTTGTCAACATTCTTCTAAACTTCCCCCATCCATTACAACCCCTTTTCTCTGCTGAGATCATGTCTGTCTACTTTGTAAGCTCTCAGTATACAGTCCAAAACCACAGTTTCAGGCCCTGCTAAGAAATTGTGTTAGCACTAGGACAGAAAATTGATTAGTCCGTTTTCTCTGTTCCGACTTAAGAGAAGAGTGAAGCAGTAAATAGTGTTAATGCTGAAAAGTGAATTAGATTTCTAACACTGTTTCTGCTTTAATAGTTTTTTCCATTTGCTAATAGCCCAGATAATAGCAACTGCCCTTCAATAACATGTGTTGTTTTGTTTGTATCTTTCTTCTGACAGCATCTTTTTAAAGCAACATGTTACAGCTCATTCATGAAATAGTTATCAATTCTGTCCTTGTTTGTTTCTCCAGGCAAGCTAAGTATGTCCTTGTTAACACTGGCTGTCGGGCATTGTGTACCTGCAGGCTGTGCTTAGCTCCCTCCTTTTAAGGGTCTCTCAGTCACTTAAAATTGCAGATACAAATTTCAGGTGCTTTGGAATGGGGCTTTCAAACCCAAACGCCGAGTTCGCACTTTGTTGGAAAGCAGAGCAGCACGGAGAGGTGGTGACAGCTGCTCTAGGCTGGAGCAGGAGTGTCCCCTGAACACCAAGGGCGCTGAGCCAGATTGGATTATCTTGGTATCACCTTTTCCAAACCTCCTATCTTATTCGTCTCAAATTCCTCCTTAAACGTACTTTTACCAGTCATGCTGTTCTTGTCAATTCCAGCTTTCTTGTCTAGTCATTGCTGCATCCAAACACTTTCCAAAAGTGCCTGGATCAGCAGGGCTAATATGCCACCTGTAGCTAATATTCTTTGTGATCATCTCCTCAGCAGAGCGAGCGGAGCAGTGCTCTGGTAGGGCATCTTTTGTTTCTGTCTCTGCAACCCATGTGCTGCTCCATGTGAACATTTGAGGGAGCAAGTTAAATTTGCTATGAGAAATTGATGTGTCCAGAGTGCTCCTTCTTTCCTGTGTTTGTTCTGAAATACTATATTTGTCTTGAAAATTATGGTTCCCGGTTAAGTAACTCATATGGAGAAAAGTCTGTCGAGCTTTCAAAGCCTGTCAAATACAGGCCATGCTGTACAGCACTAGGACACTTCCACATGAATAGTCTGTGCCTTTGAGGTGTTCGCCACGTGTCCTTTGATGATTAAGTGACAATTTGTGATTTTGTATTGCCTAGCAAATTCCTTTCCTTTCACTGTACCAGACTTCTCAACCCACCCCATTCTGTTTTTTCCCAGCATTTCAATGACTAAATTATTAGGAAACTAGGGCAGAGACCATTTACTTTGGGATGTCCATTCAGTAGTTTTCCCAAGTATTTAATCTCAGATTGGTGACTGTAAAGCTACAGTAATTTGTAATTGCAATTACTGAGTGATGACAGTTAAATGGTATGTAATAAGAGCCTTTTAGCTACATACTGAGTTTTATCCTAGTTTATCACTGACATTTCATTCAAAGAAAAAATCTCACAAAGTTTTAGTTTTGTAGATACAGTCAGCTAGAGCAGAAATGTTTGCAGAGGAGTGCTACTCAGTTGGTTCTGTCATGCTATCCTTGGCAAAATGCATGTTTAATTACAAAATGCTCTTTTAATTTATTTGATCGTTCAAAGATCTGTGATTTTTTTCATTTTTTTAACTTGGAATTGCTATTTATTTGGATCTCAGAAAATATATCTAGCTTTTTTGCTAAACTAAATATCCTGGTTTGAATTTGTATCTTTAAAAAAGAAACTGATGAAATTGGCATGGAAGAATTATTTAATTAGTGTGTTCTCAAATCCATTTGAATAGCCAAATTCCTTGTTCTGCAACAGTGTGCAAAGCCTGTACCTAATCCCTGGGTGAGAAAACTCACAATTATCTAGGTGGAAAGGTTCCCTCGCCACACATCCCTGGGAAGCACTCCTCTCCTCTTCTCCAGGGGAGTGAGCAGAGCTTGGCAAGAAGACGAGCTTGGGACAAAATTTCTGGAGTTCAAATGGGATGTTTGATAAATTACTGGCTAGCGTATTATTTGTTGTACTGTGATTGTGATTAGTCCAGACATCACCCTGGTTTTTTCTGAGGTTATTTCTTTGAGATTAAGCAAAGCATAATGGTGTGATAGAGTTGAAGTTTATAAGGAAAGAGGTTAGAACATTCATTAAACTTTTCTGTATTTATCTGACTCTTCTTGCAAGACAATTTCTTTTAAAGCCAAAGCCAGATACTTGAATGAAAAATGACCCATCTTCTTAGCTCTCCTATCCACCACTTTTCATGAAAATTGACCTCTCCATTAGATCAACTAATCAGTGGAGCATAACCGAGGTTTAATGGCCATCAAAGAGAAAACCAATTTAGCTTCAGCTGCTTTGACAGGAGTGCATCTGCAGGACTTTGGGCAGACTGATCAGTTGGGGTTTTTTTCTGGTTGTTGTGCCAAGTCTTTGCTAAATTTCAAGTAATGATCTCTCACAACTGTCCCTTTACTTTGTGCTTTGTGCTAAAAATAAGTTACTGGGTATTTCACAGGGGGCACTGTCAAAGCCTGGACTTACATGTATGAATGAGGGCTGCCATGTCACACTCCTGTGGCGAGGATAAGGGTTCTAACCTTTCTTCAAACTGCAGGAAGTCCTGCATTTCTTTTCAAGTGCCAAGGCATCACCTACAGTAATCTCACAATTTTCTCCAAGTATTTTCTTCTGGGTATATAATCCATTTCCATCCAAGAGAAAGTGCATAAGGTGTTTCACATGCAGTAATCATTTTATTTATTTATTATTTTTTTTAGCTAGCTCCATGTTATGGCTCCTTCCTGTGAAATTGATCTTTGCTAACTGGATCCAGTCTTCTCTGAGTGTGAGATCTGCAGTAATATGTTCAGGGGAATTAGTTGGTTGGTTTCAATTTTTGGTAGAGCAGAGTTAAAAACTTAGGTGTGCACCCAAGAAGGTGGTTTGGGAATCTCCAGACTGGTGTGATATGGGTAGATCCAGCTAATTCGGATGGCATTTTCCCATGGAGTTTTGTCCAGCTTTCCTCATGAGTAATCTGAATATAACCTAACCTGCATCTCTACCCCAGTGTAATGTACCAGTGCAAATTACTTCTGAATTCACATTAGCCTCAACTCATAAGAGTTCCTAGTTGGTTTTCTTTCTTTGTTCCTTCCACTGCAGCACCTCTTTCAGTTTCCTGAAGTATTCTACAACTTCATTGGCTTTGAGAGATGGTACAGGTTAAAAAATAAAATAAAACCTTTTTACAACTCATTTGGCACCTAGAGCAAACATGTTTCCCATTCTTGTTCCAGGGATGTTTGTGTCTCTCCAGACTCTGATCCAGAGGAGCTCATTGCTATACAATTACAGTCAATGAGAGTAATTTTTATAGGCTTTAATCACAGAAAAGAAGAGAAAAATGCATATAGAAACTAGTAAATAAAAAAAAAAAAGGAAGCATTTTAAGACAGAGTAATGCAAAGCTTTCAAAAGCATGAATTAAACCAACCTTTCAGTGATTAGGCATTAGGATGAAAGTTTCCATGGGAACATATTATCTCATCAGTCTCTACTTCAGTGTTCCTTGTGTCCTCGATTGAAACAGCTGGAACTAGCTAAATTATGCCATTTTGTCTGTTCTCAATTGTATGAAACCTTTTTCTTTCTGTGTTTCAACTGCAACACCAAAAAGTCAGTGTCTCTTTTTCTCTTCCTCCTTCTTTCTTGGCCAATGACTCTTTAATTATTTATACAAGTGGAATAACTCCAAAAGAAGTGAGGGAGAGAAAAAGAGAGGGAGTAAAATGAAGAGAAATTGTTTTAGCTTTGCTGGTGTGGAGTTGATCCCAGTCTTGAAATAAATATCAGCCTTTTTGGACTTGATTATTTACCAGTTAGGAAAAAAAAAAAAAAAAAAAAAGAGAGAGAGAAAAATCATGAACCCCTGATAAATAATTCAGGCTCCTCCATCTGTGAAAATGTTGGATTTGGCCTAATTTTTCTTATAAACAAAGACCATCATCTGCTCCAGAAAATAAAATCTGCAAAATTCAGGTTCTGAAGGGGCACTTTTTCCCTGCCAAGATCGGATATATTTTTTTCCCACACACATGCAATTAAAAAGCCAAACCAGGAAATTATAAGAGAAAATCAGGCAAGCTATCTTTCATCCCTGTTCTGGTAAAATGTCAGTCGCTTAGGGCTATGTTGTTGAAACACAGGTCAACAAGTAAGGAGTTGTAAGTTTTGCCACGTTCTGCTATTCAGTGCCTAAATCCCTTTGGCAGCATATGTTGGATACCTGATGCTAATCTGGGAAGGAAACTCTGTCATCAAGGACTGAGATGGAGCTTGAAGGACAAGAAGTAACTTTAGCCTGTATCCTGTGTTGTGCAGAACGTGTATCTCTTTCAAATTTACAACAGTTTTAGTAAAACAGCTTCAGCAATTCCGCCCCTCCCAGGATTTTATTTTTTAGAACTCTAGAGATATGTCTGAGTGCAAAAATGTGTTATTATTTGCAGGTCACCTGAAGTTAATGAATTCACAGAGACCAGCTGCAGCACTGTGGTTTCTGAGACCTCAGCATTCAGAGGTTTCAGGTGGCAAAGAGGATTAGAACAGCCTGAGGTTCAGGGATCTCATCATGGGGCAGTCCATAACAAAGAAATTGGTCATCTGCTGTCTTCTGCATCTAAAGTAAAAGTTTGAGTGCAGTGACATGCAGTTGATTTCTCCAGGTTTTGAGAGAGCTAAGTGCACAAGGGTGGCCAAATGTCAGGGGAAAGACCTGTGGGAAGCTGGATTTGGGAATGGAGGGAAGGTATGCCAGGCTGCAGACTTTGATATATAGTCTACAAAATAGTGTTCAGAACTAAATCTATAGACTTCGGAAGAAGAAGAAAGTTGCAAGGAAGGGAGCCTGGATCCACATCTTAAAAAAATTCAGCAAGAAAAAATGGTTGAGGGAACTCTGAGAGGCCTCTAGTAGAAAATGCAGCATGATGCTGGTAAACACATCAGCCCCATGGCAAATCCTTCTTTGCATTTGGCTTCTTCCTTTGATTTTACAGAGGTTCAGGGGAAAAAAAAACACCCACAAAAGTACACCAAGCCAAATTTGATCACAGCTTGTTTGGCAATTATTGTATTCATGTATGCGTGAAATTTCTGATGGGAACTTCTCAGGGAGAGTTTGTGGCTAAATTATCATCATTTCTCTCCTAAAACTCTAAAAATGTTAATGAGGGTTGGTGCAAAACCTCGTAAATTTAAAATTAGATTAGTCCAATAGAAATTACCGAAAAGTGAGTTCCCCGTGACAAGCAAACCAGAAATCTCGTGAGAGCAGGATGCCAGTTTTCCCTCAAGAGTGGGGATGGTGAACTCAGTTCTGCAACATCATAATCAAACCCAACTATCTGGCTCTGTCAGACAGGTGGGATGTTTATCTACCTGCCACACATACACATGTTTCTACTCAACAGTAAACATAAGTGACATAGAGGAAGAATCTATCATCAAATGTTTAGGGAAAAGAAAAAAAAATAAACAAATCCAAACCAACAACCTGAATGTTTCTCTTCTAGATTCAAATAAAAAAAATATGTAAAAGCCACATTGTGAAATGAAATTTAAATAGATGTGGACACTTGGACTACATCCAGCTTGCTGGACAGTGCTCACAAGGCTGTGCTGAGCTGTGGCATTACTTCAGAGAGGAAAAAACAATACATGTTACCATTTCTGAAATGCTTTTGATGCCTTTATGAAGAGGCATTTGCAGTACAGGGTGGACAGAAACAGTGATATCCAAAGGCCAGGCAGCACTTCCATTGTTGCTGAAGTTAGATGGAGTAAAGTGGCTGTGGCTGAGCACCACGGTGCCCGAAGCTGTGTGCCTGTCCTGAGTCTCACCCCAAGGAGCAATGGCTGGGCTGGGCAGGACAAAGAGAAGCCAAGAAGTGGAGATAGGAAAGGATAAGCAGGATTCTTTGGTGGTGTTCAGCCAGGCTGCAGTTTCCCCTGCTCTCCCTAGGCAGCAGGTTAGCCTCTGCACTCCCCTCCTGCTCCGTGGAGGTGCAGTGAGCACTGTCTGGAGTTGCTGTACCATGAGAGGAAAGTGTTTATATCATGTGGGTTAGAGCAACAAACCTGATCGAATTCCCCAAAGGGAACTGCCCTTTCTGAGGCTTTCAACAGTCTGTTGGGAAGATATTTTTTCCCTTTGTCTTTCCTTGCTGTGTTCCTCACAATCTGAGCAGCATTTTAAAGAGCACTGCACAGACTGCAGAGAAAAGAGGAGAGGCTTTTCTCAGCGTGCCCCTTCCACCAGAGCAGAGCAGACAGTACACTTGTTTCTTTGGTGGGCTGAGAGGAATGGATGGAGACCTGCCTTTCTCCTTCCCTTGCCAAGCCAGGCCTGGTCATGCAGGGAAGAAAGAAAATGAAACTCGCTTTTGGGATCAGGGGAGGGAGATGGGAATAACTCCTCTCCACCGTTATTTCCAGCCCAAGATTAGCTAATTTCTGAGTGATGACGCTCCATTAGGCTTTGGGGAATCGGCTGTCCAGCCCTACACTGCCAGAAAATCAGTCCTTTCACAACGATCAAACTATTTTTAATTCATCTGCAGCCGAATCCTGGGGAACAGCTCTGTGTACACGTCTATATGTGTGTGTGAGATAGTTATGAAAGACCTGTCTTTGACCTCCTCACTTTCAGCAGAAGGTTATTGTCTTAAATAGCACATCCAGCTCACAATTCCCTTTGATCCTCTGAAACTTCAGCTCAGCCACCTGATATAATTTTCATCCCCCTCTCCAACTCCTTGCAATCCCTCCTCCCCATCCACCTCCCCCCAAACATTCAAAGGCATTATAGCAGGAACTAATTTTGTCTGGACTATTATTAGATCATGAGATCAGGGCAACATAGAGGTCGTAAAATGTTTCATTCTCTCAGAATGGCCATCGTGCCCCTATCAGGTACCATAACGTTAGGTTTGCTTATTGTGCAGATTGCTTGAGTTGCAAATTGCACATTATCCAGCTTAAACACCTGGCATTTACATTCATTATAACCCTGACACCCCCCCCTTTATGGCCTCCCGTGAGGGTCTTCCAATTGGTCAGAAGCGCAAATGAATGTTTTATGATTATGATGAATAATGTGAGGGGCTGTGGAGGGAAAAAAAAAAAAGGAAAAAGAAGAGAAAGGAAAAACAAGAAAGAGATGTAGGCAAAGGAAGGGCCTTATAAAGCACTTTGGCAATGCAGACCTTTTTTGTCAGAGGTGTGTAGTGTTCCCTGTGCCTGGAAAAGGACTCGATGGAGCTGAATAGAGCTAAAGCAGAAGTAAAGTAGTTTTCAGGAAGGGATAAAGGTGTGTCTTCATTGAAAGAAGGTTGAGGGTGTTGGCATCCTGGCACTAAACAAAGAGTTAGAGCAAGGGGGTTATATTCCTGGTGGTGTTCCTTGTTTCTCAGTGATTTCAGGCCAGTACCTACACATATTTCCATGCCTCAGTTTCCCCTTAAGCACGCGTCAGGAGTGGATTTAGCAGCCACTTCTCCTCCTCTTCGGCTCCCCACCTGTCTCAAGGCCTTTGAACTGAAACAATCCCTTCCCCAGCCCTTCCAGACTTCAAGCTTTCCCTGAGGAGAGGAACTTGGAGACTTGCTGGTAACTGGAGCCAGATCTAGATGCAGTTTTGAGATGTGTGACTATAACATCCAAATCAAGAACTATTCTTCCAGTGTTTTCCTGCCTCATTTGCTGGCATGAGGAAGGGTCATAGCTTTGAATTAGGAAGCTGCAAACTAAATGTATGAAGCCATTTACTGCACTACTTCTTGGGTATTTGGCTTTTTATTGGCTCCTTCGTTTTTGCTGTCAGTGGCTCTTGGGCCAACTCTATCTCAGGAAGTCACACTGCATTTTGAACCTGGGTGTTATATTTTCTATTTTATTTCTCAGAAAAGACCTAGTTCCACTACCCTAATGCTGTTATGCCTAAAGATTGTTTTTCAAGGGGCAGCAGAAGGTGGACAGAGTTTATCTCTTGCTTCTGAGGCCATCTTCAAAGCTGAGGAGCCTTGACCATAGTTGTTTTTTTCCCAAGAAAGCTGTAGTTATTTTGTGATTGACTTCAGTGGGGCCAGAACTTCAGAGCTTATTTCCTAGACTGCGGTCAGACAGAAAAGTTGGAAAAAACAGTCTCTCTCTTGTGGGACTTTCATAGCCTAACAAGAGCCTGGAAATTGCCTCTGGGTTTGCTAGTGCCATGTCTTCCCTCAGGAGGCACACAGAGATCATTCCAGGATGCTCCAAGCAAGGAGGAAGGAAAAAAAAAAACAGAAAAAAAACCCCAAAACAAAACAAAAAGTCTAAATGAGATTCCATGTCTCCAGAGATTGTTTCTGTGGCTTAAATGATTTTAATTAATAAATAAATAAATGGGATTGAAAGTTGGCCGGGAGAGAGACTGAGGTTCTGAGATATTTTTAACCCCTCACTCCTCCCCCTCAGTGTTGTTTTGCTTAATCTCTGAACGGGATCTGCTGGTTGCTGGGTGCTGTTGTGTACATCTCAGTCTGGACTAATGAGACTTTCGTGTGATGGAAAGCTCAGAGCAAGGGCAAAGATAGATTTGACTATTGTGTTCAGGGCTTATGTGCATTGTAGAGTACCAGCTGGGCAAGGGAGTGTGATTTTAAGGGCTGGTTTTGTTACAGCCTCACAATTTAGAAACAATCAAGCAGCATACTGATAATGAGAGTTTTTAAATGCAGTCTTGGGGTCTGCACAAAACTGAACTTGTCAAATAGCAAATTGCTCTGTGTTGCTTTCTCTCACATTGTGATAGTTCACTTATTCATGATGTGCACTGAGCTCAGGGAAGCCGCATGTCCAGCCTAAATCCATACAGAAAAAGCAAGTCAGTCTTCTAAGACCCAAGGAGAAAAGACAGGAATATTTGCCAAACACTAGCATGACATTTAGGATGGAGAGAAAAGGCACTTCTGCAAAGCCTTCTGCCTGATCTCTTTGCAGTGAGCAAGGCTTAGAACAAAAGGATAGATGTGGGCTGCTGTCCCTTACAATGGACACGTATCTGTCTGTAGTTCTGTAGTTTGTGTGGTTCACAACCTAAGATCTCTCTGACTAAAACATAAATCTTGCTTGGTAGCGGTGGACAATTCATGTCCTTAACAGAAGCAGAAGTGGGCTCTAGCCCAGAGGGTGATTGAATCAGCAAGGAAGCCCAGTGCCCAGTCTTATAGGGTTGTCATCATACTGCAGCCTTCAAACCTACATATTCTTTAATTTTTCAAAATAGCCCTTTAATTGAATTTTCAGCCGTTGATGAAAACATACCCTTTGCCCACTACAGGCGTAATGAGACCAATTCTTCAGTACTCTTGACATATCAGTTTCCTATGGCAAAATCCTACAACACTCAATAGGAGTGAAATCATCAGGATTTTACAGAAACAACTCTGGGAGGGCATATAATCCATTTGATAATGTTTTGATCTTATGGATAGATAGCTCTGGATGTTTTGATACATCCTAAAGATTTTCCTAGGGTCATATTCAATTCAATGCTATAGATGTGTGGACATCCAGGTTTCCTCTCTCCTCTATCTGTAGACAGCATGGATATCTGTTATACACAAAATAGCTAAGTAAGTGAAAAAAATCAGTCCAGGGGAGAACGGTGCTTTGTGTGTCATGAGTTACTTGAAAATTACACCTGTGTAGTTTACTCTTGCTAGAACTTCTTGATCGAACACACTGTCTATTCCTACCTCCATTTTTGGTGTTACAGGACAAGTGCTAAAATCCACTTAAGGGGTAAGTACAGAATAAACCGAATTTCTTCCCAACTTCGTTCCTGTGCTGTTGGCTTTTGCCTGGAAGCATGAGGATTATTTCCCTAGCATTTCTTATCCGAGACAGTGCAATTGTGGATGTTCTCATTATGCATATAAATATCTAATCCTATTTGGAATTACGGTAAGGTCTTGGCTTTCGTGGAACCTTGTGGCAATTTGTTGCACAGGGTAATTATGCAGTGTAGTTAAGAAATAAATAAAAATCTTTTGTCGGCTTCAGATTCATTCCCCCTTTCAGCTTGCTGAGACTCTCCCTCAAACTGGTAATATATGCATATATATTTTATGCAGGGTTTTTGCAGAAAGACTGCTGATCATGATAATGTTTTCTTGGAAGAATGAGGATTGTGCTTTCTGATGCCACAAATTTCTTTCTAGGCACCTGTTTCTTCATATTTTCGGAACATGTGTTTGCCTGAATATCCTTGCCACATTAAAAAAAAATAGATTTAGTTACACATTCAGTTTGGATAACAGTATCCCAGAGTTGCACATTAGGAAAAAAAAAAAGGATTTGAAAGAATATGCAAAAGGGTCGATGCTGCTGAGCAGTGTATCTGGGAACATGATGGATCTTCCATCAGTAGGGGATGTTCACATGAAAATTGGGTTGTGTTTTAAGATGAGACAAAATAGAGGGACATGATGCAGGCACTATAGTGTAAGATCCTATGAGAATGCTTTATATATGATATCAGACTAAAACATACAGTGTCTCCTTGCATTCCTAGTGTCTTAATATGGAAGAAATATTTTTGCTTATTATTTTTAAATAATTTAACCCTAATTCCAAGTTGTTGAGCCACTTTTTTCCCAGTCATCACTGGCTTGCAAATTTTTTAGTTGGTTAGAGTTTTTTGGTCATATAATATTATTTTAAATTAAAGTGTTGCAGAAGATGTTGTTCAGAATATATTCTCCTTGAACTGAGTAGGATGTTATCAGATTTTAAGTTTCCTATAGGAAATGAGTCAATAAACCTGATGCTACAAAATAGAAAGTAAGACCTTTTCAGGGGGAGTTTTCACTATTCTTATAGGACTTGAGAAACTGGGTGTGAGTCTCTGTTGAACGTTATGATGTAGCTCAAAATATTTAGGGATGGCTGATAGTTTCCTGTTAAATTCTAACATGTTGAGAAATGAGACGAAGATTGAGCCTGTGGAAGGAAGTGGAGCTCTTTTTACCCTCAGTGATTTATGCTAGCTGACGTCTCCAGTTATAATTCAAATTTGCAATTTCCTCTTAATTGTTTTATAGAATCATTATCTTCAGACTACCTTTTTCATGGCTACATGTAGGGCGGTTCTCTGACTCCAAAGCTCTCTTTAAAGCTTGCCCTTTCTCAGCTGTACTCTTCCCCAACTTTATCTGATTCCTGCCGTGGTATCTGCAAGGGGCTGGCGTTGTGTGAAGCTACAGGAGCACTACAAAGTTGCCACTCATAAAACGATTTTCAAACATGAGAAACATAGCATTCAATTTTCCTGTCCAGAGCTGCATCCTTAAGTTGGCATTGATAAATCAGCTCTGTATTTGGTGTCACAGAAGCCAAGTCCAGGAAGATTTCCTGATGCTTCTGGAACTCTCCCTCTCCATCTGTGTGGTGGATAGACCTCTTCCTGCTGTGAACCACAAAAGGGCTGCACCACAGATGCTGGGGACTGGCACAGACCTGGTGATGGAAACCAGCTCAAGCTGGTGGGGCTGGGATACTTTACACCAGTTGAGGGTCAGCAGGGAGTGGAGCACCTTTTTGGGACTTGCATTTTGGACACATTCAGCTCTTTTCTCCCAGAATTTCTTAGCATCCCCTTATTTCCTCCTCCCCTCCAGAAGAAACTTTAAAAATCCCAAACTAGCAGAGTGATGGTCTGCCTCACCCTGTCCTCCTCCTCCTCCTTGCCCAACTAGATCATGCTGTGAGTCTGCAGAAGTTTAGCAATAATTAGTGCCAACCTCTAGCTGCTCACTGCTTGCTGGGAATCCGGGTTGTCAGCTCCGCCTGTCACAGGGCTGTGAGGAAATGAAGCATTGGGAGGCACAGAGATGTGGGAAGGAGGAGGAGAGATGTCCCCGCGCTA
This sequence comes from Ifrita kowaldi, assembly GCA_013398055.1. Taxonomy (NCBI): domain Eukaryota; kingdom Metazoa; phylum Chordata; class Aves; order Passeriformes; family Cinclosomatidae; genus Ifrita; species Ifrita kowaldi. Next base: position 739,887 of record VZRS01010586.1, on the reverse strand, counting down.
CAAAGCACATTGCTATTAAAGTGTCAGTTTTTTGGTTTACTGTTGCAGTTTGTGTGAAGAGTTTATGGATCAGCAGATAACAGCAATTATCACAGAGACTTTTCTGCTAAAGTCTAATCTAACCTTTTATAGTTTTGTACCACAGGGCATCCTTGTCCTCACTCCTCCCCCCCACCCTTATTTTTTAAGAGCTTATTGGGTGATTTTATTATTTTATTTTTTTTTTTATGGCCTTTAAATCATCAAAGTTGACATCAGACACCTTCACACAAAAAAAGGATGCATAGATTAATTGAATGAGAGGGAGGATGGTAGGGTTTTATTAATAATACCAATCTAGAGAGTTTATTGTAGCAAAACCCAGGAACAGATTAACTGCATTAGAAGAAAAGGGAGGGGGGAGTAAGGAAGAGTGAAAAAACTCAGAAATGTTAGTCAAGGTGAGATGCTGTCCTCAAATTTAAAGCACCTGAAAATTTGTAGAATAATGTTGAAGCCGTGCAAATATTGGTCCCAATTTGGAATCATTTTGTCAAAGGCAATGCCTTAAGTCTAAGTTGAGGAACAGAATGGGAAGGCTTATCCAGAAAAAGTCAGAGTGAAGAGCAATTGAAAAAAAAGTAAAAATCATCACCAAAATTGTTAGAAAGCGTAGAAAAAGTACCACAAGACAACTATTTAACAGTTCTTTAAAAAAAAAAAAAAGTCTTTGGGGTAGTGTTGTAAACCTTGTTGGGGTGTCTTGTCCTTTTCTTTTGCTGAAACACAATTTTTCAATGAAAATATCTGAAACACTTATAGAACATGGTGTGCCATTTTAACAGAGGGACAAAGATTTTCATTATTTTTATTTCTGCCTCCACAGACTTTGCTGTGCAAGCATTACAAAGAGGTCCCAATGGAGTTAAAATCTCACTTTATATTACTTTTTCCCCCTCTCTCTCTCACCACTCCCACTTCTCCAGAAGAACACAAAAGGAAAGAAGTATCTCTGGAAACTAATAATGCAAGAGAGTAGGGGTGCGTTTTCCTTTCCCCACCCTTTGTGTTTTCCTTTGAAACACTTCAGAACTGTCAACACAGGATTTCATTTCATTCGTTCACTACTTCATGCTATGGTAAAAGTCATCCCAAAAATGAGTATTTGTTTCTGTTTGCTTGAGTATATGTTTTTGACAAGCTCCTGCTTCACAATTGCGGTGTGGTGTTTTGGAGACAACATGCCGATAATCAAAGCCCCAGTTGAGTAAGCATGGTTCAGACATCCAGGAGGAGCTGAGAACTGCCCTAAAGAGCTTTCATATTCAGCAGGGAAGGCTGGAAATACTACATTTATAGGTGGAAGGTTGATGCACAATGGGCAAGACACCAGGTCAAGTTGATGCTTGCAGCATGAATGAGACTGACCATCTTAAGGATGGTCATGCCGAAGATGCTCAGTGAACAGCATGATCCACACCTGCCTGGAACACTTCAGATCTCAGAAGAAATCACATCCAAGCTCTGTCAGTTCTTTGGGACCCTTGAGTTTCTGGTCTTTTGTCAGACCACCACAGTGAATTTAATTTTTGATCACATTTCTAAACAGGCAGCTGATGGTGATAAGGGTGAATGGTGTTGGATTGGAGCAATATCTTTTGCATGAAAGATGTTAAGCTCTTCCATTGATGTATAAGTTTTCTTCCTGTGATGCTGCCAGCACAGACCTGGGCGGGGGGCAACTACTTACTATTCCAGTGGGGAAAAGGAGAAATAACCCAAAATAGGATACACAATCATTGACCCCCTGTACGAAGAAGCAATAGTTAATGAATTACACAGAGGGAACTGAGAAAGAAAATACTAAAACTCCCTTGAGGGTTAAATTGTTTCATGTTTAAGGCACCAACCTGAGATTTGGGAGATCTAGTCCCTCTTTATCACAGTCCCTCCTTTACCTTTGTGCTTGGTTTCTATTTATAAAATGAGGGGATGTTTCAGCATGGACATATTTGGATTTTAATAACCTAAAGAGCGAGGTTTCTCTGGATAGAGTAAGTTCATACAGCAACTCAGGGAGCTTCTCTGTTTTGTGTTTTCTCTTGTCTCCGTGCTGGACAGGTAGGATTGCAGGTCTCCAGAGCTGTTCTGTTGAGGTGCAAAGTACCAACTGAAGTATAATTTCCATCAGGGACATCAAGGAAGAGTCATGAAAAGGGAATACTGAGGCAAGCTATGGTCTCTGGAAGACCACATGGGGAAAAAATACCTCTTAATTTATTTCTTGTTAAAGAAATATAATGGCATGGGGCAGCAGTCAATTTTCAGGGTATAAAACATGCCAGGGGGATGTGGAGGGTGTTTTCATTCCTGCCTGAGGAGTAGTGTGGGTAGGTACAGCCTTGGTGTAGAAACCCATCACTGGTGCAAACATGTCCTGCTCATCACCTAAATGATGGGAAATGTCCTCAGTGTACAGGTCTTCCCCTGGTGCTCAGCACAAGGATGAACTCCCCTTGGAGGAACACTTGGTGACTAAGTGTAGTATATTCCTGGATGCCAGGCACTTCACTTCTTTTCTCCTGTTTTTCTCCTGCCGTTCATCAAAATAGAAAAAAGAAAAAAAACAAAAACAAAATCAAAAACCAAAAAAACAAAAAAACAAACAAACAAACAAAATAAACCAACTGACCAACCAACCAATCAAAAAAAACCCCCACCAAAAAACCCAAACAAAAATAAAAACAATCACATAAAATAAAAAACCTCCCAAATTTTCACCTTCTTCCTTAAAGTATGTGAGTCCAGCCTTTTACATCCTAAAATGACAGAGGAATGGCAGGAACAGTGAACATGAAATGTAACAGTTCACTTAGCAGGAGAGCAGGCTCCTGGTGTTTGAGGTCTCTGAGAAGCCTCTGTCAAATGGCAGATGTGGCACTGGTGATCAGGCTTTGCTCTTGCTGGATTTAGCACAGTCAGAGGATTTGGACTGTTCTAGTCAACTGTGAAAACAAAGTTTCCTTTTTCTGTTTTGTTCTAAATCTGAGGAGAGAGGAAAATAAAATGCCCGTCTTCCAGATACACTGAAGGGCAGTTTTATTTATGTCATAGTGGGAAATATTTTCATCTTGCAGATCCTTCTCTGGATGCCTCAAATTTTGACATTGTTTTTATAATCTTTGTCCCTTTTCTTTGCCCCTTGGCAATATTGACTATTGTTTATCTAAGCTGTTCCTCAGTCACCTGAATATATGTTTCAAAGATTGAATTTCTTCCCCAGAAGTAGCTCTATTCTATTTTCTCTAAATGCTGGGAGGAAATTGCTTCCAAGAGGGAATATGGCAGCTTGGATTGCAAAGGCTACCAGCACCTTCTTTCTCGAGCTCCACGATACGTAGCCAGAGATGCCATTATTGCTACTGGACTTTTCATTTCTGAAATTAACCATGTAACCAGAGGCAGTAGCTCATTTCATGGCTTTGCTGGGAAGCGAAGGAGCCAGGGACAGATATCCAGACATTTTTACTTTGGCTGCAAATTGATTTCAGCTCTAGCTCTGGAGTTTGCAGCTGGCCTTTGGCATCTGGAATAGCATTTGCTGAGGAGTATCCAGCACAAATTAAGGACTCTAATTTTTTTTTCCTTTGGACATTCTCTTTGCAGGAGTATTTTTTACTCTCAGAGAATGCAAAGGAAGGGAGGAAGGGTGACTTCTCAGACCTCTTGGCACTTCCTGCAAGGCCACTTGCAAGCCTTTTAGCTCCATGCAATAGCCTTTTGGGGGTACAGACTTTTAACCTCCTTTTAGAATTGGGGACAACAGAGCTGCCTAGAGGTGATAGCAGAGACATGGTATAAGTGCTTTTGTGTATGGTTTGACACTCACAGGGCACACAAAGGCCTTAGGTCTGATGATTGCAGAACTCAGAGGATCTATGGAGGTGTTTGAGTTTAAGCACTCTGGTTTTGAAAGTTTTGCCCTAGCAGATTTGACAAAAGTGGTGCTGCCAGCTTGGTGATGGGAGCAGACACAAAACCTAGGAGTCTGGCTTTCCAAATGCCTCCCTTAAACATCAGCTGCATTCCCTCTCTTCTACTATGGTACAGTCATTACGCTTATGGCAGCCTACAGGGTTATGGAAAAGTGCAGAGATTTTCTGCTCGTCAAGGCTAGGAGAAATTGCATCTTGGGAAATCAAGTGGATTAAGCCAGCCTTCCAACCCCCCCCCATTTTCGACACCATGATATCTGCTAACAACAAAGAAATCACTATTTTTTTTTCCAGGGAAACTGTTTTCTTTGAAGGTTAAGATGGGACAATAGAAAAATGAGTGAAACAAAACATTGGGGGAAGAAAACTGAGAATCTGAAGGCTTTGCCCCAGAAATATTTTTAAATAAAAAAACCCCATGACCAGAAGTTCCACATGAGTTCTGTTTCCCGCTGCTCTGAGGAATCTGTGATCTCAGCTGTTAAATGTTAGAGGCAGGGAGACGTCAGCCCCATAGTATGCATCTGCCCCCTCATTGTCAACTCTCTTCTCTAGCCAGTGCAGGAAACCATGCAGCATCTTTCAGGGCAGGAGGAATCATAATATTCTATATATAAACACAGTGGTTCAGGAACCCCCCTCTGCAGTGGCATTTAGGAGCTGGAAACCCCTTTAAATACCAGTGCCTCTGAGGACCATTCAGTCTGCAAACAGCAGACAAACTAGTTAACTCTTGGCTTTGTGTTCTCAGGCATTCCATTTAACACCCTCCTCTACACCTGCAGCAGCCAGAGCACTGAGAAATGGTCACTTTAGCCCTGCTGCTTCTGCCACTGCTCACACCCTATCATCCCTCCTAAGCCTGGCCTGAACTTAGCCACAGTGGCCAAAAGCTCGTCAGTTTCTCCAAGACTTTTCATTTTACTGACCCCAGAGCAAATTCATTCCGGCATTGTTGCCTCATACAGGGGCAGATTCCAGGCTTCCCAGCTGATACACCCCACAGGTTTTGTCTGAGCTCAGCCTTCTGCCATCATCTCCACTAGTCCCCCCTGGAAATTTCCACTGAGAAACAGAGAATTCCTGCTGTTAATGTTATTGGTGCCAAGAGTCTGGTTAATTCCTTCTGGCTGCAGGTCCCTACTTCAGTTTGAAGAACACTGGAAAATAGTATAGAATCTGTGAGTGTCCTGGAAAAGAACAGGCCTGTTACAGTTTAGTTAGATAAACAAAGTTATTTGAATCCTTTTCCACCGGCCTAAAACTTCCTGGAGACAGATTTCATTAAAAGGAGGGAAAAAAAATAATTCTTGTTTGTGTCTTTCAAGTGTCTTTTTGCAACAATAGTGCATTGAGGGAAAAGGCTTTTCCATCACTCCACACCTCTTGATTAGTTTGGATTATCAATACATCCTGATTATCTACATGGAATTGCTTCAAGAATTATCAGAGGTGACATTAAATTGATTAATCTAGTAAAGCTTTTCTTGCAATTAGATTCATCCTATTTCCAATTACCTAAGCACTTGCCTGGTATTTTCTGTGGTGGAAGAGGAATCACTGAGATGTTCTTGTGTGCTGGGTGCACTTTTTCCCCCCTTTGCAGAGGAGTTTATCTCAGAAATAGAAAATCACAATTCAGTGCTGTGTTTCCAGCAGTGAGAGGTCACTGCTTCCAGACCTTTCAATGAGAGGGGCAGAGCTGAAAAAAATAGCAGCTCCAAGTCAAAGCTGTGGAACACAGTCAAAGTTACCTTTTGACAAATCCGATTTCCCTATGGTCTTTTTGGTAATTTCCCCTTGGAAAATGCACGAGTCTCCAGGCTTTCTGGTACACTGTTTTGAAGATGGTCATTGCTGCTTCACACCAGAGATGTTCTGTACTTGACTTGCTGGTTTATGATGCAGGAGATTTCTGACTGCTCCCAGGACAGTGACTCCATGTGAACCACCCTTTTCTGACTCTGCTGTGCCATCCATAAAACATGGGCAACAACATTCCCGATGTTTCCATGCTTTAATCTGGTCCCTCTTGACAGTAAGTTCTTTGACTTCAGAGGAGCTGTACTGATTTACACCAGCAGAGAGTCTGCCTTGGAAAGTTTTTGACGCGTTTTCCAGCTCTGTGGGTAGAAGAGCACACTAAGTTTCCCTGAAATTAAAGGTGAGGGTGACTAGTTGGCTGTGTAAGAGCACAGTTCCTGTGAGATGCCCTTCTCAAAGAGGGGAGAGCAAGCTGTTTTGCCTCAACCCCATGCTGTGTGTCTCGTGTACAAAACAGGACCTGATAGAGTGAGATGCTTATCAGCTGCAGTGAGAGAAGAGGAAGAGCAGTGTAAGCAGTAGGAGGGAATCTTCACAACAGCTTTAAAGGAAACACATTTGAAATATAATGAAAGGTCTCATTGGGCTGTAAAAAAATAGAGAAAGGGAGAGGAAACAGCAACCAACCCTGCTGTTGTATTGTCTTGTTAACAGTGTGTCACCAAATTTAGCAGAAGGAAGCTTCTCCCACACATCTCCCCTCACACAACTGCAACTGTCACAACCTCCCGAGCTCTGAAGCACAGCTTTGATCCTGTGCAGCTCTGCCCCAGTTCTGCAGCACACAGAAAAGAGAAGAAAGGGGAATCACCTGGCAGATTTTCTGGGGGAATGAAGAACACCATTGCCAAGACAGGGTTAATTGCCATGACAACAGCACTTCCCCAGCATCTTTCCAGTCTCTGTCAGAAGGGCCCCCCTCCTCGTGTCCTCCTCCCCTCGCTGCATGTGTTGTGTTAATCTAATTTGTTCAGCTCAGTGGCTAAACAAATAACTGCAAACCTGGTGCTCATTCAGATGCATGGCAAGAGGGGGCAGCTCTCCGAAATGATATTTACTTGGTTATCTGATGATACACAAGTTGTATAAGAAAGGACAAGGCCTGGGAAGGGAGCAGACGGAGAGCAAGGTGAGATAAAAGTGAAGGGGCTCCTTAAGTGCTGACTGATTTGTGACTGTGTCCTGCTGCGGTTGGGCAGATTGTACAGAGCAAAGTTGGTCACTGGAGCATGATGTGGAAAGGCTGCAGAGGAAATCTGCTTCCAAGGATTTCCACTGAAGTCCCAGCAGCAACTGACAAAACTGATAGAGAAAAAGGGAAAGGTTTTCTGGAATCACTGGGTCCCAGAACTGTTCTCAGAACAAAATCTGTTCTAGTCAGGACCTGTGCCTTCTTGTAAGATGTCTGATCCAAAAAAGTGTTTGGCCCTTTCAGTTTATTTCCTTGTTTAATAATTACACTTGTGACCATGAAACCTGATTCCCTCCTTCTATGGGATTTTTGAGTTCTCAGAAACCCTCAGGAATGCTCAGTCTTCTACAATGGTGTCTTTTGGTTGACCTAAAATGTGAGAATTGTCTATGAAAGGAAAAGTTTCTTCTGAAAAAGTATTCTTTGCAGAGATTGAGTCTTAGATTTAGCTCAGAAAATCAGAAGTGAGCTGCTGGGTCCCCGCCTACACATGGCTCAAGCAGTCTGTGACCATGCATCTTACACTGTGTGCATCTCTTCTAAAGCATTAATGTTGCCTTTTGGATACAGCAGATCCCTCCTAAGAAGCAAGACAGAGAAATACATGGAGGTGCAGGGCATAGAATTGGGCACCTCCATGCAAAAAGTTTTCTTGCACTTTGCTGAGTGCTTTGAGCATCTGTTTCCAGAGTGGAGGGTGCAGGCAGCTCCTCACCTCTCAAAGTCTCTTCTATGTACTTATTTGAAGCAAGATTTTTGCCAAGGAACGCGAATTTCCTCATAGAACCAGAATATAACTAGAACCAGTTATATTTCCAACCCGGCTGGAGAGCCATATTTGTAACCAGCCCATCCTCAGATTTCAAAGTATTTTCCTGGTGTGTCTGTCCTCCCTGGATGCAGGGCAATCTGAGGGACAGGGAACAAAACCCTGAGAGTCACCTACTCTGCAACCTCTGCATCAGCTACCTGCACTTTCTGTGCATCTGTTTCTCCTGCTAGCGTTGCCTGCTTGGCTGTTGTGCTTGGGGTGAGCATTCATTGGGGTCCCAACAGGTGTTGCAGCACAGTCTTATGTATTATTAGCAATAAATACCAGACCACTGCTGCAAAATGTTTTGTTTTCCTCAGCTTCACTAAGCAGAAGGAACACCCATTAGCTCAGGTCTGTTCAGACCTGTAAGCAAGGGCTTTCTTAATTTGATGTGAATTCTTCTCCAGTTAAAAATGACGGCTTGTTAGAAACACTGCACATGCACATAAGATTCAATGCCTTTCTTAGGGCTAACATGTCCACACTGTTACAGTAGTCTTACATTTCAACAACAAGGTCATCCATTCCATCATTTTTGAAGGAAATTAAAAAGCTGAAAAACTTTTGGCCTTGGAATGGTGGTTTTTTTTAGTGCTTGTGGTTTGGTTTTTTACCTGCCAGAATTAGAGCAGTGCTCTCAGAGACCCTAATTTTCTTAGAGGTGGCTCTATTTTCGGGGAAAAGAGCACTGAGATGATACTTCAGCAGTCCTCCTTTCCTCCTCTCAGCATTTTCAGGTTGTTTTTTCAATCTCTCCTCTTTCTGTATTTCTCCAATTATGAGAAATTTGGGGAAGATACAAAAACTTCTCTGCAAACCTCCTTCTCCCCTTCCTTCTCTGCAGCATGGGATTTTCCATCTCTGGCTTCATATAGAGAGTGGTGACCAAAACATCAACATGCTAATCTCAGAGCCCCGGGCCATTTTCCTTACTGTTGCTAAAGAACACAGCCCTACTGGCTGTGCCCTGAAGCTCTTATAGCAAGGAGCTGAATTTTGATACTCTCTTTCCTTCTCTTGCCCTTTTTTTTTTTTCCTGCCTTATTTTATAATTATATTTATTTGAAATTGAATTTTAAAGGTTCAGTCCCCAAAGCAGTGAGATGTAATTTCTGGTGGATATTAAAACTGTATAAAACTGCTCATATATCCCCTCATGAAGAACAGCTGGTACTCAGAGCAGAGGAGAGAGAAAGAGACTGACTCTACCCTTCTTGCCAGCTATGCAAAAAACCAATAATAACAAATAAAAGCTTGTTATTTTCCCTTGGAAAAACTAAAAACCAAAAAAAAAAAAAACCCAAAAACAAGCCTGAAGTTACATAAGGCATAAAAGTTCGCTGTGTAGATTATAAACAGATATTCAAATATATAATTTAAAGTGTTGCTATTGAATTCATGATACTGCCTTGTGCTGGTGGAAGATCTAGCATGGAACAGCTCAAGCTGTTCCTGTCTGAGAGTTCAGGCTAAGGGACAGCCGTGGGGCCTCAATGCATTTTGTACAGTGGAATTCAAGGCCACATTTCTGTCCAGGGTCCAGATCGTGATGCCTGTATTCTTGGTTAATCTCTTTCTCAAAGAAGCATTGAAACACAAGGATGCCAATAAAACTGAGTTGTGTTAACCTGCATGGAGATGACAATAAGGCCTAGGGTTTACACAGAGACACAGACACAAAATAGAAAAGAAGATGAAATACTGGGAAAGAGATAAATCAGTGGTGGTGTTCGTTTGATCTAACTTTAGGTCCATTCAGTGTAGGCTTCTATTTCTCAGTTCCCCTCATAGTTAATGGAGAGGTAGGAAAGACAGATGGCGAGTTTTAGGGCATGACTCATGTTGGCCTTGAGCAGATACCTGTGTTTAGTTGGATAAATTGCACTCCAGACTGGTGGGGCTCTTGTTTCCATCCCCAGTGGCTGTGAAGAGAGCCATGGTTGAGACCTGCACAGGCTGTGCGCTCTCATTGCTGACAGGTAATTACATTGGCCGATACAGCCAGTGACCTGCTCAGTGTTTCAGTGGCAGAGACAAGAAAGGAGCTCAGGTCCCTTGAATTTGAGTTCTGTGTTCATCCTTCACCTCCTTCAATAACGGGGAAATTATTTTTCTGGTTTGGAGTAGTGGTTATCCTGTACATTTTTCCTATAAGGATGCATAGTTTTGGATTTTTTTCCCCATTTCTGTTGCTTTCCAGCTAAATTAATGAGATTCAATTTTCATTGAGAAAGCAATAGAAAAATAAATGTGTCCTCAGTGGTCAAATACCCCCTTAGGGTAAGGGCTGAAACATCTCCACTGGCCCTTCTGGGCCATGGGGCCATGAATATGACTTGGAAAGGACAGATTCCCAGAGGGCTGTGCAGAGGGCTACTCACCTGATCAATAATTCATTAGATACAGTTTGTAAATAACTGAGTGGAAAATATCCTTTCTTTTCTTCTAATCATTCCAACTAATCTGCTGATCCAGAGAACAGACAGGTTGACAGGGAATGTTATCTCACACTCCAAATGTAGGAGGAATAGGTCAGGCTCCTTTTTCAAGTCTCACCTCACAGACTTTGGATGCGTTTTGGTCCAGGTGGTGTTACTTGAGCCACTTGTTTGGCTCCAGCCACAGCCTGGTCTTCTTGAGAAAGTGCTCCCAAATCACTGACAATCTCACTTTTTCACTTTTTTTTTGTTTTTTAAATGTTAGCTCTTTGCTCTTGTACAGAGGCCTGTGGAAATTTCATATTCTACCCAAAGCAACCATGGGTGAGGTACTAACAGGTGGGAAATGCAAAGATAGCAATGGAACAGCCTCTAGTGTAGTGGATAAGGGCGTACCCTGTCACCAATCCACTCTGCAGCCACAGTCACATCTCTCAGCTCCTGTTCCATCTTTCCTTTGCCTCATCTATTTTGACCATGAGTTCTTGGATGGAATAGCTCAGTTACCACTACCACCACGATACTGAAAACACAGTCTGCCCCGTATTACCCAGGAATAGTAGGAGTCCCTTCCTCCTCCACATATGCATGCGTTTCCTGCTGAAAATGTCAATATTCTGCAGAAACCTGTCTGTTTTCAGACCAGTCTTGTAAGATTCCATTACCGTAGGACAAAAGACAGAAGGAAAAAGGAACTTTTTGGCTTTTCAGCCAACATGATCTAGAAGGAATGTAAGGGTGAGAATTTTGTAGCTCAGTGTTGAAAGCAAATGCTCATCTTTTTAACATTAAGCTGATGGTCTCAGCTTGGACCAGAGGAGAGTAGTCGGATCTGAATGAGATGCTCTTCCTGACATTTATGTGATTCCACAGAAACTCCATAGCAGAGAACAACCCTGGTGTTTGGCATGTCAGTTCTTGTGGCCCAGCAGTGTTACTCTTTGCCCCGTCTTACAAGAAGGGTGATGATTTAATTTGTGTGTGGTTGTGTCTCTCTAACCCGACACAGAATTGCAGGATCATTTAGGTTAGAAAAGACCTTTAAGATGGAGTTCAGCCATTAGCACAGCACTTCCAGGTCCACCACAAAACCATGTCCCTAAGCCCCATCACAGCCATAAAGAGCTGCCTGTGGCATGCTTTGCCCGTTCCTAGGCCCCTGGGAGAGCTGTTTTCCTCCTCCACCATTTAAATCAGAATAGAAGATGCAAGGCAGTGTGAAACCTCATGTCTCACCCTCTGCTACCAAACAGTAAGGCTGAGCAGAGTACAGTGTACTTGTATTTAAATATCTGTTTATTTCCATACACATGAGCAAAAGTGCAGTGACACAGAGAAGGCATCATTTGCCCTTTGGATTTCAGTCACCTGGTCTTCTTTTCTATGCTATTGATCTAGACATGTATAATAATATTTAATTAGAAATACACAGGAAAAATTTTTATCATCAACACTGATACAAAAATATCAACTTGCTTCTTTATTCCCTTTGTTTTCTTGGAGAAGTTAAACTGTAAATTAATACCGATTTAGGTTTTCTGAGAAATCTTGCTGTGATGCCGATCTTGCAGTGACCTAAAGAAGCTCACACTGGTTTGAACTCTGCAGCCCCTCGCAGAAAATGTTTAATTACCTTTATTTTGCCAAAAGCAGAGCTGTTTATCCTGCAGTTCTTGAAGATCTCTTGGACTCCCTCTGGTGGCTCATCTACTACGATGTGAAAGGAAGGGAAAAGAAAAGTTGTTTACTCAGTGCTTTACATCTGGGCACCGTTTGTGCTGCCGCTGTGGTTTGCATTAATCTCTCTTAGTATTTCCTAGGACTGTGTCATCCTCTCTCTGCCTAGTGCTTCTCAGTCAAAACTCAGTGAGGGTGCGATGGGCTCGAGGTATTTTAATGCCTGGTTAGTGGAAATAACAAACATAATCCTCAATTCCCCACAGCATTAAAAATAAAGAAATAAATGTCACCATGCACATGAATGCCCAGATGTTTGCATCAGTGCATGGGGAAATCTGCTGGATAGTAAACCTGTAAGGTGGGACTCAGGTTACTCCTGCACTACCCAATATCTTACTGCCTTTTTTCACAGTGAGGTATTCCTATGGTTTGAACCCCAAATGAGGAGCATTAAGCATGTACTCAGAGAATCTTGGAATTCACCTTGACATTATACAGATAAATATAATTTAATTTTGTTTTGGTGAAAGGAACTTTCTGTATGGAAACAAAAAACACCAGTGTTATTTGCAGCACAGCTGTTTTGTTTTGCTTGATACTTTTCCTTCCTAGTTTTTAAGTCAGCTCTTTTCTGTTGTTTTGTTTTTGTTGTTTTTGCTATTGTTGTCCTGGTTCATTGGTTTTGTGATTTTTTTTCCTTCTGGCTGGTTTCACATGAAACTGGATGCAGTTTTCTGTCAAACCCATCCTGTGTTGTGCATCTGAGCTCAGATATTGGTGAGTCTGGCTTGAACCTGGATACAAAATCAGTGCATCCAGAGAGATATTAAAATCTTCTGGTGGTAACTTCTGTTTAGTTCTATGAATGCCAGTTCAGTCTTATCCATGGTAGGAGCCTTTACACGTCTCAGAAACTAGGATAAGGTTTCCTGGTGCAGACACAGATGCAACAGTAAATCTGTTCACAGTAAAGAGACAGCCAAAAACTCCCTATATGGGCTCAGTGAGACATCAAGCTGGCTGGAGTAGCTTCATCTGCATCATGGCGAGGATCAGGGATCTTCTGCTTGTAGCATTGCCCACGGAATTCTCCAGCACAAACCAAGCTTTTTCCATGTGCCCACTCAAGCTGAGCTTCAGGGATGATATTTGTTTAAATGTCTAAAGGACAGATATTCACGTCTGAGATGATTATCTCCCCCTCTTCTGTGGTCAGTGGAAGGAATGAACAGTCTCTCTGTCCTTAAAATAATCATACTAAGCACTTGGGTCCAGTGACAATCCATTCAAAATTATTTATCTGTAATGGGATGAGTATCTCAAATTCAGATATCAAAGGTTTAGCTGTCAAGAGCAAAGTACCTCAGAAGGGCACAATACTTGTATTTAGGACAAAAAGTGACTTTTCCCTTTTGGTTCAGGGTGAAGTAGAAAGTGTAAAATACATTTTTCATTATATCTGCTCTATATGGCCAGAATTTATTGTTATGCGATGCATCCTTGAATAAGAGCATGAGCTGGTAAAACAAGTGTTCAGGGACAACGCTGAGAAGGAAGAGATCTGCTCAGAATGCAGCTTCCTCGGTGGTCCACTTAGCATGTCTGTGACCACAGCCTAAGTGCTGAGAAAGGATGGCAACCTGCTATAAAGGACTGTCATACCCTATGGGACTCGGGTCTAGGCCTAAGAGTAACTCACCCAGCAAGTGACACTTGCAGCACTTTGCATTAGTGCTATAAAAGAGGTCAGATTGGGCAGGTAAGTACCTATATGTATTTCCTTGAAATATGTATTTATAGGTATGGATTGTGTGCATTGTCACATGTATACAAGTCCATCGGACCCAACAAAACCTCTGTAATATGTTTTGTTACAGTAGTACAAAAATTGTTGAGGTTTTTTTGTTTGTTTGTACTTTTCCAAAAGCAGAGAAATAAGCACTCTGCAAGTGAGGTTCCCATATATGTTAAGTGATCCCTTTTGAGATCAAAACTGGGCACCTTCATGGAGGTTACTGAGAGACACAACAATGCCTCGACTGACTTTGCAGTCCAGGTGCAGTCCAGTCCAGCTTTTTTTTTTCATTTTTTATCAAAAATTCTGGTTTTCTTCATTAACGGCACTCCTGAAATAGTTATTGATTAATGTACTTTGGCCTCATTTCATAGAAGTCAGTGCCATTGCACTGATTTTACCACCTAATAATGTCTACTACCTATGAAGATGATGTCTCCTCATGGGCCTGATCTGAAGTTCCTGAAGATAAAGGGATGACTTCAGAGTACTTAGAAGCAGGCCCTCATTAAGGTGCAGCTCATGATAAGCAGAGCTGGAAACACCCAGCTCTGACTTCACATGAGCAGGAGCATCATTGGGAAGAGGGTTGAGGTTCGTACCCTCGATTACTGGCACTGATCATCTGATGCTCCTTTCTGCTATCACAGCAAACTCTACAGCTGGGTGTCTCCTCTCAGGGGGAATAACCTCATCCCAGGTCAAGAAAAGAATGCTGGAGGGAGGATGGAGAGGAAAGCCCATGTTTGTGATCTCTAGATGGAGAAATGCACATCAAAGTGTTGGAGTCAGCTGGAAATGGGGTGTGCAGCAGGTCCTGGTCACTGGCCAGTTGGTAGGTTACAAATGGCCTGTGCAGCACACTGTTTGCCACCCACAAGGCTCCCTCCCTCACAGCGGGAGTACCAGGGAACAAAAGCAGCTCCCTGTACCAAATATCTACATAACAATCGAACTGATATGTGGAAATGCCAAAATTGCACATGCAGACGCAATCCCTGGGAGCAGTCCTGGGGAGAAGAGGAGCAGCCACCCTCTCCGCCCCACTGTCTGCTACAGTGGTGAATTTTAAAGCACCTGGTGCCTTCAGAGAGGGAAACGTGAGGGGATTACATTTTCCCCATTTTCGTTTGCTTTTTGGTTTCTCTTTAAGGCATTGAAAAAGGTTTGCCTTGATACTCACTGTCAAGGCGTTCCCAGTGATTTCCCCCATGGCACATGCCAGTTGTCTTTACCTACCTGTCTGTTAGCAGAGTGCAGGGAATCTCTTTGGTATCTGGGGCTAAATCAAGAATAAAGAGCCCAGCCTTTTCCTGCGTGGTTATCAGACAATAGATGGTGGGCAAAATACCTCTATTTGCACAGGGTTCTCTTTGTTCTGCTGAGTGAGGGATGCAGAGGACATTTAGTCATTCTGGGAATTACTGACTTAAATTCTGCTACCAGGGGTTCAAAATGATAATCCAAATGGTCCATCCTGGCTTGAAACACAATACCCAGGACCCATAGCTTTAGGGCATTAGAGATGTTAGGTCACAGCATACACTCTTGAAGACTCTTAAGATCATTCTTTATCAGATTTTCGTTGTATGGTTTTGCATCCTTTCTGCAAATGAGCTTAAAATGATCCCTCTCTCTTTTTTTTTTTTTTGGTTTTTTTTTTCAGTCACCAAAAAGCTTACATCTTCCCCAGTCTGGTCAGATCTCCCTGGAAATACTTGTCAGTCTTTTAACAGATCTGACTCAATTACAAATCTTTAAGAAACGCCCCCAAAGTGAGATGGTCATGGCCTTAAGCTATCTTGCATGCATTTCATTACACTTCCTATCATGGAGAGAATTTCAAGGGTCTCTAGATACCTTTAGGATGAGCATCAGTACTCATTTGATTCAGGAATGCAAATAATGTGGGATATTTCTAAGTATTTAATTGAGTCTGCAGAACTGTTTATGTGTATCCCATATTCTCCGAAAGCAGACTTCACCTGCTCCAGACAAACTTCTCGTCCCTCTGAGTTGTTTGTGTGCCAAGAACCACATGTCATAGAGCATCTCAGGTAGCTCAGGTAAATGGAAACTATGGGTGTGATCCAACCCCTGGAAGTGAAACTCAGTCCTCTCCATTTTGAAGAGAAGGAGGGAATTTAACTACATGTGAGCAAGGCTTTCATGCTCACAAAATCAAAGAACAAGTCCATGGACTGGTTTTGTTTTTTAACAGATATATGAGAGCACAGAAAAGTAGTTTTGAAAGATTTCCACTGGTTCTTTTATTTCCAAAGAAATTCAGATGGAAAAGAGGTATAGGTAGGGGCACAGCCTCATGGTCAGGAGCATGGAGTCATAGAATGCGAGCCTTGACTTGCATGTGGGCTGTGTCACCTCAAGGGATGAAGAGAAAGTTCAGCTCAAGACAGGCAGCTTTTCACTGTTTTCAAAGCCCATTTCAGGGAATCTTGGGAGAAAGAAATTTTCCTGTGACATACCTTGCAAGGGTACCAGGAGCTAGGGGCCTCCTGTGCGCCACTGCGCAGAAGAGGGCAGAGGAGAGGTTTCTTGTGTATTTGGATCTCTGTTCCTGAAGGACATCACCATAACTCAGCTCCTCTTCCCTGTGCAGCTCTGTCACTCTGTACATGCAGATAAAAGCCTCTTAATTCACTGCATGCCCTTCTCTCCCTTTTTCTGGTGCAAACATATGTGCATTTACATGCTCTGCTTTGCTGCATCCTCCTCACAGCCCCTGCCCTCTCTCCCACCCACACGCTATAAAAATCTGCCAGGGATCCAGTTAGTAAAAGGTGAATTTTTCCTGCCATCTGGGTATTCGGTGGCACAGATTCTCTTGGCCTGCCTACACACACTCGCGGGCGCGATACGCCCTCCTCTTTCCCCTTCCTCTTTCTCTCCCCCTCCCACGAGCTGGCAGTAAAAACAAAAGGGAAATCTTCAAAACCACAATGTCAGCTGCCTGTGTCAGTGTGGGTTGAGAGGACGGATCACAGCGCACTCATCTCCCAGTAGGCTAAGGGGACTGTATTTCAATAAATTTACATACTACAGAAGACTCCGTAAGAGATTGCTTTGGGGATCTCTCTGTCGAGTTGCTTTGGGGACACCAAGCCCTTGACTTACTCAGGAAGGGTTTGATGCCACCTGCTCTAAAACTCTCATGTTCTCCATATCCTTTTCATTTCAATGCCAGTGTCCATTTTTTGTTTCACAACACAGGTTTGTTTTCTCCCAGTTTGACGACAGGCTGTTTATTTATAGATCTCAAAATGTTGGCTCTGGGCTTGCTCTCAGGGAAGACCAGTGCTAGCTTTGCTCTGGTTAGCTCCTGTACACACCTTGCTCCTGACCTTCTTGGGTCTCACCTAAAAATCGTGACCTGTCTTGAGTGGATCACTCAACCTCTCTGCTTTTCTTTAATCTTTGGCTTCTCTTCTGAATAAATTCAGTGGATATATTCTAATTTAGGAGAGCAATCTGTGAAAAATATAAGGTGTCACTGAAAACAGCATTTATGTGTTCATCTCACTTTTCTTCAGCATTATGTATAATTTTTTCCTGTGAAAAGATAATATTGAAACACTTTTTGCAACTGGCTGTTGAGTACAGATTACATCTTTTTGTTCAGAAGAGAAGAAGAAATTTTCCTTAGACATCCCTGCATTTAAACATTTCTGAATTGCATATTTCCACAAAGCATGTGTAGTTGTTGCCCTTTTTTTTTTCCGGCTTCAAGAGTAGTGGCAGCTGTAGAAATAGCAAAATTTCCTGTGTTTTTTGAATCCTTGTATGCCTCATGAAAGGTTGCTTCCACAAGGACCTTAGCTGGACTGATCATGGACCCAAATCCCATCCCAGAGCAGTGCAAAACACAGGGACTGCCTTCCAGGTGGTTGTTGCTGTTGCTTATTGGAGGGGTTTGGTGTCATTCCCAGATTTTTTGGGGTGATCACCTCCAGGTAGCACAGGGAGGACCGTGACTACACAGTTTGCTGTAGCGTAACTCACCTCTGTGCTTAAGATAACCCTTCTCCATATTCCTGTGAGCTCATATTGATGTCATAGAAGAGCTGTCCCACCCTACTCTTCAAGCACATGAAGGTATCCTCACCTAGAGGCTGGCATTTAGAGCTGGGAGTAGAAGGTAAGTTTGAGGAGCATAACGAGAGAGGAGCTAGTCAACATTTCATACACCCGCAGCTGACATGAAAGAAACGGCTTCAAACTCCCTCTTAGGCACGAGCTTTCTGCGTGACAAGGCAATTAGCCTCCCTGTGGCTCCATTCCCAGCCTATGCAGTCAGGATACAGCACACAGCAGAGCAGCAAAGCACAAGCGCAGGGAATGCTGGCGAGACGCGCCATGGGAAAGGGGATGGAGGCATTGATGAGAAGGGATAAAATGGGAGCGGGTGGCAAAGAACCACACCTGAAACCACATCCAAACGCAAGTAGCGAGCTGCTGCTTAGGTGTTTGCGTGGCCCTGGAAGTGCAGCATGTATTTATGGAAGGGCAAGGCCTGGAGCGAGAGGCTCTGAACCAGGTCATTTTAACAGCTCCTGTCAGAGGAGCATTCATTTAATGCAGAGAGGGAACAGCTGAGCAGCTGCGTTTAGAGAGAAACACCATAATCTATTACGGGGCTTGGGCCACCATTGATCAATATGGCAAAGTCAATAATAGTTTTTGATTCCAGCATATTAGGCTGACTGTCAGATTCATGTTTATTAGAAGTTTTTACAAATAAGTCAGGCTTGAAGGAAAGAGAATATGTGTCAAAACTCCAGGTGGAAGGCTGATTTTTCTTTTTCCCCCTCAGGGTTATCATAGAATGATAGAATAGTTTAGGTTGTAAGGGACCTTACAGATCACCTTGTTCCAACACCCTGCTGTGCTGCATAGCTTTTTAAGGAGGGGAAAAAAGCCCCACCTTTCCATATACAGAATGAAATTCAAATAAAATCCATTAAATTTGTGTTTTCAGTTAAGGAGGATGAGAATTATCTGAGTTTTAAACTTGTAATGACCAAAGCCCCATATCTATTTTTTTTTTTCTCCTGAAACTTCCTGCTCTGTAAATAAGTCAATTCCATTAGTACCTCAAACTCTGCTTGAAAAGAAAGAAATACAAACCCAAAGTACTTTAGGCATTCCACATGACATCAAAGAAATGTTATAACTATAACATGAATTTATTTTGAATGTCCAGAAAACATCAGGACTGCTATATAAATAATAATATAATTGAAACACTACAGTATGTTTTAAAAGAAGAAATTTAGAATAATTTTTAGATTCATCAAATATGTTTCTACCTCTTATGTTTAAAACAATGAATTTAGAATATTTTGACTGAAAAAATATTTTTAAATTACCAAATATACAAATACTTCAGTTATTACAGATATTATACTGAGAGGGGAAAGTTAAAGTACCAAAGTAAAAATACAAAACCGCTTGAATTTAATCTCTTCTATCTTTTTTAATCAAGTATGTCCCAAAACACTTCCTGGGAGTTAGGCAACATCAGTACAGAGACAGTGTATTAAAGAGAAAGGGGAATTAAAAGGTATAAGGAAAGGAAAGAAAAAAGCTATAATAGAAACTAATTGCAATAGACAAGAAAAAAGGGAGGGTTTGCCTGATGTCTGGAAATATACAACACAGAAACAAGGTCTGAACACAGCAGTGACAAGATTGTTTTAAAGACACACAGAAGAGGTCTCTGTCCTGGATGAAACTGGGGTGATAGGAGCTCACGGAGGCAGGTGAGGTTTGTGTGACTGGTGGAGAAATACACACAGCAGCATTTTGATTTTTAGGTCTTCTTTATTAATAATCAATGGAGGTCAGCAAAATGAAATCTCTCCATTAAAAGAGAAAGGCTGAATGAACAAAGAGGTGAACAAACCTGTAGGAGAGTAAGTAAGACTATGTGTCAGAGCTCAGCCTTGAAGGAATATGTAAGAAGAGCTACTTGTGTCCTTATCTGAGTCTCCTCTGAGATGTTAGTGCATCCAATGCATTTTAAAATTTGATGGATTTCTGTGGTCCTTATCTTCTTTGTTCTGCTGGTGCTTTGCCCTTCTGCTTTCCTTTGATCGCTGCGTAGGATCAGTTTTTTGTAGCGCTACTGGGGCAGAGTGTGTTGGCCGCCTTGCTAGTCGATGACCCAGCAAGAGTGGTACAAGGACATTACATGGAGAGGAGTTTTTCAAGAGATGCTGGATGAACAGGTTTATCATAATTAATGAACTTGCAGAGAAGAGAGCCTTGAAATCGTCCTGCTCCAGTCCCGTATCCAGCCCTTCAGCGTGTAATTTTCTAGGTTCATACATCTTTGTAGGTTCGTGCATTTTGGTAAGAGCTGATGGGTGTGAGGCTGAAATAGCATCCCAGAGAAAAACAGGCTCTCACTTACATGCCAGTGGTGGTTTTAGTCGATGGAATAAAGCTGTTTGGAATATTATAAAGCTGTTCATTCTTAAGAGAGAGAATGCCTTTCACTAGTACACATCTGCAATGCCTGACTTCCTGGTGGATTTCTGTAACTTTTTATTGCAAACCTTCTGAAAGTTTGAGAAACAAAAACCTGGGAAGTTTCTAAACTGCTGATTTCAGACTCAAGAGTACAGCCAGGGGAAAGATCACTCTGTAATTGCCATGGTTTTTATACACTTTCCCCAAACATCTGTTACAGGTCACTGTCAGGAACAGGTTATTTTGTTACAGACTTTTAGTCTGACCCAGGATGACAGTTTTTACGTTCTGATTAATAGCTTTAATCCAACATCTCCCACAACTCCTATAAATCCTCTTACCTCTTCTTTGGCTCTTACCTACCAGAACCCCAGGAGTGGGAACACTACAAAGAAAATGCTCCTTTCCCTTGCAGCAGAATCCAACTTTAAATCCAACCCAGTATACCAAGTTTATCATTCATTTTTCTTTAAGCCTTGCCTTATCTGTTGTTATTCCCCCTCTTGGATCCAGAGCTTTATGTGAAAGGATAGATGGTTGAAACCCAGCGTGAGGGCCAAGATGGTCATTCCGTCAGAAGAGGAGCACAGAGAGGTTTGCATAACACCACAGTACATTGTGTTCTTATTCCCATGGTGTCATCATAGCACTATCTAACAGAGGATAATTTCCTCTTTTTTTTTTTCAGAAAACAATGAAACATTTTCTTTTTCAGCCTGCCAAACACATAACACATGTACCAAAAACAGGAAAGAGAACATGTTCATAACCTTACAGTGCTTACAAGAGTATCACACATATTTTCATACTGGAATAAAAGCAATGTTTGCATCCAAGGCTTATTGCTGTACCTTTACCAGGATGTTTTGAAGTATGTATCTTGTGGGCATAAAACTGTTTTTTGTAACACTGGTGAGGCAAAATGGCTCAGTGCATTTTATTTTCTTGTGACTCAGACAGAATTGTTCTCTTCGTTTGCTGTACATACATGAACTCAAAGACAGATCCTTCCTGAGTTAGACTTTCCAAATGTTTAACAGGACTAGTGTAGGTTTCACACTGTGATGCAAAACATGATCTGGCGCTTCTACTTGTCTTGTTTCAGTTGCAATTCTTTTCTATCCAATATTTTAGTGGAAAGAAGAAATATGAATTTTTGATGGTTTCTCCATGATGCTGTTGTGTTTGATTGGTTTATGTTCATATGACATTTCTTCTTTTCCCCAAGTTCTACAGCCATCTACACGCAGAACGGCCTTTTCTGTGTGCTTAGTGTGACCGAGTCTCTGTTTAAGGTCCCCAACTACTAGCCTACAGGCAAGAATGAGAGAGAGAGGGAGAGTCCTTCTTTGTGGTAACTAACTCTTTATATAATGAGCCCTTTGCAAATTCTCCTTGCATACTTACCGACACCCCCGCAGTTACTTAAATGGGCATTATTGGTCACTAGGTCCCAAGGTCATTCAACAGAATGGGGTTGTTAAAAATAGGAATGAGGGTTCAAGGCACAGGGTCAAGAGAGATTAATTGAAAAATCTTCCGCAGGCCTGACATCATCTGTGGAATGGCAGTGCCCAGACACCTCCAGCTGCTGTTGCGTTTCTTGCGAATGTAAATGAATGGCTTCCTTTGTGGCACTGGGGTGGTTTCCAGGCTGGGTTGTTCATTTTATTATGTCCCTTGCCTTTCATTTTACTTTTTTTCCTACAGTTCGTCTTCTTAAGGAATCTTTTCCTCAGTGTCTTTTAGTCTTCCTTCCAGCCTTGTCCCCAGCTTTAACCTTTGAACTCTTTGGACAGATCCAATTAAATGTGAAGTTCAGGCCAGCTTTGGGGAATCAGGCTCCAAAATGAAGGAAATATTGTTTCTTTTACTGTCCAGCTTTGGGAAAGGGATGCCTTAGTAGACTGGAGAATGCTCACCCTTGCTGACACATGAAAAAATATTTCACAAGTCAAAGTGCATTACTTCCTTTACAGACAGAATTGCTCACCTTTGGAGATGGGTGGGTGTGGCTTTTCTTTATACTAGGTGAGAAATCAAAAGTTATTGCCTAAAATGATCTGTAAATCTCCTTCCTTCATCAGCACACATTCCTATTCTAAGCCTCTGAACTATTGCAGATCATGGCAAATGGTGAGACTCGAGGGGAGTTTCCACAGGTCACTAGGATCCCACATTCGGGAGCTAACCACAAACCCAGTCACGGAAAGTCTAGATGCTTTGAGGAGGGTGTCTTCTGCAGGATGTCACAACTTGGAATTCATTGATAAATGTGTATAATGAATACACATCTGACCTAACTGCCTAAACTCTGTACACAGCCAGTGGAGAGAAACAGGCAATTCCAGAGAGTGATTCTCCTGACATCTACATTTGAATTAAATGGATCGTCCTCTAGAATTGACTATTTCTCATGGGTTGTGAAGGTGACCTAGATGACTATCTCAGAAGTAAATGCCAATACTGTAGATGACTAAATCTGCACCAATGAGTCTACTCCCAGTGTTCTGATGAAGATATGCCAGTCCTGAATTGCTTCTGGCTGTTTATGCTGTAGAGAAGCCTGAGACCAGGGCTTGCATGCCAGGAGAATACCCCTTCCCAATGCTGGGGTGTTTTTTTGTAAAGAAACAAGACAAGCAAAAGAACATCCCTTTTCAACAAATGTGACTGAAGTTATGTACCTTTCCCACTGTGACTTTGAAACTTTGGTACAGAATTGGTAATAAGACTGAAGCGTCTTCAATTCTATTCCAGTACCTTAATCTTAAAATTAACTGGTTTTGGAACATGTTGTTTCCAGAGTTTGAAGTCAGAATCATTTAACTTTGAGGTTTCTGATAGAGCTGAACAGATTTTAGACCATGAAGGCTCTAAGAGGTGTTAGATTTATTCCCTCCTCTGGTCAGAGAAGAACTGCACCAGGGCAGAAGTCACACTGCAAATGCCAAGTTCACGTCTAATTAGGGTATGGTGCTCAATCTGCGAGTCACAACTTTTATCAGTCCCCTCCTCCTGCTCCGATCTGCTGTGGAGGATCACTTCTTTCTCTCTCTCTTTCTTCTTTAAAGGAAAAAAATATTATTAGGCTTTGAGGGCTTAAAACTGTTGCTGCCTGCACATCTCTAAAAATAATATAAATCAGTGCCGAGGGACCACTTGTATTTTGGCTGCATGAGGAACTTTAACAGCAAAAGAAAAAGGGGAAAACTCATCAGTGCGTAGATCTCAAAAACTAGGATGCTGTGTCTGCAGCCTTTCAGAAAGTTCAGAAACCCATTAAAAACTTTATTTTTTATTTTCTTTCCTTTGGCTTTTTCTCTCTGGTAAGTTATTCAGCCTTAACACTGCTCTCATTCACACTTTTAACAAGGCTTGTAATACAGCAAACAGGATCATCTCAATCTGACTGCTCCTCTAGAAATAGGTATGAGGCAATTGCAGAAAGAGAGATGCAGGGTTTTAATTCTTCTTTGGCCTCTGATTTCACACTTACAGCTCACAATCTCAGATATAGACAGCAGTGGTAACACCAGCCAGCAGTAGGTGCAGGAGGGATAAGCTGTGATATCAGAATGTAAAGAGGAATACCAGAAAGGCAGGTTCAGTGGTAGAGAGGCAGAAGGAAGTCAGCCACCAGAAGCCAGTCACCAGGACATGGAGAGTTAAACAGACGTCCATTTGTTTCACATTTGACCTCTTCAACTTCTTGCATTTTATCCACAGCTGATCTGGCCTTTGAAATTCACCTGGAAGAGCTGAAACGCTCTTCCAGGCATCTTCTTTATAGATTCATTTGTAAACACACATTTAAAAATTTCACGCTGTTAATGATTCCCTTGATAAGCTGCTTGCTGAGGCAGCAGAGGATATTTAATGAATTTGAAATACCCCTCTATCCAGCTTCATCCTCTTCCTCAGATGAAATATTGGCATTCAGGATCAGATCTGACCCATGATCTGGGTCTATTAGAGACAACTGTTGAGCCAAGTTCTCCCCTGTTGCCATACCAACTGAAGCAGAGGAATGAATATTCTTAACATGAACCCGTCCATCTAGCTGTTAAAGGACAGAAGATATTCTTTCACACATAAACTTGAGATGGAGAAACAGTGATAAAAGCTAAACGATCCTTGAAGGCTAGATAGCCAAAAACCAGAAGGATCAAGAGCAGTACTAAGGTTGTCCCAACTCCCTGCCCTGTCTCCTACCTACAAGACAGACTTACTGACTGGATTTAGAGATCAAAGCCACTCACAGAGCTTCTTAGGGCTGTCTTAACCACAGTTCTTGAATATCTCTTCTCGTGGCTCCTTGAACATCCCTGCTTCGTCCCTCTTTTTTATTCAAACGCACTGACTGTAAATCTGTGTAAGTAACATGATAATGACCAAAAGAATGGTTATGATGTCACTAAAATGAGCTATCTATAATCAACCTGATGTATTATTGGGAGCAGACAAGACAAGGAGATGGGAGAAAAGAGAGGGAGGAAAAGTGTTTGGAGTTAAATACCGATGTTTATTAGCTACTTTCTCAGAGGTGCTACTTGAAAGGTAACTGATCTGTTCCCTTGCAGTTCTTTTGCCCCTTCACCTTCTGTTGCTGATGTATAAGAAGTTTAATTTTGATAGCAGAAGTATTCCCCCCACACTCCCTTTGGTTTACACTAGACTGTCTGATCTGTTTCACTGACATAGCACAATGGAGATGCTGCTAAGAGTTATTAAAGTCAGGTATTATCAGCTTGGTAGCGTAATATTATTTCAATCTCATCCTCAATAGATTGTCTGCATAGTGACACGCTGCCAAGGTGAAATGAATGAATGAACCTGGAGAGGTTCATTGCATGGTGAGTACAGGAAATGAAATAAACAAAGGGCAGAGAAATCCAATGTTAAGGAGGAGCAGGGACATGGAATATGGAAGGGTTGCCTTCACCATTCTGCTAGAAATTGACCTAGCGGTGGCACAGGGTTAGATTTGTGCCTGGAGGGCACATGGCAGGAGTTTAAATTCTTCTTGAACAGTGGAAATGGTCTGGTCTGGTTATGTGGATGAATTAATGAGAGAAAAGTAATAACCCTCTTCCTGCTATAAACTGTTACTTGAAAGATCTGAGTTTGGTTCAAGGGAAACAAAACCCAATGAAACCCTAGACACAGTCCTCCAGGTACTGCATGATTGTCCCAAATACCAAATCACCAGTGTTTAAAGGTGGGATATTACTGAATGTGCTAAGCTAATATGTGGGAGCTAAAAGTGGGTTTATGCCACAATCTTTCTTCATTCTTTGGACAATTCACGTAACCCGTTTTTCCTTTCTTCCTCATATCACTATCTGTCCCTTGGGGTTAAACCCCAGTTCCTTCCCTTGTGAGACTGATATTTCTTAGCATTTTCCAGACATTTCCAAATATTAAAGGGGAGTAGGTCCTTATACACATAGGCAGGGTCTGACTGAATGATGGGATCAGACCCTCAGAGAGGAGCAGTTGTTGGTGAGCCATGGGCTAATCAGGTCAACAGAAGAGTGGTCAGGATAATTTTGTTATCTCAACCTGTTCACTGAAGAAATTAGATAGTACTGCCATGGAGATCCCTAAGCAGCTCTGACTTAATCTAAAATTATCAATCTGGCTTCAAGGGGAAGGAGCACAGTCTGTGTCTGTCCTTCAACTTTTGAACTCAGCTGATTTTGGATAAATTAAGCAGCGGAGGTAAAAAGACTCAGATGCATTCTGCTTTAATATGAATTTTGGAAACAGGTAAAATGGTGAGCAAAAGGCACTACCACAGCTTCCACTGAAGAAACAGCTAATTGATGTCCTTTATTAGACATCAGAGAATCCAGTCACAAGCGAGCCATTGGCAAACAGTCCTCATTAATTTCACGAAGTCTGAAATAACTTGTTCCTATTTAGGAACTAGGTTAAAATATTGAGGAAGCAGCTTCCAGCTCTGTCTATCAGTAAGCTGAAGTACACTACTGAAAATTAACAGCATTAACAATCAACCTTTTGCTAATGACCAGCATAGCCAACTGATTTTATGGGCCTCTAGGCTGCACCTCAAGACTGGCTTTGCATATGTACTTGATTGTGCATTGTGATGTATTAAGGCTGATTTTCACTTCAAAGTATTTCCAACTTTCCCTCTGCCTGTCCCACACTTCATGCCTTTCAGCACAATTCTCACAGCCCATTAGAGAGAGTTGTCCGTGGTTCAGATTGCTGCACTCAGCCGAGATCGATGCAAGCCAGTCCCATTTCCCTTGTTCTCACAGTCCACTCTGTGCACCTGCTGTCCTCAGGTGGAAACACTCATCTGTCTGCACGCCCTAGACTTGCTGCTTCAACTGGAACCTGGCAGGATTAACACGTTAAAGATGCATCTAGTGGAACCTGCACCCGGAGAAATGCCAGTTGGTGCTTCATCCACTGCAGGCAGGGAAATCAGCCAAGAAAAGACCCACTTACCCAATTAGGTCTTGACGAGCTGCTCTACAAGCTTCAGACAAGAACGCCTTACTCTTGTAACTCATCCAAAACAAAGTAAACAAACAACTCAGAAAGCTTTTGACTCCACACACATTTTTGCACCGGGGCTCTGTTCAGAAAATTCGGATTCATACTTTCATTTTGTCATAGCTGTACAACCAGTGAATATCTGAGACTGCTCCCCAGGCCCCATGAGAAACTAGTAGCTACTTCACTTCCATTTGATGGATGGAGATGAAGCAGAGACAGAAACAAAGCTACTTATGCTCTGTATCATGATGATGGTCCTAAGTCACAAACGTCTGAGGCTGCAAAAGGAAAAGGTAGACGTAAAATTTTCTTTTGTCCTACAGCAACTTCCTTCAGCTGCTTTCCAATTGAATGTGTTTAGACAAAAATTTGAGCAGAGTCTGAAGACAGCTAGAGGATCTATCAGAATTATCTATGGGACACCACAGTCCCACCTGAGTGTTTCTCCCCTCCCTGGTCGCCGCTTCATCTGTTTCTACCGCAGTTCAATTTTGCTTCTAGGAGCCAAGTGTTGTCTGCAATGAAAGAATTCTACCCAGCAACAGATTTTTGAGGATTTAACGAATTTTAATGACTACTTAGAGTAATATTAAGATGTCTCATATTTACTGTCCACAAGGTGAAGGGTGGGGTAGGTAAATCCACCCACATGAGAGAGATTGAGTGCTGCCCAGTGCTCATTGCACTTGTCTAGGTGATAGGAAAGCTTTTACCTGCTCTTTTCTTCCTTTGCTGAAGAAGGATTTGAATCTGTGCCTTTGGCCTTCCTAAATGAGTCCCCCAATGACAGAGCTTTCATGCCTGCACCCCCATTTCCTACAAATGTTTCATTATGTATAAAAGATAAAACTGTTCCAACTGTAAGGACTGACAGGTTAAGGTACATAGGATGTTAAAGCCTCAGGCAAAAGTTTCTGTCTTGTCTGCTATCCAGGCTTGATCCCAGGGATCTCATGTGAGCACCTAAACTGTCTGTCTCTTCAAGGTCTCCCTGACTGCCATCCACTTATTCTGGAATGAATAAAAGCAAAATACACATCAGACACCAAACACAAAAATCCCAGGGGATTTAAAAACAAAACAATACCTGACTGATTTTAGACATTTTCTTCTCTGTGTTGTTAGGGGGGCTAGAAGGAGGAGCTGTTTGTGTTTTAATCAATCCTATTGACAGAAAATTAAAACTGTTGTTGAATTCTATAGCACAGACTTTAAAATGCATGCACATATTTTGCCTTACAGAATACACACTGACTTTAATAATTTATCTCTCTAGAATTGTTTTTATTTATGTTAAACTCTTCAAAGTTTGAAAGGACTTTTCCTTAAATCAAATGGTGTAAACTCTTTCAAGTTTCATAGATATTTCCCATACAGTTAAAGGACAGATTTCAGGGGTTTAAACCTCTCAAGTCTGTGGAGACTTGCCAATGGGAGCTATTTTTGTCCTACTAGAGCCGGTCCAAAATAAGAAGGACTAGAATAAGACTCTGTGACTTTGTTCATTTTTGTTGCCTGCTGCATTATTGATGCAGGGATGGAAAAGAGTAAGGAGTGGTGAGTTAAAAAGGGACATATCAGTTGGTTCTGGTCTTTTACAGCCTGTCTTTCTGTCTAGGACTTCCAGCATCAGTCACATACTTTCAAAGAGTTTTAGAGATCTATTCAAGGACACCCTACCACTGGATAATTAAAAAAAAAAAAAGCCACCACTATTCAGCACTTTTAGTAGACTTTTGGAGTCACAGTACTTCTAGGAAGTCATTGGATAAATCAAATTATGTTTCATCTTGCAGACAAAGCAAATACATATTTTCATGCTGACAAAACCGGTTACAATTGGTGATCTGCTGGTGCCTAAAGTACCACCTCTTTCTCCAGAGTGAGAAATCTTCTGGGGCTTGAGAACCTCAGAGGAGAAAGTGATTGCAAATACCTTGACCTTGAGCCCAGTAAGGTGAGATAAGGTCCAAATAACTGTCCTGGGAAAACTGAGAATCTTTACTTGAGGTTGTACAGAACCATGGGAGATTCTCACATTTTACAATGTGAGGGCTCAAGAATTGAACCCTTAGGGCTCAAGAATTGAAATTCAGTTCATATTTGAAAGAAAACATCAGAGGAAAAACAAACAAAGACAAAAAAACCAGAAACCCCTGCAAAGTAACTTTTCAACAGAAACTTTCTTGGCAAGGTGAGTTGGGCATTGGTAAGCTGGATGAGGGTGGCTTGCAGAAGAGTCTGCTGCCAGTTGTTGATTGTCTGATGGAGCTGATGGGAGCATTGGCTGAGCCTCTGCCCTCATTGTGTTCATTAGCATTCACACCATTCACTGGCCACCCCCTTGCACCAAAGACATTTTCTGAGGTTGCTAATTTTCATGAAAGCAAGTGGGGTCACTTTCCACCTTTTTTCCTCATCTCGACAAGGCTTGTCCCCTAGAGAGCTGAGAAGAAAGGCTCTTTCTTGTTGTCATCTGTGCAATTATCAGCTTTGAACACGATGGCAATTTGTTGTTGTTGTTGATTTCCTTTGTTATGCAAATGTACCAGCTCATTCTCTGAGTGCTTTTTTCCCCCACACAGCATAAAAAGGAATATTACACATTTAATTTCATGTTATCATTTGTTTCCCTCTGAGATTTCCTACAGCCATTTTTTGGTCTTCTTCAGGCTAGTGGGAGCTAAGCAGCGGCATTTTGAATTCTGACTTTGTCACTTCTATTTACTTTTTATCATAAAGGGGTATTGTCAATAGGTCTTATGTGGCACCTATAAAACCCATTTAGGAATTTAAATCTCTACTAAAACACAGAATTTATGCTTCCTTTTATGATTTATGAGTAGAAGCCTAAATTCTGCTTTTAATAGTCTACCCATTTATATTCAAAGCAATCAGCTTACATGCTGCACGAGCCTTAAAGTTGTTAGTGCACAACTAAAGAGAATAAAAGCAGGAGGATGTAGACAGAGGCCTAAGCCAGGAAGTTCAGAATAGAATTCAAATTAGGACTTCTCTAGGGCTTTAAGATGCTGCATCTCTCTGACACTTATTATGGTTCAACTCCTCTATGCATCCTGTATTTCACCCTTTGGGAAGAAAAACAATATTTGAAATCAAGAAGCAGGAATATCTTTTTTTTTTTTTTTTTTTTTTTTTTTTTGTGATCACATAACCGAACATCAACTGGTTCACTCACAAGAATAAGTCACTCAAGAAGCTGAACCCTTCTCTGACTCAATTGTTCAAAACTTACCAGTCCACTTGCAGCTAAGGTGGTAAGTGGTCAAAACCAGACTTTTTAATGCTAGCTGTTCTTGTTCATTTTCAGACAAATTTAATGGTTGTAATATTAAATTCTTTTTTTAAATCAAAGTGAGTAATAACACTGGTAGGACTTGCCTGCAATAAAGCTTAGAATAAATGAAAGAGACTGATGATGAGTACTTAGGTGTTTTCAAGTTTTTTGATTAATTGAATTTCTTTCCTCTGAATTTTGAGAAAGAGTAAGTGGAACAGGACAAAGCTCTTACCTCGTCTGGCCAATTACTGGTAATTTGTACCTATCAATAACTGCAGATTCATATCTCTTGATTTACATATTTGGAAGGCTATTTGTTGGATGTCAGTTTAATTTGTCTTCCTTTTGATCTCACTGGAATAAATCTAAAAGTCTGCAGATAAATGAATGACTCTGGAGTATCACTATCATAACAAAAATTGTAATGTGCCTATGACATGCATAAAATAACCCATACCTCTTAAGGGTTAAAGTATTAACCCAAATTTTTCCTACAACCTGACATCTTTTGCTCTCGTGTTATCATCACTGCATGCAGAGGCAATCTCAGAAATCGTACATCAAAAATGGGACTCAGAAGTTATCTATTTATGACAGAATATCTTTTGCTGATGAACTCTGTTGCAAATGATTTTATGCCTGGTGGGTTTTAAAGGAGTTCTCACAGATCATTATTGAGGTTCTGAGGAATGAATACGAGAGAGGATGCATCAAAATGTGGCCAGTTTAAAAATATCTTCTACTATAAGTATTAGTGCTGTCTATTGACGAGCATTGTAGTGTGCATAGCAAGCTTTATCTTCACTGTAGATTTAGCAACATGCTATGCTGGAGCTGAAATAGGTTTCTTGATGCAACTGTGGTACATCCAGTCAGCATACATAACAGTCTGATCTGTCTCCCAGTCTGGAGCATAAAAAGCAGAAGCATGTAGCAAGATGGTCCCTTAAGTTCCTTTTAAATCCTCTGAATTTCAGGCCATTCCAAGAAAATATTCAAAAACTGCTTGCGGAATATCATGCAATCAGTCAGGTTCCCTCGTGCTGTTTACCAGTTAACTGCAAGATGTTATTTGTGTTTTGTTCTTGAGAGGGACCATCAAAGTCTATGGTGAAATTAACCTATTGTTTTATTCACAGCCTTTTATGCCTTTGTTTAAGGCAGATTTGGTTTTGGGTTGGGGGTTTTTTTCTGTCTTCTTGGGAAGAAATGTAGAACTCAGCATTTTACATGTGTTTTTTCATACAGAGCTTCTAGTGAATGTGGACCACGAGAGGCTTTCAGGTATTCTCCTTCCTCAGGCATGGTGATGGTGTACTTACCAGGTGAATGAAGCTTGCATTTCTGGGGAGACAAATGCAAGGCACAGAGGGAGTAGAGTGGCCAGTCTAAATCCTTCAGGGCAGCCCAAAATTAAGTTTCCTCTTAAAAAAAAAGGGTAATGAGGAGTCCAGCTGTAATTTGGCTAGCACAAACTCAGAGCATTTCTTGAATAGATCCTAACTTACTTTGTCCATTGCTCTGCAGACCTCAATCAGGCTCTTCTCCACACCTGCAGTGGAACAAGGATGTGGCTCACTCCTTCCAGGACCCACAAAGCCTTAGATGAGGTTAGAATTTTACCCATTTCTCATTCCCAGTCACGTGCTGGGTACCAAAAATACGTCATAACTCCTACCCTCTTTTTAGAAAGAAGACTTTTCTAACAGCACAATCACGACTTCTCTGGTAAATCTCTGCTTTGGATCTATATGCTCACTCTTCCAATTATAAGTGCTATGGTAAAATGTCTTCACAAAGGACATACTATTTCCACAGCGTCAGTCAGTATCATTTAGACTCCAGTGCCCTTGCTGACTAGGTTTATAAAAATGACATCTACATTCCAAACTCTTAGAGCAGAAGAAGCAGCTGCCTCTGCGAACACCCATTTTTTTTCTTATATTATGCTCAGAGTGATAAACAAAGCCTCTTTTGAAATATTCATGCTACTGGCCCACCTGGGGTATAAAATATCCAGAAGGTAAATAATGAGCTAAGGTTTCACAAAATATATCCCCAGCCAGAATGGATCACACTGACTTCTTCCAAATTCCCAGAAAAGTAAGTCCCTTGAACTTACTCCTGCCTTGGATAATGATGTGTTTGCAGGAACAGATGATTTCACTCAGTGTCGCCGGAGATTGCAGATCTTTGACCCTGGAGATATAATACTTTAGAGACATACAACCATGAAATATTTTCTGTATAGACCACAGTTAGTCCTCTCTAAGCAGCTGCTTTAGCCTGGTGCTGAGCTTGGCCTTGTATTCCCTAATTTTCATTTCGGCTATTCAGCTTGGAGTAAACTCTTGATCAGCCATTGCTTACATGGTTTTTTTCAGAACTGAAATGTGTAGGGCGTGCCATAGAATAGGCCATGGACATCATGTCTACTATCAAACTAGTACATAGATGTAAGAAAAATAAGAAATGACCAATTGCTCATCAGTCTGAGTGTTCAGTCTTCACCAGAGATCCTATTCAAGGTGAGCAAGCAAAACCAGCCCCTATCTGCAAACTATTGGACAACTAGTCCCTTTATAAACCAGCTGATATTGTCCTTCCACACATTTTCTGTGGTAGCAAATTCCAGAAGTTCAACACTTAGCTGCATAAAAAAGCTTTTCCTTTTGTCAGTTTTAAACAAACCTAATGTTACTTTCGTAGTCGCCTTACTTCTTTTATTGCATGATGTGCTGAACAACATTTCCACATTCAGCTCACCCAACGTTTCACCTTTTGTAAATATTTATGGTATCACACCTCAGATTCCTGAATTGTCCCAGTCTTTCAATTTCCCTTCAAGCAGCCATCCCATCACCCTGATCATAACACTTACCCTTCATTTTACCTTCCTTAACTTCAGTATGTCTGTCTTGAGCTGTGTAAGCCAGAAAAGCACGGAGACACAAGATGTGATTTCACAATACCTTTTAGATACAAAAAGATATGTAACCTACCTTGCTATCAACACCTCCATGATGGTACCCAGCATCTCATTGGCTTTTTCAGCTGCCACTGCAACTTTAGCCAAAGATTTCAGACACCTGGCAACATGAAACCAAGATTTCTTACCTGAACCATAACTGCCAGTTACATGTTCAGCTTTATGAACCTTCAGTGACTGTTTAGGGTTTTTTTTTTTTCTTACTTGCATTGTTTTAGGTTTATCCACATTGGAGTTTATTTGCCGACCATTTGTACGCTGTTATGAGATCTGTCTGCAGCTCCTTGTCAACAGAAAAGTGATTATCATGTCTACAAACTTGGATATTCCTCTCCTTTTTTCTCCAGGTCATGGAAAAAGATGTTGAATAAAATTACTTCCAGGACCAATCCCTATTGGCTTCTCTCTTGAAAAGTCTCTTTAATATTCCTTGCCTTTCATCCAGACATTTACAGTCCCTTTGCTAGAACTTCAGCAAGTTATTGAGGTGGAGTTTCCCTTTGCAGAAGCGATGCTGCCCAACAGAAAATATAGTTCATGTACTGTATGATTTTATTGTTTATTATAGACTCTGTCATCTTTCAAGGGATGGAAGTCAGACTCACCAGTCTGTAGTTCCCAAGATTTTCCCTGGAGTCCTATACACTCTGAGTGAGGTCAGTCTTTGATTAGAAGTTATAGCCTGTCAGTATTGGTTTTGATAGCTAGGTTAGGAATCTCCTCCCATGGACTTTCCTGCACAGTTAGCCCCCGAAGCAGAGCAAGAAAAATATGCTTCCACTTGAAGAAAACTGACGTTTCACTCTTCCCCAGTTTTTTTTGAATGAGTGAAATTAAGAGCTAGCAGTGATTTTATCATTAAAATAGAGTGAAACCAGTGCAACTTTGTGCCACACAAAAGGTAGGAGGAGGGACACAACAAAAAATATACAAAAGTTCCTTTGTCTCACTACAGGAGAACATCATGTAAGAATTTGCTCACAGGGTGGTTTTTTTGGCTTTGTAGAATAAGGATGTCATTTCTTATTCTGTTTCTGCTTTAGAAAAAGCATATCTAGGACTTTCAGACTCTTAACACAAATACTATCTCTGTAATAAGAAGATGTGAAATATGAATGAGTCTTTTCAACTGATTACTACTACAGGGATGAAGAGCTAGGACAGTCCAGCAAGACAGAGATATACCAGTCCTTTGCTAAGTATCTCATTTTGCTGATTCAAATGTCTCTGTAGTCAGGGTTGTTTGAACAGAATCAAATTTACTTGTAATGAGCCATATAGTGATTCTCTTGTCTTTTTTTTTCCCCTTTTTTTTTCCTCTTGTCTTCACATTAATTTCTGCAAAATAGCACATCTGATTTTGTAATGCGCTAAGCAACTGTTTCTCAATTACACCAAATTTTACTGCTCCTCAGTTGACTTTTAAAGACATGGCAACTTCAATATTATCAAAGGTTCTCCTCACAATAAAGCCTACAGTAATTCTTCACCAGTTTCATAAAACTTTCAGTACCAAATTACTCCATGAATACTTGAGTAAGTAATACTTTCTACCAAATTCTTAGAGCTGTTTCTAGAACATCATAGATCCATGGCAATGAAATCCAAATTGCCCACAATGGTAAACTGATAATTGCTGCACACATCTACATTCTTTTTTGTAAGTTTTTTCTTCCTAACTCATCTTTTTTTAATGTACGATTTTGAAAGTGTGCTACAACTAGCAAGAAGTGGTGCATATATCTTTGGACTTGAATAGAACAGTAGTGGGATATGGGAGGCCCAAGGAGAGGAATGATGAAATAGGAACTACTTTATTTATGAATTATTAAAATTAACAAAAAAATGGTGATATTTGCTCTTTCTTTTGTTTTTCCTGTAACCTATGTCCTTTCTAAAGCAGCTGTTTAGGGTCTCTTCTTTTTGTAGACCCTCTCTGTCCATCCGGTGTGTGCCTTTTCCAGACAGCTCGTTCCAGTTTCTAAATCTCTCTCTGTCCTGCCCTCAACCCCCTGTCACGATATTTCCATATGTATGAAGGACACAGCTTTATTCCTATAGTTTCTTTCTTTCTTGTGCATTCTGAGAATCTGAACTGGGAACTTTATTCCTTGCTCAGGGGCTTCAAAGCACTGTGAGTTGTTTATATATGAGTCAAGACTCTTACACTCAAATACTTGAGAAATTGTATGTGAGGGAAGATGGGAGAAAATCCAACACTGTCACAGCCCAGAAAGAAAATGTCATCATATGTGAAAATATCTCAACATGTCCTTTATTCATTGTTGAGGTCAGTAGAGGTAATGGATATTATATGTTTAAGTTTCTGTGCATGAGAGGCTATAGAGAGTACAGCAGGTGGACAATCCACATGGAATAGTCTGTACAGATAGGAACTCTCTCATGATTTAACAATGGCCATCAGTGGCAGCAGTCACAGATGACTTTCTTCTCTCTCCACCAGGTATCTCTATCCTGAGTAAAATGAGT
Organism: Ifrita kowaldi; assembly: GCA_013398055.1. Taxonomy (NCBI): domain Eukaryota; kingdom Metazoa; phylum Chordata; class Aves; order Passeriformes; family Cinclosomatidae; genus Ifrita; species Ifrita kowaldi. Next base: position 704,364 of record VZRS01010586.1, on the reverse strand, counting down.
TTTCTCCTCAAAGCCAAAGTGTGAGATGTGTTACTTATAGACAGGGTTGTCTTGCACCTTTGAATTTCCTGTTTAAGCTGGAAGGAAACGTTGCCAGCAACCCCAGCAACGTATGCTAGTAATTTTTCAGAGCCACCCACCTTCAAACCTTACACTTCCCTTCTGCTTTTCCCAATATTAAAGTTCTTTCCTATGATAAAATGAAGGGGTAAAAGAACCAGGCATTCCGATTATCTCCAGCAGTATGACGACCTATTCGTTGACATTGAGGATCAAGGCAATATGCTATGGCTGCAGAATCTTCCCAAACACCAGCAGCCATTCATCATCTGTCCTGTGGCAGAAGCACTGGCATGAATCTCCACAGCTGGCTGAATGTGGTGGTGTACTCAGTTCTGCTGGGTCTTAAATTGGTTTTCAACACATCTTTGTGAATCATGGGCAACTGGAGAATCAAAAGTTTCTGTTGAAAACGCCAAGGTGAAGAAACCACATAATTTTTGTTTATTTATTGAAGGACTAAATTCAGCAGAGACCCAAGTACTCTAAATTACAGCCTGAGACATGTTTGGGAATAGTTTACCTTAACTTTCTCATGGCCTCTTCCCTTTCTGGGACTGAAAGGGACTTGGTGACCAGTGTCAGTACCTGTGCTGCCGTAGGCAGAAATTAAAATCCTGTGAAGCTGCCACAGTGAAAGATGTTTGTCAGTGAAAACACAGTATAATAATACAGGTTTTTGCTATTTCTGGGCACATAACCCACTCAGTTGTCACAGGAGTAACCAATGCAATGGAGTGAAATTCATCTCCCTCAGCATAAGCTGAATAATGAGAGAGCAGATTCCTGTGAATTCTTTACGTTGAGTTAGGTATGACCTGTCAGAGCTCAGATGGTGCTCTCAGTGCAGCTGAGTTCACATGGATTTCAGTGTTAAGACACTTCCTAGAATATGACAGGAACTTCCACCATCACAGCCTGGCTTCAGACATTCCCTGTGGATGTCTGCCAACTCCCTCTACGGCCATGCAGGCTCTGTTTAAGACCTTTGCAACGATGGCAGTGCTGATGACCATTTTGACCTTTCTTAAGTTATTCATTCCTCCTTTCAGAGTTCCTTTTTCCTCGGTTTCTGTAGTGGTTGCTCTTTTGGTTTAATTATATTAATGTTGTGCAGTGCATCGATTGCCTAGAGATGGGTCCTTTAGAGAACAGTACAAGAACAAGAGTTTGCAGCAAATCCTTTGTTGTAGAAATAGATACAAAATTCCAAACTTTGCCCCAAGGAACTGTCAATGTGACAATTTTCACTTCCCCTACAACTCGTGAAGAAGGTGTCTTTTTGATGCAGCTGATGGCTAGAGGAACTGTGATCTTTGTGCACATTTTCTCTGCCAAGTACATGATTGAGGCAGTCCTTACAGCAGAAAAGACAGTGTGGTTTATAAGCACTGCAGTGAGGGAGGTGATTAGGAAGTGACAACAGTGGACCTTTCTTAAGTTCCTCTCTGACTTGTCAAAATTCAAGGGAAGGAATGAGATGCAATTATGTCTGAGCCTTGACTAACATAGAGTGAGAAGATAGTAACACCTTCAAGCAATTTTAGTTTCTTGGTTTTTCACCACTGAGATGGAGACCCATTTAGGGTGAAGTTTCTGAGGAGATTTTCAGCATTTTGAGCTCCTCATCAAGCTGAGAGCAATGTGAAAGCAGTGAATTCCTTTAGTGGTCTGGTGCTTGGATTCAAAGCATAGACAAAAGAAGCAAAAATCCCAAAAATCTGCCTGTGGAGGAAGGCAAGAGGGGAGGTTGTGAAGTCATCACCAGTAAAGGGGTCACTAGTAAAGAGCTGAATATGAAAATGCTTGTTGTGAGTGTGAAGCAAAGGCCTCAACGGTTCGTCTTTAATCTAAGACTTTTTCTTCTTTTTTGGTACAACCCTACATCTCCCTGCTCTACTCCCCTACTTACTGCTTGAAATTTCTCATGGGAAACCGCTTCCCTGGCTGCAGTAATGTCATACCAGCATAGTAGAGGAGAAAAGGATGAGATGACAGGAAGACTAAAGGCCGACATTTTCTATCCCCTTTCTTCCCTCAGCTCAATATTCCTAGAAGTATTAATTTAGGTCCAGCAATAGTTACACTAGGGCTTATGTAAGACAGCCTCTGAGGAGTTGAAAGAATGTTGTCCTTTTGAAGCACAAAAACACAGATACTGCACAATACATGCAGGTTTTTTAGGAGTTCAGGTCTTCTCTTCAGCTGTTAACTTTCCCTGGGAAATGCAGAAGTATATGGAAAGCATTTCCAGGTAGGGTTTGTGGCAGAAAATAGGGACTCTCAGTCTTCTCTGACTCATATCCTACCCCTGTGCAAAGAAGAGAGTAAATGATAAAAGTGTAATGATGAACAACTTGGATTTGGTTATAAGGGATGGGGAGTGGAATGAAACCTTCTGTTAATCTGAGGAAAAATTGCAAGTCCTTACCTAGTGAAGTTCCCATTTACTTCACTGACTACACCAGGTGTCCCCCAGCGTTACAATTTTAGATATTCAGAGACACTTTCAAGGCTTAAAACAATCTTCTTCATGTGGCAAAAAACTGTATGACAACTTAAAGCATTCTCATGCACCCTGAGAATGCCCCAATGTTTTCTGACAGCTGACAAACTAAAAAGGACGAGGCTGTCAAATGCAAAGAATGGGTCCCCTCCTTTTGGCTTCTGTCCCTCTGGTCTATTCAATTAGGATTGATCAAGCTGTGTCAAAGGTCCCTCTTCTGTTTCAGTGGCCACCAAGAGCTTTCATGATGACTAATGATAGTCTATCCTTAAAAAGAAAAGGAGAAGAAATAGAAAGGATAATACAAGCATTTCTTTTTTCCTTTCTTTCTTCTATCCTTATGTTCCAATTAGGCACATTACCTTTACGGTGCACTAAATGAATTTAATATAATTGTCATTGTTCAATGATACACCAGAGCCTTCTGCCTTCCAACATTTGCCTTTCAAGCAGAAATCACCACTTACTCAAGCAAAATAAGATTTAATCATATTTTGGTGAAAGACAAAGTGGGAGATAAAAGTTTTTCTTCCTCTGAAAAATATCTAAAAGATTTGAATTCAAATATGGATAGCAAAGGCAAACTGGGTAACACTGCTGGTAAGAAACTTACACATTTCTTGCGTGTCTTGCATAGGTTTAAGAACTGCTGAACTGTTCCATCTCTGGTACTGGAATTGAGGAAATGACCCAGTCTTCCTCCAGCAGTTCCCATAGCTGTCCATATTTATCCTAAATTTTTTTCTGGCATTTTGAGCCTTTAATACTAATATTCAGGTACCATTTACATTTGAAGGTATATGCCATACTTTTCTTTGGGGGTGTGTGTTAAGTTGTTGGTCCATGGCAGCCAATTCAAAAAATTTTTTATCTGTCAATCCTAAAATTGGGTATGATTTGAAACAGATATTTCCCAAATCTTAAATTAGACCAGAACCAGAAAGACAGAATGATCTGTGTCAAACAGTTTAGATGAAGGTGAACAGAATATAAATTTATGATGGTAATTCTTATTATTGCAATAGCAATATAAAAATTGCATCCATCTCATTATCCTAGATACTAGACAAGGACTGCCAAAGACTCCCATCAAACATCAGTTATGTACAGGATATAATTCTCTATCTAGTTACAAATCCTTTATTTATTTCTAAGGGTTAATTTTCTCTTAAAGCTAAAATATATAAAAGAAAGGAATGGGGAGATCTTAAGAGATTTGAAAATCAAATAAAGCCTGAGAGCCAAAATCTGTTAGAGTAACACAGGTCTAGGGATTTTCCTTTCAAGTTCACACAGAACTTCCTGATTTTCATAACCCTATTCATATCTAGTATAAAATCTTTGGAAATTTCTCCTTGGTCCTAAGAACAAATTATTTGCCTGGGCATACGAGTGAGTTCTAGCCACAGCATGCCAGAAGCTGATCATGGTTGAGTATCACTGTTCTAAATATGCCTGATCCAGTGTTTCCCACACATAAACTGTTCCCTAGGACTGAATATACCAGTGAATTTCTTTGTGTGGTCATGTTAAAATATTAGTGACAAAAATTTTGTGAAACTCAGTTATTTGTTTTATTTTCTCAGAGGGTTATGGCATTTACTGTTGGTTGAGTTCTTTCCTACTCTGACCTGGATGAAGAATCACTCATTTATTGCCAGAAAGTTTTATCAGTTTTACCACTCTTTTTATAATACTTAATAACTTTCCAAAAGGACGAAACCTGGGAGACTTCCCATCTTCCAGTAAAACTCATTCCCTTTCTGTCTTTCCTTGAAGCTGTTGAAAGTATGTTCCTAGATGGAAAAAAAAAAAATCCACTAATGTCAGAAACAATTGAAATTTAAATATTGAGGTTGTGCAGTATTCTGATTCTGTAAGAACACAACACTACATTTATCCTGATCCTTTGTACTGAAGGATCCTAAACCATAATGCAAATACTGTAATGTTAGCCCTCACAGCCTTGAAGCATCAACTATTATAATTTTTCAGCCCATGAGGAAGTGAGGCAGACACAGACTGAATTAATCCAGGTTCACAGACAGTCAGAAAGAGTCCTGACAATTTTGATAATCAAAGGCTACAGGGATCACATGCAGAGATGCCCTGGGAAGGTGAGGGGAAGTGACAACTACCTAATTTCTTACGCAGATCATCACTTTAATCACTTATTGTATATTTTACTGAACCCCAGAAATCATAAGAACCATCACTGGTGAGGAGATGCCACAACGGTGCATACCAAACACCCTGTCTCATGGAGCTTGCAGTCTAAATCACTGGCTACTGATACTGAAATGTATCACTGCATTAAAAAGAGATCACAAATTCCAAGCTAATAAGATATTCTGCCACTATTAACATTAACTCCTCATGGAAACAGAACTGCCAGCCCCACCAGCAGGAGCTGAGGAGGTGGTGTTGCAAGACAAGCAGGTTTTGGAGCAGCGAAAAGTCATGGAGCAAGGGAAAAGAGGAGGAGGAGAAGATGGTGTCAGGGAGGTCCATCTTAAAAAGAAAAAAGTGGGGAACAACATGTCCAAATGCACAAACAGATGAGGAGTGGGAGGGGAAGCAAAGACAGAGGGGAAGGAGTTGAGCCCAATTACACGATCACAAACAATATTTTTGCCACTGAAGAAGTCACCATCATCCTGGTGAGACACAGCAGCCAGCCAGCCATGCTATTATCACACAGCAGTGAAAGGTCTGAGCTGAAGGCACGTGTACAACCCTGTGATGGTGACTCGATACATAATGCACTGACTTCTTGGCTCATGACCTTGTGGCCAGCCCTCAGAAGGAAGAAAATACGCAGTAATAAAAGACCCTTCAATCTAAGGGAATAAGCGTTTCAAGAAAAAAAGACCAGAAGTTGAAATTAGATAAATGGATTTTTTCTTTTTTAAGCAGTGGCTATAATTGCCTATTGAAAAACAAGTGGTGTATTTTATAATACTTTCTTCAAAAAGAGTACAGAGATCTTTTGGAAGACAAATTTCAACTTAAAAAGTCATTGCACTTAATAAAGAGCTAATTGGGAAAATCAGTGCCCAGTTATGTGTAGAGGGTCAGACAAAAAGAGTGATGGAGGACTGTTGGCATTGGTGTTATGCCTGGCACTGATGGAGGCCTGGAATGACACCAGCTGGTCTGTGCTGCCATGTTTTAAGCAAATCTGGCAGGAGGCACATGAAAAATTTTCAGTTGCAGTTCAAGGATGTAGAGGTCTTCAGAAGCAAATGCATTTCTGAATGAACACTTTTACTTTCTGGAAACATAACTACAGTGTTTTGGTCAGGGTCCTTTTGGACGGGTGTGAGAAGAGCAGCAGGCTTTATCAACAGACCAACATTTGTAAAACATATATCCACACAAATTGGCAATTACAGCAGAGACATCCTATCGGAAGGTTTGAGTTACATTTATGTCTCTGTTACATGGTTGTCTAGAAAGATTGATTCCTAGCTACAGCCAGTATTGTAGAGTAACTCTAGGGTTCACTTTGCCCAAATAAATAAGTAAATAAATAAATAAATATTGCTTACTGGCTCTTATGGCAGCTAACCCTTCTTGGCTAGGCTTAGCTTTCCATTTCTGTGTGTCATGGATCTGCACTCCGAATAATGTCAAATGCCTCTAAAATATACATCAGAAAACTGTAGATCTGTTAAGATTTCTAATCTTTACTGGTGAGAATCAACTTTTCATTGCACGCAGAGAAACCAATTCCTATCTCCTCTCCCTCCAGAAATTAGACTGTACAGTGGAAAGGCTCCAAGTCACTGCTGTTTAATGGCAAATTGGCTTGGGGCACCAGCAGTACTAGTTCTAAAATCATTAAGTGAGCTGCCACCAATACATCTTTCACAGTCAAGCTGCAGATAAATGGATGGTGAGATTGTCAAAGATGGAATTCAAAGTTACTGATGAGTTCTATCCTCATCCTCTGATTTTTTAAAAAAATAATATTATTTAATATTATTTTCTTCAATTGCAATGTATTTTTTCCAGGTGGAAAATAAAGGGCTGTGATAGGAGAAAGCAGAGAATAATTTTCCTCTCTAAAAGAATCAACTTCTCTCCCTACTCCCCTTTCTCCAAGACCAAACTCCATTAGTAGTTTGCTTTGATAGGAAGGGGCAAGATTTGTAAAAGCTTCTGAGATGAGGAGAAAGGAGACCTGAAAGGAAGAAAAACGATGCATGTTTTTGTTGAGGGGAGGGCAGCATGGCAGAGACATTTGTGGCTCCAACTGTATTGATCCTGAGACAAAGGTACCCCTCAGAATTCTCAGGTTACAAATGAACATGTCTTTCCCCATGCTCGTACCCCATTAATCGAAATAAGCTCTCTCCTTAAATCACAACTTTGCTTCTGCTGCAGGTCAGTAAAAAACATTGACTGAGGGTTGGGAAAAAATCCCTTCCAAGGGAGGTGCGGCATGATCTCACTTCTCTTCAGCTGCTGTGGATCGCAGTCCAAGTGAGAAAGACGAGCAGATTTTTGAATGGGTGGTACACGAACTGATGAGTCTCTGTATCTCTGGTGGCATGGTTTGATGACCATGGCTGTTAGAGGGTTTTCATGCAAATTGTGAAATCCCGTTGAAAGGTGTCTCCTGCCTGGAAGAGGTTGTTTCCTACAAGATCCACGGTGGAATGGAAGAGAGGGATTCAGGGAAAGCACTGCTGTGGGTGCCTTTCCCATCTTCCTATGGAACTAAGATAGGTTTTCTCCTTACTAAAGAAGCCCGAAAGATATATAAAAACAATCTGTATTTTTAAGATATCATCAACTTTAGGATGAAATGAATGTACTTCGATTCATTCAATTGAATGTTTCAATTCAAATGTTCTTGAATTTCAGATTACTCTTTAATGATTAGAATGTTACCTTATATGACTAGATTTGAGGTTAGACTTAAAATCTGAATAGTTTAGAAGAGACACTCTTCCCTGTCTTCTTTGAATCTTGTAAACCAGGAAACCAACCTCCTCAGCTTGTTTCCCCCTGGGAGGTTCATAGGAAGAGAGTCATTGGTGATTTTATGGGAAAAATATCTGTACCTTCAGCATTTTGTTACTCAGTGAGGGAATTTCATGGCCAAACATATGGGTGAAACTGTGCTATGCATGAGTCACAGGCGTGGAAGATAAATATCTGAGACTGTCAACAGAGTGGTCATTTCATGTCCTTACAGATATTAACTCCACCATAGTTAAAGTCATTGCCTGTATAGAAACACTGTTTATTGGCAGGAAGCACGTGGAAATCTGAGTCATTTTACAGACTCCTGACATATGTAGGGACCATGAGGGATAGCAGAGTTGTAATAGACGATCTTCCTGAAGCACAAGACATTTTTTATACCATGCACTGCATATCACAGGTTCTCAGCATCACACAGAAATCTTTGAAGGTGATTTGTTTGAAAGGTTTTCTTATTTACTGCAGCAAAAAGTTTTTCAGTCTTCTCTAAACTCCAGTATGTTTCTGACCCAAACTGTTCCAAAGAGGTATGCAGATTCTCAGGAATATTATGCTAAACTCTTAAAAGGCTTTTTGCATAATCTTTTGTTATAAGCCTTTGGGATATTTAATATTTACCCCACAGATTTATTCTGTTTTATTTTATTGTCAGTGGTTAGAATGGATGAAATTAAGGTCTTTTCCAACCTAAATGATTCTATGATTGTATTTTAATACTGCCCTTATGATTAATTGCAAAAAGACATTATTAGAGTGCAGATTCACCCCTTTCTTCCTTAGTCAACTCTACCAATGTCAGGGAAACAAGTGATTCTTCTTTTACAAGAAGATAAAATTATGATAAATGTAATATAAGGAATAATTGAATTAGTGTCATAACAGCAGCATAGACTTCAATTAGAAAAAAATATTTCCATTGTGATAAAGTTCTGGCCATAAATTTCAGAAATCATACATTTTTGTAGCCTTATATTTCTTTGCTCAGGAAATGTCTGTCACTAAGAACCTGAGGATGATTGTAGAAATGAAAGGATTCTCTTGAAGAAGAGCAAAGCAGGCAGAAAAGAAGCCTGTCCTGTAAATGAGATAACATTTTCAGGAATCGAGTTAAAAGGTAAAAGATTCTTTACTCGCCAAGCATGCGACTATTAAGTCAAGGTGTTTAGTTTAACATGACAAAGAGCAAAATGTGACTCTATAGGTCTGCCTTACCTGTAAACATTTTCTCCCATTATTCAAAAAGGAGGAAGAGGACAGAGATTAACAAAATTCGAAGGGACCAGATAGTGTAGCATCTGAACTTGTTTAGACCACTGCTTAAAACAGAATACAGTGGTGTGTATGGATTTGTGCTGACAGTTATCAGTATCAGGTAGTGCACTTTCCAGCAAGATCCTCATTATTATTTAGTTTTATCTGAGAAGTGAAAAAGGGAATGAGCTTTTCTGATGGCAACATGGTGTTCTCCGCATAAACCAAAAACCCAAAGAGCTTGGTAAAGAGTGGACTAAGCTGCAGGGAACAAGTATGACATCCAATGAAGTCTTAAAAAAAAAATTTTGCAAATCTGTGTGTGCACATACATGTGCATTTTGGGACCAGATGGTCCCAGTGGTCAATTACAGTGTTAGCTGTTCACGGAAAAATAATTGTCAAAGATGGCTGACTTGAGTGACAAGAAAGAAAGACAAAAAACAAGACATTTCCATGCTGTTGGTGTTTCATTTTCTTGCACATACTGAAGTACATTTACAAACAGGAGAACAGCTCAAGTTTCTTCAGGCAGTAGTCAAGTCCATAGCTATTATGAGTATTTCACAAAATTACTTAAAAGAATTCTTTCCCTTGTCTCCCATATTCCTGTCTCAATTTCTTTCACTAAAAAAAAAAAACCCAAACCAAACCAAACAAACAAAAAAAGTATTTGTGATTTTTCACCATGATAGTAATTATTTATATAACACCGTCACTTTCAGCTGGCAGGCATGGAACTGATACTCTGGGCAGTTACTGAGAGGAGACCTGGAAGGACTGTACCCCCTGTTTATCATGGCATTGCCACCACACAAACACACCACACAGCCCTGGCATTGCTAGGAATAAGTGCCGCTAGTGCCTCTTATTAGTGTTTATTATCATAACTGCTCATTGTATTGCCCATTATGTTAATGAATTAGAACAACAGACCTAAATGTTTGTTGTTGTATAAAGCTCATTAGTCTCTGAGAAGAACTCAATGCAACATGAAGGTTGAGGATCTGGGTTGCAGGAATATTACCAATTAAGTCCTATGTGAGCACACAATTAGGTAGGATGACATGCTTGATTTACATTGCTTTATGGCTAAGCTGGATAAACAGAGTATCACTGAAGACGAGAAACCTGCTCCCCCTTTGCTCATCCCCACCCTTCTGGAACCTATTCTAATGTTTCCAGTGGGAGCTCAGCACACAAGAATGGCTGGGCAAGGTTATTGGTGCCATCCTGAAGCACATTTTACTCTCCCTGCTGAGCTAAAAGGGTGGGGACAGCGTGGGTTCCTCTTGTGGCACTTGTTAATTTAGTTGCTCGCCCCTCTCTCACCAATGTTTGGTCTTCATGGGTTGTCTTTCCTCGGTACCTCAAGCCTGCAGTGACTGTCAGTTTACAAATGGCTTTATACCACGTCATACTTCTTCAAATAGAGCACTGGACTTAATTTAGATTTCTCCATCGGCCCTTGCCTTCTCTGAGAACACACACAGGTATTTATTATGCAGCACACACCCTTGTACATCACACGTGCATACATTGTACATCAGCATGCACCATCGGTTGTGATTCTTGTGAAGCATCACTCTTCCTTAACTTTCTCTTCCCTAACTATGTATTTGCGTCACTATATACATTTATCACGACTGAGGGGAGTTGCAATTGAAAGGCACTTTCAGAAGTTGTCACCTCCAGCTTCTCAGCCATAAATTGTTACCTCCCAACTGAGACTTGGTAACTGATCATATGAGCGCTCCTAATTGTTTCAGAGCAAGGTGAAACTCCAATAATGAATTAAACTATGGAATCAGCAACCATTAAATAGCGCCATGTTGATTTTTTAATTTTTTTTCAGTGTAAGGCATTTTATTTCCAAAATTAGAGGTTACATGCACAGGTAGAAACCCAACGGGATCCAGGAGACTGCTAGTGAAAGACACAGGCAGCTGATCAGCAGTATCTTGTTCCGTGTGAGGCACCTGTCTCTCACAAACGTGTCTTTCAAAAAGCCACGTCTCCCCGGTCTTCTGGCTTATTCTGTGCTGTCTTTGGCACCTGCACAATCAGTTGTTGACCTCTGTTTTCAATGACGGTGGCTTGGCACTGAAATAAAGCCGGAGAGACAGTGAGGTACAACTGAGAGACATTTTATGATGCTGTTTCTTACTGCCTGAAATGCTGCACATGAACAGTCTAAATCATGGAGCTGTACAGAGGGCTTGACTTTGCATCACTTTTTCTAACTGTTCTAAGCAAATGTGGTGTTGCTGCATACTAGGACATTTGTTGTGTGGGTATCTAGTGACTCAGAAATCAAGTTTACTGTTGGTGTTACATTGACTAGAACAATATAAATATGCTATAAGTCTGCTTTGGTATGGGAGTAGGGAACTACACACCTTTTGCCCCTTACTGTTCCTGTGTGTGCAATACTAGTGCACCATTTGCTGTTTTAGCTGTGTGGCAGGCTTTTTGTTAATACTGGGATAGAAGAGTCAAAGTCGTCTCCGGTTCTAAATTGTTGATGAGTATTACATCCCTCTCATAGTCTTTTCCCTTATTCAGCACGAAGAAATGTGAAACTTTCACTGTTGCGTTGCCTTAGAGTTTAAAGTCCTGTAATTTCTGATGAAAAAACACTTAATAACAACAAACTTGGACTCACCAATGGGGAAATGAGTCTGCTTTGGAAACAAAGGTAGCAATCAGCTTGGAATTGAAATGAATGCTTAGAAAGAAACCTGAGAGGCACGAAATGTCAGTTTTGAATGGAAGGGAGAAGGGACTGTTAAGAGGAGACTAGGTAGGTCAGAAGTATGATTCATTGGAAACACACACCCAAACAAGCAAACAAATCCCCACAAAAACCAAAAACAGCCCCTTAAAGGGAGCAGAGAGGAGGGGACCTGCAGTTATGGAAAGAGTTGAAAGGAAACAATGACAGGTAGCTTTGATATGTTCAGAAAGTCTCTTTCGGGATCTTTCACAGTGCTAGCCTCGAAGCAGAGGAGGAGGACCTGACAGGAGGCAGCTGTACATCTGTACAGCCTTCATTTGACACCAAGAGTACTTCTGGAGGAATTTTGAAAGATTTTGCTGCTGTCCTAACTTTTTCTTTCCTAGATATCCTACCTGAGCATGTACTTTTTGATGAATGGTTTGAGGTCATTAGTTTTGGAGACTGGTGTTCGAAACAGGCTGCATTTCTCCAGACAGACACATTCAGGTTATCCCAGCCCCATCCTGAAGGACCTATGTTTAACACTGTGATTATCTAGTTGTCTTCTCTCCCATAGTCCTCCTGGAGCTTTGACAAGACTGTGATGTGCACTGTTAGGAGTAGAGGCAGCTCCAGCTCTCTCCATTAGAACCTTCCTGCCCGCTTTACTCCACCCAGGCTGCCTCAATATTCCCATGGACTCTGCTAGTCACTCTAATCTGGATTCAAACAAGTAATGCATGATTGCAAGTTTCCTAAAAGTGTGAAATATCCCGAGGTTCCTTGCACTTTTCTCCATTTTACAAAAGAGGTTTTTCATGCAAGAAGGCAGAAATGGAGACATTGTTCTGTGATACTCCATGCAAAGTAGTGATGAAAGGTGAGAGGAATGGTTATCAGTAGGAATGAAAAAGGAACTATTTTTTATTTATTTATTTTATTTTCCATCTCCACCAAGTCTTTGCTGGAAGGATTGTTCCAATCTGCTCCTTTAGATGCTAGATCAAGTGTCCTATTCCACCTGCCTGCACTGGTTTCCCCTTGATTGAATGGACTAAAGGTGAGAAACCTCTAATGTGGGCTGATGAAAGTGGAGCTGGCAGTCCACAGCAATGGGATAAAGCTGGCAGGTCTGATTTTTCAAACTTGGAATGAGAACATCATTCCACTTTGTCTCATTTTTAACCTTCAGTTTCAAAGATGGGGAAAAAGCAAAAAGGAAGGGGCAAAAGTTCTTAAGGGCTGCTTCTGAACAGTGATCTTCCCAACCATAACCTCTATAGAGGTCATCCACTGTCAGACATTTTAAAAATCAGAATTTTTCGTCTACACTGTTGTGTGCAGATAAAGGAGGAAAACTTAAGAAAACAAAATTTAAAAAAAAAAGTTATTCTCCCCCACCCCTGATGCTTTTGAAAGATCTGTGCCTCTGTAAAGGGGCATGAATTTACCATCACCTGTGTTTTCAGGCATAGATCCTGGGAGCTTGCTGAAAAACTTTTTGAACCAGGATTCCATGAGGAGTAAATTTTTGTCATCTTTCCTTAGTTTGCTAGTAATTTGATGCTTCTCCAAAACTTAGGTCTTACTTTTTTGTCATGTTAACAAACAATCCTGAAGCAATAGCTGTTCCATGTCCCTGCTGAAGGCGCTGTCCCCAGTTTTCTTTCCAAGGAAGACATGACTGGAATGTTTGCGAAGTCTGGTTAATTATCATAGGAGGAACAAGATAATCACTGCCACATGCTTCCTAAAAGTTTGATGTGAAAGAATAGTGAATGAAAAAGGGTGCCAAAAGGGTTCCAAATATTAAAATTGTTGCTGCGCACTTCGAACTCTGGGCTTTCCTGTTTTCTGGAGATCAGGATAATTTGAGCTAGAGGTGGAACCCAGAGGGACTTGTGGCTTAGTCTCAACTTATCTAGCTTTGACAATGACTTGAGAAACTTATACTGGTTTCCTAATAACCAAAGTCTGTTAAAGGTGGTAAGGGGCTATTTCCCAGAGGGAATACAACCACTTAATATTTGAGTTGTTAGTTTTTCTTCACTGACTACAGTGATAGCTCATGATGGCCACACTCTAAGCTTTAGTATAGTTGTTAAATACATGAAAGGGTTTGGGCCACTGTGTCTCATCTAATCACTCTTGAACCTAGATGGATTTTACCCTGATTGTAATCCAGAACCGAGAGCATTTCCAAACCACAAACCTGTACAAACTGCATGGCAATGCATAAGGTGTCGTTTCCGAGCTGAGCTGAGCAGTGGGATCTTCTGTGGTGTCCACCAGTGAGGTGAGAATACCTTTTAGTCATGGGACAAATACACTGGTGGTGAAGTAGAACAGCTCAGGAAGGAAAGGTCGTCTTCTTCAAAACCAAACTAACGGTGAACAAACTCACTGCCTTAATGCATACCGATTAAAAGGAAATCAGGATGGGTAATTAACTCCTCTCTCAAGTGTTTGTACAATTCACTTTCCCTCTGCTGCATTTCCTGAGCACTCCTGGTGCTAAGCTCTGAAGACGTTGAATAATGACTTAGACCACTGAGTTAAAAGTTTATTTTCTTAAAAGATCTGTTCTCCCATTCAATCCATTTCACACATTGCCCTCCACCAAGCAGAACAATAAAATGAACTATAATCATAAATCCACGGGTGTTTTGAGGTAGCCCATTCATAGTTTCTCAGACTAACAATATGAGTCAGCCTGCAGCACCGGGGGAGACGTTAAATTTACGTTGTTAAATTTTCGCTCTTACCTCTATGGTTTCTCTGAATCCTCCATTCTCTATTTAATACAGCCCCCTAATCTGTTTTCTGTTTATTTTTTAAAAGCAGGCCTTCTGCCTCCTACACCATTCCGCATCCCGCCCACTTCCCCTCCCCCTCTGACTTTCCCAGAGCAAACAGCGCATTCAGATCGAACCAGATTGACAGGTGTGTGACAGATGGATGGACAGAAAACTGGATCGGTCCAAACTCCTTGGCACTTGAAAAATTGACAACACAACCAAAGCAGCGTAACGGGGAGAGATAGATTGGCAAATGGAATAAATGGTCCCCGGAAAGTTTGCGATTAATCTTTGCCCTGTCAAGTAATGGCCTGATAATGCAGGAATTTAATGGGAACTACTTCTGCTAGTTCAGAGGCATCCATTAGTGTGGAGTAAAGCAGGAGACAGTAGAAGGCATTGTTCTTTTTCACAGCCTTTGCAAATGAGACAATATTATTAAAATTGTACCATCTGCACCCCAGGTCCACTCTTCTAAATGACAAGTCCACACCTTTCCACTCTTCTGTTCTTCAGGGGTGACACTCGTGAGTTTGTAGCTCCTTTCTGGGAAATATCCCATCTTATTTGATCTGTTATATGCTTCTCCTCTACAGCATGAGCTCCACAGCTACCTAATGAATCTGGCACTGAAAGAGAGAGATCGTGTTAACTAAAAGGTGTATACTTTTCAGACAGCAACTTGTTCTAAGCCCTGTCTTGAAAAATGTAGGTTTTCCTATCTTCATGAACCATTTGGGCCTGCCTCAGTTTGCCTATGTATAATAGGCTGCTCCCCAGCAGCAGGGCACTGCGGAGTATTCTGCTAGGCAAGTCCAGGAGGGAAAATCTGTGCCCAAACAAATGCTGGAGTTGTCTCAGGTCTAAATTTTGTCTCACATGCTATGGGTGTTGGTTTGTGGCATGCTAGCTTAAGGATAGGTCTGATTAAGGTGAGAACACATCTACCCTATTATCCTGTATAGAAACAGTTACAGTAACTGGGGACATAACACAAGAGTAGGCAAAAACACTTCCGCTGAAATAAATGTTGTAAAGACATCCTGTTCAGAAGTCGATTGGCTCAGTAGATACTAATTGGCCTGTGAATCTGTTTGGTTTGTCTATTTGAACTTTTCTGAACTTTGTTGGTTGCCTCAGCATCTCCTGCAACAAGTGATTTAATTCTGTAATACTTCAGGGGGAAAAAAATAGCTTTTACTTTCAACATGCTTGTCTGTTCACTTCATTAGCTTCAAGTATTCAGAGCAGGTGGTAGCACTTTTGTCTTTAGCCCTTCAGTTCCAGGCAGGGGCTTATTGCAGAAGATGTCAAGAGGGGAGGGAAGGAGCTGTTGGGTGAAGGATCCCAAGGAAAGAGCAGGCACATGTGTTGCATCGGTGGGGCAGTGTTTACTCTCCAAGAAGCCTGGTACAGACTGAGATACCCCAGGCCTCACTGATATGAATAACTGAGTCACCTTCACTTTGGCAAGGAGGGGACTGGCTGGGGAGTGAGAGGGGAGCCCAAGTGCTCAGTCACATCAGTGCAGCTGTAGCACTGGGGGAGGGAGGATGCAGGGGGGCGGAAGAAGCTCATTATGACTGATAAATAGAGGGCTCCTGTTGTCAGCAATGTCATTGTGTTCACCTTTTTTTTTACAGTCCCCTCTTTCCAGCTGTGTAATTAATTAATGGATTGGAAGTGCTTAGTTTCCAGTGATCTACAGGTTGACCTTGCACCTTCCCCTGCCTTTCTGTGGTTGTTGTCAGGATGTCCAGCTCTCACCAAAGACACCTCCCTCTCTAACCATCTCTGCATCAGCCGCCATGGTAGCAATAGTTTATCCTGTACGTTCCTCCCCTTGCTTATTTTCTTAGTTCTAGGGAGAAGAAAGCAACAGCCTCCTTTTTTGCTGGCATTTTTGCGTTGACTTTGCACTCGAATAAACCTTGGCACAAGGTGCAGGTCCTCATGAGCCAAAGGGTAGGATTAAGATCACAGGCATTTTAGTTCCTGGAAGGAGGGATGATCATATCATTGAATTTCAGACTTCCCAAAATAGTGCATGCAATCCAAACTAGATTTTCTGGTTCTTCCGCAGCCAGTGATGAGAAAGGTATGTCTACCCTCACACCCACTGTAAGTAACTGTCTCAGAATAGGATAAATCTCTTCCAAGAGAGATGTTTTCCTCATTTAGGCTAGGAGGACTATAGAGGTTAAAGTAGATATTTTGTGTTCAAGGCAGCTAAAATTAGGCAAGATGTGTTTCATCCTCATTATCTCTGCCTTGTACTTAAAAATGAGATGAGTAGATCCATTTCTTCATCTCTCATTTATATCTTTAAGCGTAAGTGTAAAGTAAAGTCATACAATGTTACAAGAGTTTACCAGGGAATTATAGTTGTTAATGGGGGCTGAAGAACTTGTACCAATAGGGACCTCATGGCTTCAGTCCATAACAGAACTCTTATTTTACAGCATGCGAATAAAATATCGTGAGCTTTGCAATCAACACCATGAAGGAAAGTCTGAGTAAATACACTTGATGACCTCACTGGCAAATCTGCCCAACAATTTCACAAAACAGACTCAGGCTATTGATCAAGTTGGCTGGAAGGGATCTTTTCACCTCAGGGTCTCTGGACTACATTTGACTTAGGGCAGTCAGGAGCAAAAGTGGCTGTTATCAAATGATAGGAGCAAGCTGAAGGTCACAGCCTAGTCTCCAGAGAAATAAGTCCAGGGTATGGAGATCTCAATCAATTTAAGTTATACCAGGGATGACTGACTAGGTTCACATCACAAAACCAGTCTCCTCTTGGTTTTAAGGCTGAATGCAAAAGAACACAGTTATTTAATCTTCCAGTTTGACATAAGTTTGGAAGAAGGTCTGAAAGACCATTAGAGAATCTGCCAGTGTATTGCTTCATTGTTTCAGTTTCTCTATAAAAGCAATTTTTTTTAAACTAAACATTTCCCAACACTGGCAGTCCAAAACTTTCAGCTACCTTAATAAAGTATAATAACTAATTCAAGACTCTATTCCCCAGCCTCGCCTTCTCCAAGAAGAAATACACCATACATAGAAGCAGGATTACCTAAGCAAGTTGCAGGAATTTGCCCATAAGTGCTGGGTCAACCACTTTATTACTCTGGTGTACAGCTCGTATGATTACTCATAGGCATTGTCATACATTTATTCACCTAAGCAAAACCCCACCTTTCCTAAGAGCTTTACTGACTCAGACCAAAACTCCACCTTGTCCAGCAGCTTCTCCTCCACTGACTGTAAGTAAATGTTCAAATAAAGAGGAAGGCAAAAACATTTTACTAAGTAGTGTCAGCACTCTTGCAGCAAGTTCAGGCTCAAGCATTTTCTGAGGTGAGCCCTTTGCAGTTAGAAACATTGGGTGGAATATTTTTTCCTTGAATTCTCCATGGCTTTTGGATTTATGCATGTATTTCATATCTCTACCTAGGAGCAAGTTGATTCATAAGTCTAAGAACTATACAATCAACACCCTTTCTATATTTTTCAGCCTACTACATGCTAATTCTGCTACAAACAAATCTCAGATACTAAATTTAAGGAAGGTCTTCCTTCTCTTCTTTCTTTTCCTTCTTAGAGGAATGGC